>CM059288.1:21953767-22401267 GCA_030347295.1 Setipinna tenuifilis | reverse complement strand
TCCTTTCCTGGCAGCTCCCCATCCCTGGAGAGCTACCCCTCATTGATCCGCAAACCAGCCATCCCTCATCAGCCTACAGGAGAGGAGTAGAGGAGGGGGGCGGGAGGAGTGAGAGTGTGAATGGGAGGGAGAGTAAGAGCAAGAGAGACGAGAGAGAGAGTAGAGAGAGAAGGAGGGGGAGGGAGAGACAGAGAGAGAGAAAGGGAGGAAGGAAGAAAGAGCAGGATGGAGGAAGGGAGAGAGGCAGAGAGAGAAAGAGAACGAACTAAGGAAAGGAAATATCAGGATGACTCTCTGGCCCTACTTGATCTCTTTCTTACTGACAGACAAAATTAACAAAGCAATATTTAGAAAAGGAAGTTTGGAATTGCAGACAGCCATTTATTATCTTTTAACCAATAACTTCCTTACAGCAAAAGAAGATGCTGATTGTGTTCTAAATGACAGGACCATATATTACACATTAGGGAAAGTATCCATGCAATGGGGCAGGTCATGGATCTAACTGAATAATTGGTGCCTAAAATATAGACATAAATCGTTAAAATTCACCCATGTGTTTCCTGAGACAACCGAAGGGACTGAACTGAACCAAAATAAAAATAACTTATCTATTGGTGATTCTGTGTGTGTGTGTGTGTGTGTGTGTGTGTGGTGTGTGTGTGTGTGTTTGTGTGCATGTGTGTGCGCATGTTGGTACGTATGTGTGTGTACGTTTGTAGGCTCTATACATCAAATTAACGTATATGTGCGTACAGTTATAACCTGGGTATGTGAAACTGTATGATTGCAGGAAGGGCAACTTCATTAATCCTGTGCTGTAGTCCAGGACAGGGCTGTCGCCATTTATGGGGTTATGGGAGAGAAATGGAATGGCTTTCTGGAGCGGTGGCGCTGGCTTTGCATGATAAGCACATCTCAGTAAGGGAGCCATGAGCACCAGGGCTTCATCTATCTCCATGAACCGGAAGAGTGAAGTCATGATGCAGTGAATAAAGATGAATAGCAAAGTGAGCTCAAAGCTATATCTTCAAAAGCAATGTTTAGCTCTGCAGTTAGAGTACATATCATGGTGAGATTTTATTTAAAATCCCTCCGTAAAGCTATGATGCCTTTTTACAATTCTCTACAGAAACATTTAAAGCTTCTTTGCTAATACTTTGTCTTATTTGCATTTGCATGGTCCCTAACCAATTTTTCTTGCAAAAAGTCCTACGTTATTCTCATATGCCTAATTCTGCTTACTAATGAAAATATCAAGATTGTTTTATAGATAATGAAGGGCAAATAACACGTTTGCATTAACACTGAGTAGAATGACATCATGGGGCTTATTCAGTTCAGTGGGATGGAAAGAGTCCTTTCTTAAAGCGAAGTCAGTCTCAAGATAGAGGGTATGCTGTAAACAATCAGATCTCTGCACAGAATATAAATGTCAGTTTATTTCAAGCTTCATTTTTCTGTTTTGTTAGTTGTGTTCTATTTCACATTATTGGAATTTGGTATTAATTCTCTGTGGAGTATATCATCAAGTGGTCATCCCTGGTTTAAAAAGTGAATGTCCTGTCACATATATTTTTTCCAGCCCATTCATTCAACCTGCTGATTCTAAAGACCACACAAAGCACCAGGCAGGTAGATCAGTTAATTAGTGAAGTCAGGATGTTTACTTTGCATATTAATGTCATGTGCAACATATGTGTGCATTAACACACACAACTAGCCAACACACATATTTGCTTGAATACATATTAAAAATATTTCTTGCATCGATAATTATATGGTTCCACCCCTACAGTGGATCATCATAGATTCGAACAAATGCTCTCAGCAGTGAGTGTGTCGACACATTTTTACAAGCAGAGCCTCAAATTAGTACATGAATCACACCCCCTGGCACCCAGCCTGCCGTGTCTCTAACCTCTTTCTGTCTCTGGATTTAGCTTGCTAATGTGTGCAAACGCCTCGCAGCCCTCTCTTATGCTTCAAAGGGAAGTAAAGAAAATAGAGTGTTTGCAAAAAATTACAAAGTAATTCTGCTTGATTATATCCAGGAGTAAGTCAGTGCTTGTGGCCCTTTAAGATTTCTTTAGTTTTGCATCTGAATCACAATTTTTCTACTGTTCATGTCTTGGAGGATGTGTACCATTTGTTGAATGTGCGAAAATGCTGTGGTAAATGTGCACATGAATTGTTTATTCGTTTGATGTAGTTGGTTTCGGTGAGAGAAAATACAGGACGATTTGGTCACACTTTATTTGGATGGTGTCATAGATGGACTCTTACACTGTCTACAGATGCTAAGATTATTAAAAAACCCTTCTGTTAAACCTCAGTGTCTTGTTAAGGTTCAGGTTAGTTGTTATGTGTAGTTAGTGTGTCAGTAATAAAATAACAAAAGAAAAACTAAATTTCACCAAACCAGTTGTCAGATCTCTGTGAGCAAACTATCCAAAAAAGTGTTAGAGATTCATTTTATAATATTTAATAATCTCCTCAGCATTAGAGGAGACATGGAATATGGTTAAGTCAGAGTTTCTCTTCAACACATTTTTAGTTCATTCATTCATAAGGTAGGTTCACTAGTAGAGGTTTACATTTTGGCTGCAACTACCATACCTCAGACCACAGTACCCAGGTGCAATGTTTTCCTCACTTCCATATGACAACGCTGTTACAAGTGGAAAGTGGCCTTTGCAGGCATCGTCACTAGAAGTAATCATAAAAGGCTTTACATATGCAAAGTTTTTATTAACAAAATCAATGTCCTTCACCATCGCTGCTGAAATCTCACATCTTACTACTAAGGTGGAATGCCTATGTGATATGTCACAATGTGACTGGTACATGTGCAAAAATTTTCACTGGGCTCTCCAGACCCATGACCATAATAATCTTTCCACTTCCTGTTCCACACCACATAACCATGCAACTATAACTCTATCGCTCCATCCAACCTGTTGCTAGGAAACTGGACAGAAGCAGATGAAAATGGGCTTTGGCCAGGAACACCTGAGCCACAGCAGTTTTGAGTGTTATTTACAGTATTTCGTTGCTCTTGTTCAGAAATGAACCAAATTATGGCTTTCTGTGACCATAATGTCATGAACTTCCAAAGGTGGCCCAGATCACAAGGCTAGATAGCTTATAGCCTGGGTGTCTAACGCATGCATTGACCTGACATTCGCATGATGATACAGCACCAATATAACACTGGTTACACTAGACACCTGTAAAAACACACTTCAAATGTAGTAATTTACTGATTGTTACGGATACGTTGATGTCAATGGGACAAGAAGGAGTGAGGACAACAAAAAAATCTTTTCAATTTGTCAAAATATACCAATAACATTTAGGCCTTAATTTTCTATCATGACTTTTCTTTTTCTGAGCTTGGCAGAGCTAAGTGAATGTGATTATTTTAAATCCCAGTGTGAACAAATTGGGAAATATTAGGACCATCATCGAAAATAGCCCTTGACAAACCTGCTTATGCTAAACAGTTGAAGTTGCCAAAAAGGTATCTTGTTTCTGAGATTTCTGTTCAGATGTAAACAGAAATGTATGCCCAAGTAAAACAAAATGTATTGGATTGGTACACTGTAGGAACCAGTTTCAGCTTAATAGGAGGCACCCTGTGCAACAATAGGCTACCTGAAGGGACCCACTTATGAATATTAATGAGCTATTAAGTATTATCCAAAAACAATCTCTTTGTTTCTGTGCAGTACCTGCAAACCCTTGTGCATCCCTAAGGCTTTGTCTCTGCAGTTTCGGAGAATACTGGTCTTTGTGTGTAAACATGGTCCAAGTAGTGCTATCTGGTGCTGACATGTCCGGCTCTCCTGTATGCTCAGGAGCATTTCTTGGGTGTGTGAGATACATGTGTGATTATCCATACTGAGAAAAAATAAGTTATAAAAATATATGTTGTTTTAATTAGTGCTTTACCACTTACAATGACATTGAGAAAACCAAATGCAAATTTCATTGATTTAATTTGTTAAAAATACACTATAGGTGTTGTAGTCAACAATGTTGTGTCAACTGGTCTGTTGTCTGTTGACTGTGCTCTTCTTCACATGAGAGGACCTGCAAATCCATATACAGACTAAAAACATTCAAATATTCAAGACACCTTAGCTTAAAAATGAAGAACAACTCACTAACCACTTCACAACTCAACATATACTTACATCTCGAGTTTTCTCTCATGTGCTATAATCTCTATATAATGCCTCCACGTGATTAGTTACCTCCATTGTAAATTGTTTTGGATAAATGCTTCTGCTCAGTGCAATATAATGTAAGGCAATGTAAACACTGTCCTAGTGAGTACTGATGTTGCTTAGTGCATGCAAAAGAGTCCACAGGATGAGCCATGAGTTAAGGTTACATAACAAGCTGTTATCCTAAGTGCATCTTTTGTAGGTCTAATACCAGATGTGTCAGAGGGTGTGACAGCTCTATTGGCTCAACAGGACAATTAATGACACCATGCTTCTCCTCAGACATGTGCAATGGATGGTGGCCTGGTTTGATTGTTCCGCAGAGGTGCACATTAAGAGTGTGAGAGTATGCTTGCACGTGTGTGTATGTCTGTCTGTGTGTGGGTGAAGCAGTTGACAGAATAAGTCCACAATGCACATGTCCTTGCATCAGTTGCTCACTATTTTCCCTACATGCATATCTGCCTGGGCTTAAATGCACCACACGTGTCTTTGTCAATGCAGACTTATGTATGTGCATGTGATTCTGAGTGGGCGTGGGGCTGCATGCCTGTCTCTCTGATTGTAGGGGGTATCCTTTCAAGTAAACATTGTTCCATGTGAGCAACACCACAATGTACGCTCAACCCACGCCACAGAGTACAATTATGACTGCAGTAAGCCCCACTGGAAATGTGAGGTTCAACAGAATGCCATGGCCATGACCCCAAACAATGGGCTCTGGCTTACATTTACAGTAAGAGTCTATTTAAAGTAACTCATTGTCATTATAATGTATATATAATAAACAATCAGAGGTTTGTCTTGCCAAGAAAAAAACCCTAATCTTTGCAACTGTATTTTCTCCACACATGCAATACAGCTCTGCTATAGCTTTTAGCTTTTTATTGTGCACCTGCCACATATCACTAATGCATATGATATATAATCGGAGTGTTTTGAGTGGAGTGTAGACAATACTAAGTGAGGGATGTTGCTCTAAATGTGCAGACTTTCCATGAAATCATAAATCTCAGCGAACAGGCAGGTCTCTGGTATCTGTTGGCACAGAACAGAAAAAAGGCAGGCATGAGCAAACGCGCCACATCAGAAATAGAAGTGGCGGCAGGTGAGTAGCCTGACAACTCGCGCTCCCAGAATGACAACCTGCGAGGTGTCTGATTATGTCTGGCCTCTAGTGACTAAGCCCTCACATCTGCTCTCGCCGTCCGCACCTGTGTGCAACATTATGAGCCGCGCCGCCCCCTTTTTCTCGGGGCAGTTGAGCAACACCTGTGCTTCGGACGAGAACCAGACTCTTCGTGTGATTGCGTGTAGTGCTGGTGGAAAAAGCTTCTGGCTCTCGTTTGAGCTTCAGTGGCCTTATAGACACATGGAAGTGATGACACAGGGTGAGTCATTCTCAGAGATGTAATTGCAGTTCGCTGAGGGCTTTCGCTGTGATTCAGTATGCCATAAGGGGCCTCCTGTGGCACTGGCAAATAATTACGTAACAGATATACAGTCACTGAAATATTGTAATTATAATTTCCAGCATTCGGTAACCTGGATTCAGAAGCTACATAATATAGTACCACATATTCCAAATCACCTGGTTCTACATGTGCATTTAATATATCGTTAGCTTGATAGCATAATTGCCTAATTGTCAAATGAATGACTTAGGCAGCTATGTTTTTTTTACTTTTATGAGTGTTGTGATTGGCCAATAACATAGGAAGACAGACAGGATGATGCAGAAGTGGTAGGGGAGTAAAGTTGTGCAAAAATCTCAATTTGACCAAAAAATGACTTAGGCAATTATGCTATGAAGCTAACGATATGTGATTTCAAAAATGAACTCCTCTACCTAGAGTTGTGCTAACAAGAATCAGCTGATATAGTGAAAGGCTAAAACAAATAATTGGAACTGGATTGTAGTTTTTAAAGCCAGAATGCCCATCACTGATCATTTCTTAGAAATGCTTTGACATTCATGCAATGAATTGCAGCCAGCTGAAAAAAGAGGAAAAAAATGTTGTGTTAGGTGGTTAAGTTTTAAAGAACAGAGTAGAGACAGAAAGAGGAGAAGCTACATTTAGCATAGCTGTCCAGCTACACATGGTTGACATGACTTTGGCGTGTCCACTGCCGCTGTCCGACTACTCAAGCGGAAAACTAGGGTGTCAGAGGAATAATGATGTTTGACAGGGGTTATGACAACAACATGCTGAAATGATGCTGATGAGGTGTGTTCAGGGGGAACATTCTCACACAAGCACACACACGCAAGTGTGCTCACACACATACATACATACATACACACACACACACACGGGTATGTGTGCTTTGAGTGTGGGCCAGCTCACTCCTCAGTGTGAATGTATGTGGTAAAGGCAGAAAACAAATATCCTCCCCCAAGGATTACAACAAAGACTTAACACACACACACACACACACACACACACACACACACACACACACACACACACACACAAACACACACACCATTAATGGAGATAATGGAGTTACATGACTGTACACATCTTTCTGGCACCACAACACAGGAGGCAGTGATACTGGTAAACAAAAATGCATTCATACAGTATAAAGTGTATTTATATGTACCCAGAAGGGTTTGGTTTGAATCTCTGTGCTTTGATTTAAAAAGCATTTCATAACCACTGTTTAACTAATGTCAACACACACTTTTCTTGCTGGGAACCACAGGGAACGCTCTGGCTTTCATTAAGGAAAGCTCTTAAACGTTTTCCTTTCTTGCCCTAAACGGAAGAGCTTCCACCTTCGAAAAGCAGCTCAGGAAATCAATATGCGCCTGCATCTTCTGTGGGAGCACACCAATAGACGCTTGGCAGAAAGGAAAGAAAAGGCATGCCTGATTAAGCCCTATCCTCTTTGATTCTTGTGTGTGTGTGTGTGTGTGTGTGTGTGTGTGTGTGTGTGTGTGTGTGTGTGTGTGTGTGTGTGTGTGTGTCTGTGTGTGTGTGTGTCTGCGTGTCTGTGTGTGTCTGTGTCTGTGCACGTGTTTGTGGCAGTTTGTAAGCACATGTCACACATGTGCATGTGCGTACATACATGTGTGTGTGTGTATGTGTGTGCGTGGGGGGTGTATTTGTATGTGTGTAATTGTTGGTTTGTAGCATATATGTGCGATGTGCACATCTGACCATTTGAGAATTCGTTTTTCATTGAAAATGGCAGAGTCAGGAAAAACATAGATCCACCAGTGGTGTTGATGGATTGTGTGATGACACAGCAGAAATGGAATGTGCAAATCCAGTTAGCTAATGCGGAAGAAGAATACTCCGCTTTGATGTTTAACATTGATGTGTAGACACTCCTTACCTGGAAACTGGATACACTGTTTATATTGTAGTTTTCCCCAAGGACTTAGTTCAGCAGATTAACCATTTTTTCCCAGTGTATGCCTTGCTAATTTGCTGACTTTCAGTTTCTCTGCTTTATCACGTTTGTAAAATAGGAGTTATTCAACCCACTAGTATCACCGAAGGCAGTTCGCACAATCGCAGGCTTATGAATTAGCATTGAAAAGTCATTTAAGAAACATTTTTTTATGGAAATGGTCATATACTGCATACGACAATATATACTGTATGTATATATGATTAGGCTTGCCTATGTGTCATATAGGGTATGGTAATGTTGGAGCCCATTCTTTTGATGTTGTAGACTTTTGATGTTACATCTTGCCCTCAGATGACATCACACTCTCTTGGGTTTTCTGGTTCTCTCTATGTGGGACATCAACATACTGTTTATAAAGATGATCTTTCTTTCTTTCAAATCATGATCAGTGCTTTAGTAGGTGACAGTTGTCTAGGTATGTCCAATAATTAAATGTGATGATGAACTAGATAATGATATGAAGGGGCAGATTAAGTTATTCATGTAACCAACTGAAGCAATTTACCATGTGGATTTGTCCTTCAAGAGACCTTGTAAGGTTTGTAAGGGCAGGTTCTGCAACAATGCAAAACATACCAGTTATGTCAAGCGGGTTTTATTTGTGGCAATTGTGTTTGCAAGAGAAGTGAGTTGGCCATCAGCTAGCTAGCTTATTTTTGACTTGATCTGCACTGTCTCTTAGATGCACAGTGTTTTCTACTTTTGAGAGCGAGCTCTTAAAATACATTTATGGCATGAGACTGTCACACAAGGCATGAAGAGCTCAGTTTAGACTGAGGAGCCATGGAGTGTGCAGTTTTCAGTCATGAGATTAAACCATGTGTCACCGATTCTCCATGTTACACTGACAGACACTGCAGGCAGTTCCCATCAGTTGTTTTGCGAGATATACCTGGAGGAAAGTGGAATCCATATTTAGCAACCCTCAGTGAGAGAACAGAACACAGCATTGGTGTAAACGAAGACAGCCATCTGCTCTCCCGCTGCCAACAAGGTTTGAGATGGGTGTTGTATTCATGAGTACATGGTATTCATGAGGGGTCTCAGATTTTAAAACTTTTAATCGCCCACCTACACGCTGAAGAAGGGTGATTAGCCCGAAACGTCCGGTGGGCGATTAAAAGTTTTAAAATCTGAGAGTGCTGTCCTTTGCTTCTTCAGGATACTATACTTCATGTGGGATTCAGCACCCAGTTAAAAAAGTTTAAAAGAGATACAGTGTGAGCGCGTCTTTCCAACACACTCATAATTCATGAGGGGTCCTCAAGTCGCCCTCTTCTCTTCACCTCCACAGACGCATGCAGCATTCTGCTGTCATAGTCTACCTCTCTGCACACTTAAGCATGATCATGCTCACTGTTTCATGTTAAAAACAAATCATCAAGATGCATGTGTGTGTGTGTGTATGTGTGTGTGTGTGTGTGTGTGTGTGTGTGTGTGTGTGTGTGTGTGTGTGTGTGTGTGTGTGTGTGTGTGTGCACGTGTGCATGTGGCGTGTGTCTGTGTGTGTGTGTGTGTGAGTGCGTGTGCATGCGTGTGCACGTGCGTGCGTGTGTCTGTGTGTGTGCACGCGTGCGTGCGTGCATGCTTGCGTGTTCATGTGTGTGTCTGTGTGTGTGTGATGAAAGAACATGTAGACCCAGTTAAATATTCTAATTTTGGTGACAGAATTAGTCCACGGCCATCAGAATTATTTATGTGGACAAAAATATTCACTGATGAATACACAAGGTTTGAAGTTTCCATTCAAGCTGGGCACCATGATTATGAGAATTGAATGAACTGAACTGATGTCTATATTTGTTCAAAACCTAAATGGCTATATACCCACTAAATTAGCTGTACTTTTTCTAGTTACTGTGTTTTATAAGAACACTGTCAATTTGTAATCCTTAAGATAAATGAATGAGATTGAATTGCAGTAAATGCTTCTCATAAAATAATTATTGCTGTGTACATGCTTTTGCAGTTTAACAGCTGTCAGTTGACATATTGCAACACGAGACAGGCATGGTCTCTCCAGTGGAAGATCAGGCCTTTTTATTTTCTAAGCACATCTGGTGTCAGGACATATTGCTAAAAAAAAATACATAAACCGTTTTGGGGCAACCAGGTTATTAAAAGGAAATTAATTGATTCGGTTCTTGATTCTAGCTTATAAGAGCCACAGTTGAAAGATTTCCCCCAACAATAGCTGACCAACTGCTTTTGCTGTTACTATTGCTTTTGCTATAAGTGAAATTAATCATCCATTGCATACATATACAGCACATACAGTGAAATTATGCATGCATACCATTCATGCCTCCACTTCTGGCAATGAGTGTTCTACTGCAGAGAGTACTGATGGTACATTAATCTGTTAAAAATTGACATCAGTAAGCTGTATGAGGACAATCCAGTGGTCAAGTGATACTACTGGACGTAATATTTTAGAAATACTTTCCAGTTGCTCCCAGTGGCCCACTGTAGTTTACAGAAAATGGTCAGTACTGTGCTGTCATGTTGTTTGTGAATGGAGTGTTCATCTGCTGTAATGACTGTTGGACAAGTCATCTGTTACCTGCCTGCATCACCCACGTCCTGTACTTATTTCCCCCTCCTCCCCCCTTCATCTCCTTCTCCTTTAAGTTTCACTACACAAAACTGAATCATCTTTATTTGCGTAGTGAAGGTATTCCAGGTAATGTTACACCATCCAGCGCTCGCCTAATCACTCACATTCACTTGTCTGATGATGACTCGTCTGACATAGCTGCTTTTCTCTCCGTCAACCCATATTCCCCCCTCCTTAAAGTGTATAAAGTGCGGCTGTGGTTGGGTGGGGAGGGAGGATTGGGTGGGATCAGAGGGTAGGTTCCACCCCCAGCTGACTATAATCAATTTGCCGGATCAAGACCATTAATGGGGGTACACCAAAGACTTATTCATGTTAAAGACTTTAGTCTATTTGCATTACATAACTAATTTGTATTATACAGTTGCATATATGATTTGAAATCTTCTCTTTGTGGGAGAAGGGAAAATAAAGGCCATATTCCTCAAGTGGGGAAGGATGTGATGCCTAGTTAGTGGCTGAAAGAGAAATTTGAACCGGGCAGAGTCGATGGTACTCTTCTGCCCAGGTAGATAAATATTTCAGGTAACGTGTGTGACCCTGCTATGAATCAGCTTGGTGGGTCCACACTGAATGGAGTGACGAGTGACACCTTGAAAATGAGAATATGATTTATTTAGTCTTGTGGAAGCCAGTGCTGACATGGATCTCATCTGTAATGTCCAGATACAGTATTATCCAGTCAGTCTGACAGTTCAGCAAGACTTCATGTTAGTGCCATTTAGTGTTTAAGTTATATAACATTGTCTGTCATTTAACCCACTGACTGGGCCCTCAGTCTTTGTGGATCTGTAGTTATGCTATGTTGAAGTTTTCAAAAAATGAAATGCCATTACAGTAATACAGTTTTTCTCAAATGCTAAAACTCTGAAAACCTTCTGAAACCTTATACAATTTTCTCATAACTGTAAACACAAACTTCAAACTCAAAACTCTTGCAAAAGCGAACTATTGCCTCAAAAAATGCATACAATAACATAATTAAATTTTACAGCACTGAACATTTTTCAGCTAAAAAAAAAAGAAAACTCAGGATTTCTATGTACTAAAAGACATAGTATTACATTACTTGTTATAAAAACAAAAAAGTTTTTCTCAACTGTTAAAGCACTAAAATATATTAGCTGAAAAACTTTCTCAATTGCTTGAGTTATTTCACAGAACTGCTCACTCTTCTGTCAATACCTTAAACAATTTTCACATAGTAGAACACAATTTGCTAAACTTATTGACTTGTCTTTGCAAAACTCTAACTCTAAAACACATGCAATGCAAAATGGTAAACATTCTTCTTACCTTTTCATCACAAATAAAACACAAATGCCATAAGTTAAGCACAATGAGTCAGAATTGACACCACCAATAAGCCAATTGGGAGATCAACCATGTTTTTGAAGATTGCAGCTTGAAAGTGGATGCCAAGGGAGGCAGGATTGAGAGTTCAACCCAATCTACATAATTTCTTAGAGGCTATGGAGATGGTCTGTGGTGACATAGGCAAGGAGCAGTGTCAAGAATGGGTACAACACACCAAGGGATTCTTCATGTTGCCTGGCAAGGGACCTCATTGTGATGTGGATGAGATGCTGTGGCCTGACCCATGATGAAGCCCAGTGATTTGTTGTTTGCAGCACTGCACTACATACATCATGTGTAATTTTACTGTAACAAGGTGGATTCATTTTCACTTCAAAAACATTCCAGAGCCATAAAAGAGTTAATCTACAGTACAAATAATAAAAAAACAATGCCAACCTATGATTTTTTTTCAATTGCAATTGCTGCAGAGCACCTTGGTCACCCTATTTATTTGTGGTGTGTGTGTGTGTGTGTGTGTGTGTGTGTAAGAGAGAGAGAGAGAGAGAGAGAGAGAGAGAGAGAGGGGGGGGAAAGGGGAGAGAGAGAGACTGCAAGGGTAAGAGAGAGAGAGAGACAGAGAGAGTGAGAGAGAAGGTGAATGAAATAGAGAGGATATGAGGGGGAGGGAGTAAGTGTGTGGGAGAGTATTAAGAGAGAGAGGGTGGGGGAGAGAAAGGGTAAGGGGAATGGCATGGCAAGCATAATCCCTGTCCTGCTGGGCCCATCCCGGTGAGAGCCGCAGCGTTGATGTCGGAGGAGCCGTGTCCTGCCCAGATTAATTACTGACAGACTGCCACTCACTGGGTGTTGCTGTAATGAGCCCTTGACCACACTCCAGCAACACACTGGATGACAAGCACAGCCATTTTACGAGACTCTCACTATAGCATCCCCAAGGAGGTCTGTCAATGTCAATGTCAGTGTTTTATGAATTAAAGGTAGAATTTCAGATGGAAGTCTCTCATCTGATGATGTCATCACATAAATCTCCCCTCAAAATGCACTTTATTGAATGATGAAAAAATAGTCACACAAATCTTTCTGGTTTTGGTCAGCTTACAATCATAAAATAAGGTATGGTTGAGTCTATTTAAAGGCTGCAGTATACTTCAGTATATGTCTATGGGAACGCGTCAGCCAACAAACGTGTGACAAAATTTAGAACAGCATAGAGTCACTGAATTAATGGTATCCAGGAACTGCCTGACAGTTTGAAAGAGCAAAGAGGTTTATACACCCATAAAGATTGACTAAAAATAAAATTGTACATCAAATGCCATCATACGCACACACACACACACACACAGAAAAAGAGGCAGGGGTGAGGGGGGGCATGTCAGGCTTCACATCAGCCAGGGCTGACACGTGCAAACAGAGCGGCAGTGTGCAGTGTGCTCTTCAAGCTTCTGTGCTGTAGAGTTCCACACTGAGTGCTGCTTGTGTGGCTCACACACCGTGTGCTGCGGCTGCTGCCCTGGCAACAAACACGACACCTTTTCCCCACAATCTGCTCCCACTTTTGCATGTTTGCAGGGGATCAGCTAGAGGAAGGGTGTTCAGTGATTCTGCTCAGGCAACTGAGGGGGGACATTTTGGGGCACCAGGGAAGAACAGGCCTTTCAGCAAGGGGGAAGCCCAGCACATAGTGCAGGTCAGTGGCACTTTTTTGCTATGCAGATGTCAAATAGTGTTAGTTGTTGGCAAGGGTGAAAGAACACTGGTGTGGTCCAGTACAATCCAGCATGCTAAAGATTCAGTAGTGGTAAAACATCTAGTGGTGTTATGTAGCACCAGAGAAAGAGATAGAGAGAGAGAAAGAGAGCGAGCGAGAAAGAAAGAAAAAGAAAGACCCATGGCTTACGCTCAAAATACATGCAAGCAGAATGTGAGACATTACGTTTAAAATGCTAAATAATCCTGAATGGTGAATTATTTTGTTTTTGGAATGGTAATATAATGGTAATAATGTTAGTTAATGGCGCTGTTTCAAATTTTATGTATGTCCATTTTTAAGTGTTTATCAAAACCCCAACTAAAAAGAATGGAACTTCATTTAAAACGATTTCATTGGCTACCGCTCGACGAACACTGCTGCTCATTTGCATAAAGTTCAGCAGACCTCAACTTTTCGATTCGCCTTGTCCACCTCACTGATCTACGTCACCATCTGCCACCTTCTAACTGAAGAGAATAGAACATTCCTCTTCGCCTGGCTTGCATGTATTTTGAGCGTTAAGCATCCTGATCATTGCAAGGCACTGCTCACCAAGACTTGGCTGTTCTTTTTGTGACCCACACTTGTAGAAGTCTCTGGGAAAATAGACAGTGTTGGACATTAGATTTTCAGTCGCTATTACATTACATTGTTTACTGTCAGTAAGGATTCAAGGACATTTTGAGACATGGCTGAGGATTTGTGACCCACAAATAACAGGGTGTCCCCTGATGTATGGACACAGGGAGAGAACCCTGGGATAGGCTCAGGGCTTCTGGCTCAACCTCAACCCCACCTTTCTTGCTCAACCTTCCTGTGGTCTGAAGATTACTCATAAAGCTGATTAACTTTCATTTCACACCTCATTTGTCACAAACCATAAGAAACATGGCAAATCCTGGGTGAAAAAAAATCTGAAGTAGGACCTCCTCTTGACCCCCTGGTGGGCATCATTTCACTGGTAAATGACAAGCTTATCGTGTGCATCATTAGCAGGAATATCCATAGCAATCACCCACAAAAATCAGCCATTTACTGACACATTCACTGATAGACTTACTGCACAAACATTCAGACATTGGTACAAAACTCAGAGGCTGGCTAATGCTTATGCACATTAACTATAAGTACATGTATGGGTACTACCAGATATTTAGTTTGGAAATCTTGAAAATTTTGACTATAACATAAATTACTTCTCTTTACTCTTTACATGTCTTACTTAGTATAAATTGCGGAAATACTTAACAGATTGGTAATAAGAGAATACAATTATGGAAATGTATGTAATTTTACGGTAATAATATTTTGACCACATATTACAAGTAATGCAGTACAAATGATTACCATTTCAATATACCTTTAAGTCAAAGCAGTTTGCATTGTTATTGTCTGAAACTGCACAGTAATTACTTGTAATATGTGGTAAAAATATTATTATCATTAAATTATGTACACTTCTATCTATAATTAAAGTGTTACCCATATTTCAGTCTATATGACAGTTAATTATTCACCTATGATCCTTGAGGAAAGTTAGGATGTGATTGCAGTCCAGCATTTCCACAAGTTATTAATTACACATGAGTAAATGTATAACTTGGTGTTCTCTGTCAAATCTATGACACAGATCATGATGCATGCATCAAAATACCTTATGACACTTTACAGCATCAACAGTGCGTAGACAGTGGCGTTTTGGCATTAAATTTCCACCTTGTCCCAAGCTGCTTTGTTAGCCAACAATGATCTGACATGATAAACTGATATGCACAACAATAATGATTTATCCTGAAGACTTTCAGTTAGCATTCTGAGGGAAAATGTGCAACTGCCTCTTTCTCATGAAGCAGTGGCTTATTGGAAATACATTTATCCTATTACATCTCTGAAATGCCTTTGTAATGCATTTGTGGTCTCCTCCATTCCAACGAATCCTCCAGGTACTTATACAGGTAATCTTCGGAGGACCATTAGGTGGGGTTGCGTAGAGGGTGACCACAACCGCATCCTACCCACAGTGTTAAAAACGGGCACTGTTTTTCTAAGAGAGGGGAGAGCGTTTAACACTCGTGGAAAAATTAATGCTTGTCTTGAATAAAAATCACGAAAGCAGCACCAATGCCAATTTAGCTTCTGAATCTTCTTTGTAAAGACCTACACCGATAAGTATCTGAGTAACATAACGGATACTACTCCCTTTCCGTACGCATGTTACTTCATACAGCAACACATTTACTTCACAATTAGCTTATACATTTAAAAAATGGGCTATTGTGTGCTTAAAATGAACTACATTCAGCTGTATGATTAACATGATTCTACAGTAACAGACGCAAATGACCATGAAGTATGCACGTGCATTAGTTATCCAAATTTTTAATGAAAATTAGAAATTTCATCCTTGGTCAGTGACAGAGACACATCTTGGGGTGACTGTCATGATCTACAGCGTTTGGTTTGCTATGTAAGCCAAGCTTGTTAGTGCTCAACATGCGCGTGATTTTGACGGAGGTTCATATCTCAGGCGCGCGCTTGGTCGCGGGATTTTCTTCCACTCCCTGGTAAGCTTGCTTGAGCGTGAAGGCAGCGAATTGGTGTTTCCACTCAAAAGCCACTGATTCAACGATCACAACCGAGACCGGCTGTTGGAGCAACCACACCTTCACTGCGTAGGCAGTTGCGTTTATTCCCCAGCACACCGACCAAGACGACTGCAGCACGAGGACCAAACTAACTAAACGTTCAAATGCATCTGCTGGAATAATATTTGCGTCTGCTACCTGTTCCATCGAAGAAATACAAAAAGTTCGCCGTTAAGGGAGAGATTTTACATTTGGAGGCCAATACATGTTGGGTGACATGAGGCTTTGAAAGGCTTGAGGACCTCACCATCCTCGAAAGCCGTTCATGTGGGTATGTGTCTAGCCCACGGAAACGCATAGTTGTTAGGATTTAAATTAATTTCAAATTTTGAATAATCAGGTCTACGGTTTTATTATTGATCGGCTCGACCTACGAGGAAGAGGATGGGAACATTGCGTGTGTAGAATTGGTAAGTCAAGAGCTACTCATCTGTATCTTGATGACATGCGTGATGAAAAACGTGTCAGTATGCAGAATACTACTGAATGCTTATAGCTTAGACTGGTAGGACCTGCTCTATCAGACAATTAGTACAGCTATAAAGACTATAGCTAAGGGCTTCTTTGAAACAGAGTAATACATCTGCATCTGTATTTGTAAATAAAGATTTAAATGTTTAACCACCCTGTTTGCTGCACGCAGTACATATAGTCATGTGCGTATCCCCTTACCTAAAGTGGTTTGGTCTCCTTGGTGATTGGCTACATTTATTCCCAAACCCTTCATTACTATGCACCACAAAATAGGCTGTACATTTACATTAAGCTATCATTCAACAAATTGCAGGTCGCTACGGCAAAAGTTTACCGGATTTTAAAAGTCTACTCGTCAGCGCATCCAGATAGTGGGCGTGCAAGGGCTAGATACATGGCTCCAACAAAAATACTACTACGATGTGTTGAAAAAAATGCAGGTGTGAGTCAGCACTGAGGTTATGCTGGAAAGGGGTCGGTTTGAACCGACACAACAAATCTGTTTCAGTTTTGGTGTGGGTTTTGTCAGAACCTAACAGCTGCGAGTGTATGACGGAGGATGTGATAGGAATCTGTCGGGGGATGGGGATGAAATGAATATGTAGAGACGTGTTTCGTTTAGGAACTCCTGTCAGACGCACATCTCGAATCATTCAAACCAAGTAGGCTATAGGATAACTTCACCTTTTTTCTTATTGAAAAACAGTTATACAGACACATATTACAAAAAAAGATCAAGATCACCACTAAACATGTTTTAAAGGTCTCAAACGCAATGCTTCACAACAGTTAAATACAACAGGAAGACAGCCAGGGAACATCGGTAAGGTAATGGCAACATTCATGTTGTTTGTAGTCTGCTCCCCAAAACTCCTTAGGCTTCTTTAGGTGTTTTGGACTGTTGTTGGATCTGATGAAAGTAATTGTTCGAGTTGTTTTGGATGAATTGACAACCCTAGATTGTTTAAATAAGAATAAGAAATACTTACTGTATATCTATGGCTGTGGTCCATTTGTACTGAAATGGTCTCTGCTGGTGAACATGTTGTTTTGGTGTGGAACTGTGAAACTCTCTTCTGTGATTATTGAGACAACATACTTAAAAGAAACTCCTGTTCATACCATGATGGTCATCTGAACCCACAGAAACATGGCAATAGGTTTGAGGTTTTACGCTATCCTCAAAATGTGTTTCTGGAGGACATCTATATAAGATGCTCCTCAGACTTGACCTACACATAGGTCCACTCCACATGCAGATCCACAAACATTTTTAGACACGGTGGTGTAAACAGAATGTCCCCTATGAGTGAAGGAGGGGATGTATGTATGTCTTTTCTTTGACATATGTTTTAGGACTTACAATATTTAGTAGTCTATTATAAGTTTATCTAATGTATCAATAAATCAAAAGTAATGTACAGTAAATGCAGATGTTACAGGTGAAGAGAAAAGGGCCTCGCATACAACTTAGTTTTGAATGTCTGGTGTCTCTACTCTGTGTAGTCACCCAGAGTTTGTTATTCTGTTAATAATTAACTGAAACCTTAAGAGGTAAGAACTCTGTCTCACATTGACCAAGTATCAATTGTGGTCATAAACCTGTTGTTTTTTTATGAGGTTTTGGAATTTAAAGCCAAAGTTTGACAAAGGTCTACATAATTAAACATATAATTGTCCCATAGTCCCCTTTAGAACAGCACGATTAATATTATTGCAGAACTACTAGCAGATATAGTTGTATTGTAGTGTATGGTAATGTGCTGGATTGATTGCTCATTGATTGATTGCTGTTGCAAAAAATTCCCATGCCTGTGTTGGCCTCACTGAATAAAGCGTCCTTTGTGGTGCTTGACAGGTCTTTGTTTGCCTAACCCTATCTAGTGTAGTAACAGGTTGTCCTACCAGATGTTTTGACATCACTAGACGTGTCAGTGAGTTTCTGTGTACTGTATGTGCGTGAGTGTAGTCACCATTACATCAGCAACCTGTTGTGGAATTGCTCTTCCCCACCATGAGTCAACTAGTTGCAATGTTAAAGAACAGTGCTTGGTTTGAGACAAATTCAGGAGTTAAAATGTTTCAGAGTTTTAGAGTAGGTAAAGAGTATGAAGTTATACGATTTTTAATTACATTAAAAAGTACTAATAGAGTGAATCTTACTGACTCCACATTATGTACATGAGTCTAATGCAAATAATGTATAGGTACTACTAATCTGTAATAAAAAAAACTTCATTATATTAAGAATGGTCAAGTTAGAAAGGAGATTGGGTACCGGTTTTCTTTCTCAGCAGCTCTCGGAATAAAGGCGTTGATGTTGTCATACGAACACTAATTACTCCTGGTTACAAATGTTGCATTTCTTTGGGTAGACCAAAAATGGGCAATGGGAAAATGAAAATATGTACAACAAATAATTCTGTACAACTGCAATGTCTTTGCATTTTGCTTTCGAATTTAGCAGTCTGTGTTTCAGGGTTCAATATGTGATGGTAGCGTATGTTCTCACCTGTCGTCTTCGCATGATACAAAGCATTGCTGATGAGAGCTGTGTTTAGATAATCCTGCCCACAGTCTTCCAGCCTTAGTATGATCTCACCACTCATTATCTATAATCACAGTCTAATCATGTTCAGTGGTGATGATGTCACCAGTCTGTTTTTTTTTAAACCAGACACACACACACACACACACACACACACACACACACACCACAATTACCACCACCCATTTGAGTGGAATTAACTGCATTTCTATATCTAAATGGAAATCTCTTTGATTATTATAGTTGACGTTAGGATCCTGACAGTATTTAGCTTGTTGTTTGCACCTGAGATGGTTTTTTTTTATTTGTTTGTGTGTTATTTTTTAGGGGGGGGGACCATGATCCCTCCATCACTTCACGTCTTCTGTGATAGCAGTGCCCATTGTATGAGTCGTGCTCTCCTGCCTGTCTTCCTATTTATATGAAAATGTAATTGAGATAATAGCTTGACCCCGCCTTTGCTGTATAACAATCAGGCAACTGTGTGCTACAGTCCTAAGATTAGCGTTGTCTCATCAGTTAACACACAGCAGCCCTGAGATTAGCATGGTCTCATTAGCTAACACACAGTCCTGTGCCCAGACTCGTTCTGGAATGGGGTTGGCTTCTTCTCTCTGCGGAGAGACGCTTTTGTGCACGATCCTGTGAAAGCTATTAGGAGCTCGTTCCCAAATGGAAAGCGATAGCGCTGACCGTATGGTGGAGTAGGTGTCAGGATTTGGGGCCTTGAAATCTTTCCAAAGGCCATACGAGCACATTGCTGTTTGAGGCAGCGCTCAGCATTCGCATAGGCTCTTTGTTTGTCATGCCTTGGGCAAAAGCACACGTGCCAACACTGTTATATGATGGTATGTATGGATGTTACATGTGTTATGATGTTAACCCTTGCCCTTACCCTTGCCAGTTGCAGATGCTATGCATTTGTGGTGTCCAGTAACAAAACAGCCAATTAAGAATTCATATTGGCAAAGCAAGGGAAATGTATTTGTAGAGTGCTTTTTGTACACAGAGGCAGTTCAGTGTAACAAAAAAAATGATAGAAAGTAAAAACATAAAGTGTAAGAAAAAACAATAATGGCAGGTGTAAAAAATAGTAAAAATATTATTAATTAGTAAATATATATATATATAATATTAATTTAATATGTTATAATCTTTACTTATTTGTCACCTATGTTATTTGCCAAAATATTAATGATACTGAGTTACAGCTGTTAAGTGCTAGATAGCCCTCCTGTGTTCTACACCATCTACCCAAGCCCCTGGGTAAGCAAAAAAAGCCTTACATTATAATGACACTAAGTAAAAAACATTGTGGGAGCTGTTTTTTTCTATTTGTCAGCATTTATTAGAAAAAATGCATTGTGGCAGTATGCCAGGTTGTGTCTGTTTTGTTGCAGAGAGGGTTTGATTGTACATAATCAGGTAATATATCATCCCTGAAAGTTGAAGACTATACAATAACATTAAGACAACATTAACACAACAATAAGAACTCCAGTCTGATTTTGCTCTGCTTTCCACTTATCAATTCACAGCAGTTTACCGCCCTTTCCCTATGAATGCAGATTATGCTGATTAAAACAAAATGGCAAGTTGTCAGATGTCCATAAATTAGTAGTGAATATAATATGTGATGTCTCCTGGGATGTATCACGTTTATAACCCGTTGAACTCCAATGACTTCAAAAACTTTAAGAACTTCCAGGCTCCTTTGAAATGCAGCATTGGTTTAACAAGGTAGGAAATCTCCTTTCCGCCAGTCTTAGCACCCCACCAAGTTTTCATTGTGTTTTGTTTCCTGCGTTCTATTGCCTTTGAAAAGCTTCCAAAGGAAAGGTTAAAGGTCATGACCCTGAGGTCAGATGGCAGGGCTTTTAGTCCCTTAGTAACCTTTCTCTCAGTGCCGATAGCCCCAGGCCATCTGTTTGACGCATACAAACATCACACACTGACCATCAGGTTCCAAAATCTTCCAGAACTGCACAAATGTGTTTGAACTCTCTCAGGAAGCATATGGCCATCCATCCTGACCTGAATCACTCAGTGAAAGACATGGTGATGCAGCACCACTACCATTTCTCGAACAATTGCACATCATAATTTTGCACAGGATATCACATAGTTCAGAATAGCATGTGCACACAGACATTCACTTACACACATACACATGGACAAACAAACAAACACACACACACACACACACACACACACTGCTACTCACATTAGCACACAGACCATGGGGTTTTCTCCATTAGGAGAATGTGTGTCCAGATGGCTCTCCTGCAGCCCTCTGTCCCTCTGGGAGTGGTTGGCATGGCTTGTTTTGGTCTTGGCTCATTGGCTGTCTCGGTCACTGCAGGTCTACAGCATCGGTGTTCAGGGTCTTGCCTGGAGGCTGCAAAACCTCCACACCAAAACTAGATTAAAAACCTACTTTTCATCTTCCACAGTAGTCCAGACATTCAGTTTGACTAATACTTTACTAATGCTAGTCCTAATATAAATACTAATAGTAGTCATTTGAAGACCTTCTTGGCCATGAACCTAATGTTAGGATGTCCACATTACACGAGCAATTACAACCCAGTTCAATTCATGTTATTAGTCCATGTTTATATCCTTGACACCAACACCAACAGGGCAACAGTATTTTGTTGATGATGTTCAGGAGTTGGTTATTGGTGAAAGTTATTGGTAAATGTTTAGTAAACTGAAAATCTGTTTTAGACCAGATTGATGTTTCCACTATTTAAAAGAGGCACAGTTTACACACGTCTTGGTTAAACTGCTGAAAACAATTCAAATTTTGGCCTAGCTTTGTCTCGGACTCACTGAATGCACACTTAAACCTTTAAATGCATGATAATGGATGTAGATATGAGGAGATGTTAGCGGAAATGAGATTGATGTCATCAGTCAAATCCACTTGTGGATTTACCCACTCAGACTAAGTAAAGGCTAATACCATACATGCGTAGCAGTAACTCTATTTACATCATAGTTTCAACCAACAAATATGTTTATTTTACACTTTTGCTCTATGCATTAACCATACACTTCATATTACATTTGTTTTATATTGTAGCTACTTTATATGTTGCATGAAACAATGCACACATTTTCTCACTCAGGATTTCATGGTCAACATATGAGATTGCATAGCACTTACTAATTCAATAGCAACAACTATATTAGATTTGGTCTGTATCTTGGTTTGGTTTTATTGACTTCCTGTTGAGGCGATCAATAGAATGATGCTCTCAGAATGTTGCCAGGTTTCAGTCTGCACTGGCCATCTGAATGACAAATAATCCAAGAGTTCAGACACCCAAATATTATAATGATAAATCAGCAATCAGTTCTTTTCCATTTGAAATTAGCTTTATAGGTCTGAGAGGACTGAGCAGTGAGTACATTTAATAATCGTGTTATACTTGCGCTGTGTTTGCACTTGCATTTGCATATGTGTCAGTATTTTTCACTATCACATTATCAGCTTCTGTGTGTATTGTGCAAATGCATAGTGAGACCCCCCCCACACACACACAC
Organism: Setipinna tenuifilis; assembly: GCA_030347295.1. NCBI lineage: Eukaryota > Metazoa > Chordata > Actinopteri > Clupeiformes > Engraulidae > Setipinna > Setipinna tenuifilis. The sequence continues at coordinate 22,378,700 of CM059288.1, read as the reverse complement.
ACCACTGCAATAGACATGATGTCACTGATATCAGTATACTGTGTTTATTTGTGCACTGTGTTAGTCAAGAGGACAGGCCTCATGGCAGATCTGTCTGCCATGCTGCTGCCTATTGTGGCATGCTGTTCTTGAGTAGGACAGGTAATCAGGTGTCCATGAGCTAGATAATAGCTGACTTGCATCAGATGTGATGAAACAAGTGAAAGAGAATCAAATGCTAGGCCAGTGTAATACTGCTATATATTTAAAAAAAACAGTTTGAAAGGTATGCAGCGTATGGCATACATGACATTATCTTTTTCCATGAAACATGTTCAGCAATTCAGTTGACATGTTGCACACGAACAGCACAGTTAAATGTCTAGAGGAAAAGTGTTTAGGCTCCATTTCATGTCAAAATGTTTTCTTTAAGTAATACACACTTTTTGTATATTTCTATGTAAATATAAAAGCTCTGTGTTGCAAATACAGAAGTCACCTCTAATGCTCATCCATTAAATCTTGACATAGAAGGCAGGATATGTAGTGAGTGAAAATGGCATTTTAGGAGACAGGCTTTCCCAGACTAATGCAGTTTGGCAGAGGACAGCTGTCTGTTCTCTAAAATGTCAACCTGCATCGTATTCCTGACCTACAAATCAGGCTGTGGACCTAAGAAGAGTTTGTTGACATTTTCTATACATTTCTACAAGTGTATTTTTTATGAAGTCTATGTGAAGCACTTTGTGTGTGTGAAATGTGCTATATAAATAAAGCTTGCCTTGCTTTGCCCAGCAAAGGAAGTAGCCTAGCTATCACCTGCGAGTTAGTGGTAATTAGGGCTCAGGAAAGGAAAGCAGATGACAGGGAGGAACAAGGAGTGAGAGGTGGTGGAGATCTGAGGAGGTTATGTGGGGTGAGCAGACACACAAACACTGAACGGGTGCATAAAGTCTGCTTCCTGATACTGCACTGGCTATCTGTGAACAAACATACACATGCAGCACACATATATAGGTGGTCCATTGATTTACGGCTTGTAGGGCAAAAAGCCTCACGGGAGGTCTGAGCTACTGCTGTTACTACTACTCCTCCCTCCCTCTCTCTGTCTCTCTCTCTGTCTCTCTCTCTCTCTCACACACACACACACACACACACACACACACACACACAAACTCTGTCTGTGTCTCTCTCTAAGGGCAAGGGCAAGCGTCAGGCAGTGTTATAGCAGAGCATTAACAAATCACTCTACCATTAGAACTATTTGTAAATTTTGTCTAGCTCAGCTACAGTTAGCTAAGTTGGGGAGGGCATTAGGCTTGGTCATACAGTAGGTGTCTGCAGCAGGCTGGACATGCGGCTTTCCATTTTGTTCATTCTGCTGTCTTTGTGTTTTTGCATTAGAGCAGAGTTGACAGTTATTGGACACACCTCTTATTGCCTCTGATAGTGTTGCACAAGATTACCAGCATAGAAGTCTCTCTTAGAAAAGCAGCCACACGTTTTATACCGTGCTGTACTGTGCAAATGCGGAACACAAGTTATTTATGTTGAAAGCAAAGTTTGACCCAACCTAGCCATATTGCAAGTGACTTTTTTTTTTTTTTAAAGACACTTTTCAGTAATCTATGTTCTGTTATGAATACATAAAGACATGGATAAATACATTATTTTTCAGGCTAAAAGATTCGTATGTAATCTTTACTGATGTAGTCTAGGGCCAGCTCTAAAGTTAGACCATTATATATGGAAAAGGGAACTTCTTCACACCAACAAGCAAGAGCAATGTGTGATGTCTGCTGCTTGATAAAGATGATTTAATTGCATTCTAGGGCAACTCTCTACTAAATCCCACCCAATATTCTTTTAGAATATGGTTTCTGGTATAGAGTTATCCTTGTTCTCTGTAGCGTTAGACAGCCGAGTTCTGTCAGTAGTGGGACCTGGTGAAGCATAAACCAGGCTTCAGTCCCCCATTTTCACCTCGCCTCAAGGGTATCAACCCCCCACTAGCTCCTGTACCCATATTTGTGTCTCCTTCTGTTGTCCCCACGTGTTCTTATTTGTGCCCACATACTGGGTGTATGTGTGTGTTGGGGGGTCTATCAAGGACATGCAGGTCTTTTGTCTGCATGTTTCCTCCTGCATACCTGGCCAACAGCACCTCATCACAAAGGCCTACTCATTAGCATAACATTATGCAGTTTTGTACAGTGCTTAATGTGTTTTGGTGTGACAATAATTGCTACAAAAATCTGTGGCAAGAAGCTGTGTCTTCCTAATGAAGCACAGATGCACGCAGTATATGCATTTTCACACACGTACAGTAGCTTTTGCCTTGTGTGTTGGCCTACAAATACACTCGGAACAGAACAGATACTATATGCAGGTTGGTCTTGTGTCATATTCTGTGGATATGGGGTCTTTTTGGCCACAAATTTGATTTTCTTATCAAAGTACTGCCATGACTGTTCTCCTGCACAGTAGCTTTTTTGTTGGTCATTGAAGTAAGGCAGTGACACATTTCAGGTGACCATAACCAGGAAGCTGTGCAACAGAAGGAAATGAAGAAATGCACGAGCTGTTGTTTGCTTTGTGTGTGGAGAGCCTGCCTTAGGAGAGTAGCAGGGCACTCATATCACACAAGCTTTGTGTCAACACCACGCCCATCCCCCAACACCCAGTTGTCTTCATGCTTCGCTTCGCTACCACTAAATAAATAAAGTGTGTGTGTGTGTGTAAGAGAGAGAGAGAGAGGGAATGAGAGAGGGAGAGAGTGTGTGTGAGAGAGACAATGAAGAAAAGAAAGAAAATGTGTGTGTGAGGAAGAAAGAGAATGTGTGTGTGTGTGACAGAGAGAGAGAGAGAGTGTGTGTGTGTGTGTGCGACTGTGTGTGTGTGTGTGCGTGTCAGAGAGAGAGAGGTCACAAATGAAAGCTGAGTGGACTAGAAACTGAAGACATCCTACTGAGAGACACTGTGACCTCTCACCTTTTTAAGAGCTGTAACCACTCTGAGCTCAGAGTTCAGCCACTCTGCTGTAGAAGACGGAGGACTCCTGACATGATTTAATACCTGCTTCCCTCAGCACCCATAATATATATTTCCCAGCACTGTCACAGAAAAAAAAACTGTCCCACTGCCCCAACAAATGCTGACAAACTCCAGCAATTGGGTCAGTGAGGAGCATAAGTCTATGATTGTTTGTTCTTCTTGGATGGTAACTAGCTGGAAAACGTCACCTTGCTGTCTAGGCATTGTTCAACGGGGAGTTGGTTTAGTCAACATTCTAAAGACTGCCACCGATCAGCTGAATTATATAACAAGTTACCCAGTGTAGTGTGTTATAAGTTACCTACTGTAAACAGATCTGAAACTCTGGGGGGTTTCAATCAATAGCTTTGCAAGACTTCACATGGGTAGTCATACAATTGGATTTCTAGTATAGATTCTAAAGACTTCCCAAACATCCGTAGTGTATTCACCTGGGGATTAAACAAGATTGAATGTGTTATTTGATATTTTAAAAGAAATGAATGACTGTCTTTTGCCTGCCACTGAATCTCCTGCAGATTATTGGCTAGCGAGTTAAGGCATTGTACCTGCAACCAAAAGGGTCACAGGTTTGATTCCCCACACCGACAGGTGGTCAGGGGAAATGAATGACCAGCAATCTCCTCCATCTTCCCTGTGACTTAGGTACCCTGAGCATGGTACCGCCGCCAGACGCTGCCCCCTGCTTACACATGTGATGGGTTAAATGCACAGACTGAATTTCGTTGTGTGCAAAAATGGGAATCACTTAGATAAGTCTACCATCTTGAAGCATGTATAAATACAGTACACTAATTGCACGTGTTTAAAAGTGTTTTATTTAAAAGAAACAGAATTTGCATTCAAATGTCCAGGCAGTCATAAACAGGCTCTGGTGTATAAAGAGGATTTTTTTGTGAAGCAAGATATGGTCCAATAACTTCCACTCCTCTTTCTCTCAACAATTTCCTTTTTCTTCAGTTCTGTACAAACAATAGGAGATCAGTAACTGCTGGCCCACACCTAAACCCTTGGCATCATATAGCTGGTCTGGTCTAAGCTTTTGAAAACACTCCCATAGACTACCTTCAGCAGAGGCAGAACAACAGACAGCACTTACTGAGCATACTCGCTAAGGAGGAAGTGTTTAATGATTAATCTAACTTGTGTTTCACCAGCCAAGAGCTGGCAGGCTAGGATTTCCACGGCGACAGCTAGACCCGTGTTTTGCATGACTGGCCATCAGCAGTGGTGCAGCTGTTGGGGAGAGAAGCTGTGTCCCATAACAACTGCTAACATGCTAACACTGTGTCCCCATAACAACTGCTCTTGAATGTAGTGGAATGGAGCTGGGAAGATGAAAAAAAACAGAAAGTGTTAGCATTGGGAGGTTGGGGAAAGACTCCACATTGCACTGCATTCGCAGATTAGTCAGTGTAATTACAGGCAGCTGTTATTTGACCAGCTGCTGGTCTACTGGTGGGAAGTCTTGTCGTCCAGCTGGAGCCGTTTCTTAGTTTTTTTTTTAACATTATTTTTAATGTTTCTTCACCAGTGTGACAGTATCATTAGTGTTAACTTTTATTATTTATTCTAATCATCACTCAGGCTTTTCCCCTGTCCTCTTTTCTTCACAAACACTTTTAAAATGCTTCTTAAGCCTGTATGTAAACAGCCAGTAAGATGGGAAATATCAAATTCAGTGACCTTATTGTTGTGTTGTATGCTGTATATCTTGCTGAACATTACAGATCAGAGATGTCCTCTAAGCGTGATGACTGTGACTTTTCAGCCATATGTCGATCCAGTGAATAATAAAAGTAAAAATTTAAAGTTCATGTAGCATGTATTCCAGCATTCTCATTTTCATTTAGCAGTTTGTGGGCCATTGCGGTTTTAATGCATTTGTTGGTCCTGTCATTTGCACTCTTTTTTCACTGTGGACAAGAGACTTGTCTCATGTATGACACACCTTATGGGAATACCATGCCAGTCTGCTGGCACACTGGCTTTGAACAGCTGCCATGGAAATAGTGGCACGTTGTCGTGACAGATTGCGGTTGTGTCAGTTTGACCATCTAACAAGTGGGACTTGCTCTCAGATCACCCGATTAGAATAACAGCCAAAAACATGGGCACACCGTTGGATAGCAAAGCTTGTAGTGATTGTTTTTTTTCTCTCTCTTGTGTTTGCCTGCCATATTTCTCAAGTATGAGTCACTGCACTGTGCTCACTCTTCCTCTCTTCTCTCTCTGTCTCTCTCTATCTGTGTGTGTGTCTCTCTCTGTCTCTCTATCTCTCTGTCTAAGATAGGAATGCCCCAAACTCTGTGCTCCAGCACCATGTTCGCCCCCAGTGGCTTGGGCCCCCCTTTGGCCTCCGGTGAGGAGCCCCCTCAGGAGGGTCCTGGCCCCGGGACAGGATTCAGCGAGAGCCCCCCCATCTCCTCCGCCTCCCTGGACACCCTCATACAGAACCTGGTGCCCACCACCGACTACTATCCTGAGGTAGGAGCCAGCATCATCGCACAGGCCAAATAACCTCATCACCCATCTTGCATTGGCAAGCAAGAGTAATACTTTGAGATGGTTGCAATTTGGTTACATTGCATTGCATTACACTTAGATGCTCTTATTAAAGGAGACTTACAATGGAGGTAAACAATCAAGCTAATGTAACATATTGAGATTACAGGGTATGTGTGGGGAGACAGTTGAGAATAATTGTAGTTGGCAGTAGAGTAGAGTAGTAGAGTAAAAAAAAAGTCAGGGGGATGGTGGATTTTATCGTTGGGGACAGATATTTTGTGCTGATGACAGCGCACATGGTGGCAGACCAACTGTGTGCCCCAGTGGTGGCTGGTGGGTAAATTATAGTGGTAAGCAGGAATGTGCGAACCCAGCCCTGCTAGCGTGGTCTGGGTGCATTGTCCCCCGGGAGAAGATTTTGACAAAAAACACTCTAAAATGGTTTCATGTAATAGTATAGGTTATAAAGAAATAAATGAACAAACTGAGTCTTAAAATCAGAGCTGCAGAGCTGTGCAGTTTAGCAGGCTATGAGGGACATGACTGGAGATGTAGATGGCTCGAATAACTTTGCAGAGGGTTATTTTGATTGGGGGGGGGGGGGGGGCAATAATGTATTTTGTGGAATGCAGTAGCGCCACCATTAGGATATAACACTACTACACAGTATGCAAATGAACTTGCACAGCCTACTATGCAAAACGGGGCTTGGCAAAGTTTGCACTGGACATGGGTTTTGTAACATTTGTCCCATTAGTCTTTTCATTTTATAATTTTTTTTATTTTAGCTAAAATGCTCTTTGTCCCAATTATGGCACACATGCCAGCCTATGACACTACCCACAGAAAGCCTTCACACAATCCAAGCAAAATTTTAGTTTAACTTGCAATTTAAACACAGTCACAGATACCCCAAGGATAGCAAGAAGAACTATTCATAAGACGGAAATACACCTAGCAGCAAATAAACTGTTTGATCAATAATTTTCCATTCACATCAACTCACCAACTAGCCGTTAGCAACTGCCTTCAGAGATTGGGAAATAGCCTACCTGCATCCACTCTGACATCAAGAAATCCATCCAGCGTATTGGTGCTGATGTATTTTGTCCTGACTTCATTTCTTCTCCTCATGTATCAGTTGGGAATGTGAACAAGTTACGCAACGTTACTTAAAATAAGCTAGCCCTTAAAAGTTCAAGGGAATATTGCAGAACTTTATTTGCAGAACTTTATAACCATATTTGTGCAAAATTAGCACCTAGCAGTGCTTCAGGAAAGTAGACAAGCTACTGACTGCTGTCAAAAAATTCACCTGTCTTACAAAAACCATTTTACCATGACTGAGCTAAGATATCAGCTTAACAAACTGATCTAAAACTCAACAGACTGGGTCAAGCTATCCTATGTTCTAAGTTAGCCTGTTCACCATTCACTACAACTTATTTGCTGCCCACACATCTGACAAAATCAATAATTTATGTCTCTTGTGCTAGTTATCAGTGAAGCCCTTCTCGTACCCACAGAATGTCATGTGATCGGGGATTTCCTTTGTCAACTCTATAGTCAGTCATGTTTACATGAATATGCAAGTACACGCCCTATTCATTTTTAATGGTGAGGCTAAGTCTACCAAAAGCTGGGGCAGGCCTCATTATGCGCGCATGCGTGCCCTCTCAACGTCAGTATTTTACTCAATATGCACAAAGCCCCTTAATAATAGCAGTAATTTCCACATCCATTCATAAAATGGTGCTAGGGACGGCTGTTTCAAAAAGGGGGATGATAGTGACTGTTTTTATTTCAGGGGGAATGCCATCCTCCTTCATCTCCCCTCAACTCGAGCACTGTGCGTCGGCTCCTCTTCTTTTGGCAAGCAAAAACTCAGTGGTTTCATGTGGTTGCAGTTGGGTCGATGGGCTTGTAATGTGTTAATGAAAACACCTCTATGGACGGCTGGGATGGGATGCTAGTGGCCTTAGATAACCAGTCTGCCATCATTCACCTGTCATCACATTTGGACAGAGCAAGACTATTTTTAGTAGCTTTCCTATCTTAGGCTACATTTACATTAGAGTGTTTCTACCATTTCAGAACCAAAGCCATTTCTGTCCACACATACCACTGTACACTGTCAAGGGCTCCATCACTGACCCTGTTTCTTATCTGTCACAGTTCCAAAACCCCAAAAACAACAGATTAGTGTGGACGACAAACTACTACTATACTTTGTTTCTTTTTAGGGCAACATTTCATTTTAATGGTTCATTTTACAGTGTATGTAAATGTAACATTATCTACTTATAGTGTACATACAGTGTTACATATTGTTGCAAACTTTGTTACACTATACTTCATGGTGTGGACACACTGTAACAGGGACCGTAAAATAAAGTCTAACCCTCTTTAGAAACTGACTAAGGTGAATGCAGCCTTAATGCTTAACAAATTGGTGCTATTATGTCTATGCACATATAAAGCACATCATGCTGTTCCTTCACAGGGAATTTTTTAGAAGGCAGTAGCTATAGTTGTTTCATGCTATGCTTCTGATGCCTCTTGTATCGTCTTTTGTCTCTCTAGAAAGCCTACGTGTTCACATTCCTGCTCAGCTCCCGTCTCTTCATCCCTCCCCACGAGCTGCTGGCGCGGGTCTGCCAGCTCTGCATCCAGCAGCAGCAACTGGAGCAGACGCCCCTGGATGTGGTCAGTGTCCAGCTGAAGCCCCACTGCTTTTGATTTAATGTGTATTACTCTGTGTGTGTGTGGTGTGTGTGTGTGTGTGTGTGTGTGTGTGTGTGTGTGTGTGTGTGTGTGTGTGTGTGTGTGTGTGTGTGTGTGTGTGTGTGTGTTACAGTGTGTGAGTGCCAAATATGAAAATAGAGAATTTTTGGTGACGTTTCAGTCAGACTAGAGTGTGAGGGGTGACATATTTAGGACAGCTTTGATGTCCTCATCATATCCTTACACTCTGCTCATTCTCCTTGCTTGCACCCTTAACCCTTGCATTGTCTTCCTCCCATTAACTACGCACGTTTTGTCCTGCCGGGTCAAACTGACCCAGTCTGTTCGACTGCTTACTGTATAAATGATAAGGTATAAATTGATAAAGCACACATAATTTAACACAAAATAGTTATAATTAATTTCACTTGCAAATAGAATAGCATGGAACCATCCATGTCCATTTATATTATATGGAAGAAAGCCAAAGTTATGACATTTTCACTTTTGAAATTGGGTCAAATCCACCTGAAGACAACAACAGGGTTAAATAGCACTTTGTGGTGTGTTACATCAGCTGTTACACTGTTGCTGTGATTTGTATTGAGTACCTTTTGGTATTTCCAGGCGAAGGTGAAGAAATTTGGTCCCAAAATCCTGCAGTTGTTGACAGAGTGGACAGAAACCTTCCCCTCCGATTTCCGAGAAGAGAAGATGGTGGCACATCTTAAGGACATCATTCACAGGATAGCACCATGTGATGAGGTAACGTGATGAGTAAAGTAGGACATATCAAACAGGACATATGAATAGGCTTGATAGAATAGTTTACATGATTATGTATGGTTCATGAAGTTACTGTAGACATCAGATTTCTAGTGTGCCACTGATGTCATTTCAAGAATAAACTGAGAATAGACTAGACAAATTGATGCCTGAAATGGACACATAAAGGAAATAAATCAGAGGGGGAAAAAGAATAGGAGAGGGAAGGACACTCAAGAGTGCAGCTCAAGCTCAGATCCCAGACAGCAGCAGTGATGTTCCGATATGGAGGCCTAATGTGAGGGTGAGCTGGAGAGGGGGAGGGGGAGGGCGAGGGGGGGGCGGGCTGGGAAGCTCTGAGGGGGAGCGGAGGTGGAGGATGAAGAGAACGCCGGGGGCCCAGTGGGAGATCTCAGCACCACTTCTGCCGCTGCATGCTGAGGAGATGGCAAGAATAAGACATATGTGAAGGGGGTGGGGGAGACTGGCGGAGGAAATTGGGGGTGGGATGGGATGGTGGATTGGATGGAGGTGATGCTGAAAAAAAGATTGAGGAAATAAAAGGACAAATGAAGTAGAGGCACTTAAAGAAACACTCCACTTTTTTTCCAACTCCCTTTGCGTTAAACAGTTGAGTTTTACTGTTTTTGAGCCAATCTATGAATATGGCAGTAGAAATCTGATTGCAGTACTTCAGATATTAGCATAGCATAAATAATTCATACTAAAATATTAAAAGTAGCATGTTAACTGGTCTAATTCTATTCAGTAAATGTATGCTAAGTTAGTAGCTTAAGTGCTACTGCCAGATCTGGAGACTGGCTGAATTCAAAAACAGTAACTTTAAATAGTAACTCTATTTAACTCTAAGGGAGTTGGAAAATGAGCCTATTTTCCAAAAAATGGGGTGTAAATTTAAGAAAAAAAGGTGGGAGCTGTAGTGAGAAATTGAAAAGACATACATGGAGAGAAAAGGCAACAGAGAGACGTGAATACATCAACACATGGATCCATAACAGGCAGGGAGTGAAATAGCAACAGACAGAAAGAGAAGAGAGGCGGTGCTAAGCGTGATGAATGTGCTGCTATTTGTGGTGGCACTGGGCACAGGAGGAGTGCTGGGTAATTGATGACACACATGGTGTGATTAGCACAGGTTCTTGACCCAATGGTCCTGCATTCATCCTGTTTTAGGGGAGAGTAGCCAAGAAGAGAATGGGTCCCTCATCATTTGGTAAAGAGGGCAGAGCCTCAGACAAAAGGAAAAATGTATGCCTGCTGTAATTGGCTGGTTATTATGGTCTTAAAATATGTGTTAAAACACATGAAAGTTTGGATAACTGTTACAGAGACATTAAAAATGTACCTTAAGCGGTGATGGGCAACCTTGCTTTAGAAGCTACAATCCAATACCACTTACTGTATTTATTCCAGCCACTTATTCAGCTGATTCTAATTAGCACAGCTCTTTAGCCAGGTAGGAGAGGTAATTATTGAAATTACCTGCATTGAGTGCATTCAAGGATATTATTCTTAAATTGCAGCTCCAGGTTGTCCATCACTGACATTACCAATTTATGAATGTCGTTAAATGACACCATTACTTGATAACAAAGCCGGTGTTTTGTCTTGGCAGGCTTACAGAAAGAAGCTGAACCAGGTGCTGCAGAACCTCAATGTCAAGCTGGCAGCGATGGCTCAGGGGGATGAGACCATCGTTAAGGTCACGGCCTCGGTCTCTGACAAGCTGGTGGCCTTCAAGACCAAGCCAGCGCCCATCCAGAAAGACATGATCAGCATCTGCAACGACCCGTTCACGCTGGCACAGCAACTCACACACATCGAGCTGGTGAGCACTGAGCAGGGTCGGGGGGGGCTCTGCGGTGCTCTGTGGTGCAGGCTAAAGGGTCTTGTATACTTCTGCACACACAGCAGCACGGTTGCAGTGTATATAACAAACTCTAGGTATACTTCTTTTCCTGTTGTCTTGGTGCACATCAGGGAAGCTCCTAGCATCTGGAAGCTCCTAGCATCTGGAAGCTCCTAGCAAAGCACAGCCCTTAGCTGCAAACTACACACATAGACAATATCCAGGCTGATTTCAGAGGTATGCCAGGCCTTGTGGAAAAGTTTATAACTGTTTGTTGTGGCATCATCACAGAACAGTGGAAGAACATTACAGCATATTTTTGGAAAATGTGGAATTTATGCAAGTTTAGTTTTGTACATACGCTGCCGACACACACTGAATATTTTACTTGCGCACGGTATTAAAATCTAGGAGTCACACAGTACATATAGATGATGTCAGTTTCGCAACATTCTTATTGTGTAACACATTGCTATAGTGAGTCAGTGGTTGTGTAGGGTTGGGTCAAAACAGAAACAAAAAATGAGAAAAAAAAGAATATAGTATAAATATCCAACCATCATCCAACCTGAATCAGGTTGTTAACAGCCTACCTAAAGTCTGAGACCCTAAAATATCTGGGCATGTTAGCTTCATTACCAGCTATTCTTAGATGTTTTTATTAAGTGCTGTTACTTTTGCCCTGGAGCTGAGCAGAGCGAAGGCTCTAATGAAGCATTCTGCCTGAGAATAGATCGCTGTTAGAAGTCAGAATAAAAAGAGTCTGTCCCTGTTGTCACAGAACTGATATTAGAGTATATATTTATCTTGGTGAGGGTTTTTTTGTTCTTGCTGGGCCATGGTGTGGAAGACTCGCTCTGCGCCTGCCTGTGAGTAAGGCGTGCACTCTCAGCTGATACTGTGACATCACCCCTGAAGTCACTCCACTGGCCTCGGGGCTACAGAGTGAGCAGGGAGTGAGCCCGTACTGATGGAATGTGACCTGACAGTTTTACGCCACGTAGCCAAGACACACACACACACACACACACACACACACACACACACACACACACACACACACACACACACACACACAAAGAGAGAGAGGGAGAGGTTTACTCACATTCATCCACTTTGAAGACAGTTGTAACTGTAGGTGCAGGCAAGGAAATTCATTTCACATCTCAAATGAAAAACAAAAGGCATACAGGCAAATTCAGACATGTATGTCTATGTTTTCTTTGAATTCTTTAGTGATGGGTTGAGTGTCTAAACTCTTTCTAACCCTAGTGAGAGAAAGTAGGAAAGAGAGAAAGACAGAAAAAGCAAAAGGAAGTATTGTGGCAATTGTGTGTGTGTGTGTGTGCGTGCGTGCGTGCGTGCGTGCGTGCGTGTGTGCGTGCGTGCGTGCGTGCGTGCGTGCGTGCGTGCGTGCGTGCGTGCGTGCGTGCGTGTGTCTGTGTGTGTGTGTGTGTGTGTGTGTGTGTGTGTGTGTGTGTTAATGCTTAACACACATGAGGTTATGACTGTGCATGTGTTAAATGCTTACTTTGACATGTGAGTTTCAAAGCAGTATTTAGAAGTTCACAACTAAGATCAGTCTCAAATTTAAAAAAATATATGTGTGTTTTATAGGAGCATTTGAGTCACATTGGACCTGAAGAATTTGTCCAAGCTTTTGTACAGAAAGACCCCCTGGACACAACCCAGGTACACTTGCTATGTCTCATTTTACATCAAATAATAAAATGTTTCTTTGCACATTAAGAAAACAACAGTGTAATAGATTTAACAATAATTGTGTCCTGCTGTAGAAACCATGTCACAGTGCAGTTTGTGAAGTAACAGTTTTTTTTGTTCCTACTGAGGACTATTAATAGCAGGGATGCACAATGTATGAAATTCTGGACTGATACTGATGTTTCAAGGCCAATAACCGATGTTGATACCAGATACCATTGTTTTTATTTGTTTACTTTGTTTTTAATGTTATGTAGTCATAGCCTTTAGTGGAAAGAAAACAAATCTATTTTGAAAGAGTAACTGAACACTTAATGTGTTTTAGCCCTATTAGTACTGTGTGAAAATGCCAGTCCATCCAATAATGCTGCATTTAAGCTGTTCAAAATTGAGGCAGAATAATACACTAACATTTGCGACTGATATGAGCAAAATGTCACTTGTTTATTATTTGCCAGCTTGGGACAAAAGCGCTGACATTAGCTGATACCAATCTTGGCTGATATTTGAATTTGGTGTATTATTTTACAATGGACAACCAACAGCTAAGTAAAGCTGCTGCCATGTGTCCCAATTGTTTTTTACACAGAGATGCCTATCAGGAAGTGATGTAAGAAGTAGTTGTGGTAAGGAGTCTGAATGGTGAAGCACCAAAAACAGTTGTCTGGTCAGAGGTGAACAGGTCATGAGAGCATTAAGGTCCTCCATAATGAAAGCTTTCCACCTGAGTCGAGCGTCAGCTGCAGACAGTGTAAAACATGTGGCAGCTTGTGTAGAGATAAGCAAGGTGTCGATTTCTGCCCGTTAAGACAGATAAGACAGCAGAGTTCTTACATAGGTGTGGGGCCATTTTGCCCACCACCAGTGTCATTATTGTAAATCTATTCTTTTATCCTTTAGGTGGACATCCAGCTTCAAGTAGAAGTAAAAATCCCTGCCACAGACTCCTTATGCCTGTAACACCGGTCTCTTCACTCATTAGATGGGTTCAGTTGGTTGGAACAAATATGTCGCAGGACTTTGACTTCCTGAAGCTGCATGTCCACCTCTGCTTCTATTCTCCCCCTGTGCATCTTCTCTGGGTTAACTTAATGAAATGTGTCTCACTTGACAGCCTTGCTTCAGCGAACAGAGTAAATCCACCTCTAACCTTGAGGCGTACGTGCGATGGTTCAACAGGCTGTGCTACTTGGTGGCCACAGAGATCTGTATGGTAGGTTCTGAAGTCCATACTCCATTTTGATCTACATACATCTACTTTTTTGGCTGCCAAAATTTTCTATGATAAAAGGGATTCTTTCTTTTTTTTCTTTCTTTCTGTCTATCTATCAATTTATCTATCTATCTACATAAATCAGTGAAGCAAGGCACAACCTCAGCAGCAGTTAGGTTTGAATGCTAAATGAGTTGATGTGTAGTGCCCTCTGTTGATACTTTTGTGCCATAGCACTAGAAGACATATTTGCTGTAGTAAAATTACAGAGCCCTTGTATGATCAGGTGGGAGAGAAAAAACAACCCTCCCTCCTTCAAATTGCTAATCTGTTGCTTTGGATCTGACAATTATGCACACAGTTTACAATCCATGCCTACGGACTGCAAGGCTGAACGCACTGATTCGCCGTTTGGGCCCATAAATTCGAACACTGCACATCGACTGTGCTGTAACATCTTTCTCCTGGGTGGGAAATCAAGGAAAGCACCAATCATGTACCAAAGCACCCTTTTGCAAGTGATATGATGTTGTATTTTGCAACATTTGCACCATTTCGCAGCCTGCACAGCTTTAGTGTGCTTTTAGTGTCAGTGTGAGATAGCTTAATCACTGTAATGGAGATTTAATTTTAGTTTGACTTGCAGGTGTAGCAAACATCACAGTTTTAAAAATGTATGGGTGCAGATCGCCAAATTGTGCAGTTTACAAATCTGTTGCCACAGATTAAAATTCGGAGGGAAACAGATTTTCTCCCACCTGACTGTAGAGGGGCATGTAGAATACCACTAAGACAGAATATCTATAACACAACTGTGTATTATTTTTAAACAACGCTCATGCCATTTGATTCAGTATACAAGAATAAGTAATTAAAAATGAATTTGCTGTGTTATTTGTCTTATATAGCCAGCCAAGAAGAAGCAGCGGGCCTTAGTTATTGAGTTCTTCATCGATGTCGCTCGGGAGTGTTTCAACATTGGGAACTTTAATTCCCTCATGGCGATTATATGTGAGTGTTATTTAAAGTACTTTTGTTCTTCTCTACATGTATAAATATGTCTACGAACCAGCTTAGTTCCTTCACAGTCTAGTGCAAGTGCAATAAATACTCTCACCAAATTAGGCACGAAAGTGGTCTCAGGTTTTCCCTCTGGCCGTGCATGAAAAGTTAACAATGCTTGTTCGTTTGAAGCTCATTTACAATCTTTAAAAAATCCATGAGAATTTTGCAAATGTGACACAGTGACATTTTTGCATTTTAGCAAACTACAATGTACTTGTAATCATGCTTCTGTAGTATTATGTGTGAAAATAATTGAGAGTTAATAACATTTTCAGTCATCTCATTCAATGTTATAACCATGAGATTGCAAGAAATGATGAAAATCTGTGAAAGTCTCACAGTAAAATAATGTGACTTGACATGTATAATAACCTACCTTGAGACGTATCAAATACATTATAGATGTCAGCGTTTTAAATTTGTCACATATTTTATCTAGCTGGAATGAACATGAGCCCAGTGTCTCGTCTGAAGAAGACTTGGGCCAAAGCCAAGACAGCAAAGTTCTTCATACTTGAGGTAAATGACACTCAAGGGCTCTGGTGTGACATTTTTAACTTGTTCTGTGACACTATGTTGAAATCTTTTTATTAATAAATGTTTTACTGAGAACATACCATAGTGCTCCTCAAATGAGTCAATATTGGCAAGTGTTTTTTTTTCTAAAATTCCAAAAGCATTTTTTCTAACTTCTTCAACAGTATCTGTATGTCCAGTGATCTAAATCTTTTAGAGGTTGACAGATTTCCACCTCCTAACTGTTCCTAGTCAAATTTGGCCAAGGTTGTCATCAGTTGTACTGTATGTTGCATACATACTGTGATAGTACATGTCAGATGTGACAGAGAAACTATACACCAACTGTTATGCTGTCAAAACTTTAGGCCCACAAGTAAAATAAGTGGCGGAACTTCAATTAAGTTATATTATCCGTGTTTTAAAATGTTATGCAATATGCTATTTCTACCTCTACAAACAGCATCAAATGGACCCAACTGGGAACTTCTACAACTACAGGACAGCCCTGAGGGGAGCAGCACATAGATCACAGACAGCTCACAGCAACAGGGAGAAGGTACTGTAGATCAAGCCCCATCACAATAGCACCAGTGGTCAAAATATACTTTGGATTAAAATGTGTCTTATCCGTGTATTTTTTATTAATCATTACTGTCATTTTCTCTCTTTTCTTTCATATTCTTTCTCCATCAGATTGTCATTCCTTTCTTTAGCCTCCTTATCAAAGACATCTACTTCTTGAATGAAAGCTGTGCCAATCGTTTGCCCAATGGGCATGTCAACTTTGAGGTGAGGCAGTACAGGCAGAGCTTGTCAATCACATTCCCTTTTTCCATGTTAGTCGTCTTTAATTGTTGAATGATAAATCTAAAGCATAGAGGTTTTGTCCGCAGAAATTCGTGGAGCTGGCCAGACAGGTGGGGGAGTTTATGGCTTGGAAGCAGGTGGAGTGTCCCTTCGAGGAAGAGCGCAGCATCCTGCACTACCTCCACACCGCACCCATCTTTAATGAAGACGGTACGCACCTGGGATGTCCTAAGGCCTGTGGTGTACATCGGCACACACAGCAACATGTGCCCAATATGCACACAGTGCGCAGCACCAAGGGTGTGGGTTTGGTCTCAGTGTTGGTGGGGACACAACAATTTGTCCTAATCTCAAACATGTCAATATAACATCTGTGTGATGTGTAGAAAAATTGTCATTGTGCTGTATGCAAAATCTGGGAGGCATATAACAGCCTGTGCAAGGTGCAAAGATGATGCAGTTATCATCATTTTTTGTGACACTCTTGTGGCACTTGCCGTGTGTGTAGAAGTATATCCCTGGCTTGCTGTGTGTGCAATTTGGAAATACGATAATCTGATCCAAATTCTGCAGAATCATCACAAGCTTTCTTACACTGTTGCAATATTTAACAGTTCATGCTTTCTCTAGCGGCTGTTATTTATTTCAATGTGCTTGTTCTCAGGGCTTTATTTGGCATCCTATGAGAGTGAAAGCCCAGAGAATCAAGTGGAGAAGGACCGCTGGAAATCTCTCAGGTAAGATATCTGCTACTTATTTTTATACGGTCACTCTTGTCACTTTTCTATTGGAGAAAAAAGTAGCCTCATTCCGCTAATTTCTCAATGTCCCCCACAGGTCCTCCATTCTTGGGAAAACCTGAGACGGCCTCGGCAGCTAGCATTCGTTTCTAATTTGGTGAGAGTATTTATTGCACTAGCAGAGACTGTGAAGGAACTAAGCTGGTTCTTAGACATATTTATACATGTAAGGAAGAACAAAAGTACTTCAAATAACAAAAAATGATGAACAGGATTCATCATCATCATCATGATCGTCATTATCGACAACTAAAATAGGAGCAGTGAACCATCATAGGCTTGAGCGAACTGCTAAAGTATTTAAAATGCGTCGTGGGGGAGCGTTTTGTTTGTATGCATTGTATGTGTATGTTTGTGTCTTTCCATGATTTGTTCTGAGCATTCATCAGAATCGAAAAGAAATGTAGTTACAGGGAAAATACAGCTTTTAAAACTTTTTATTGTAAGTATGATCTGTTTCTTTTTGTTATTTTTAGTTTTTTTTTAACAATACTGTAATCCTGTAAATGTTCTTAAAATATTGTCAAGGGTGCTGGTTTGCCCATGAAATTGCCTGCTCATTTTAGACAGGGGCCTATTATATGCTTTGCTGTCATTGTAGAAGTGTGCATACCTGTGACGATGGCCAAGTGTATGCTTGTGTGTGTGTGTGTGTGTGTGTGTGTGTGTGTGTGTGTGTGTGTGTGTGTGTGTGTGTGTGTGTGTGTGTGCGTTTACTGTACTCACTATCTGTACATTAAGTCTCTGAACTGGACATTTGAGCCATAAAGATGACTTGAAAAAAACTAAACTAAACTTAACTTACTACAAAAAGACCACAATGCTACCTGACGTTATTAAAACAGATTATAAACATACTCTCGGTTTACACCAGAAAAAAAGCTCTTCTGAGTATTTAACAGCTAATGTGGCATATCTTATTCTCTTGTGTGCGTTATTTTTGTCATGTTTACCTTTCTTAATTTTAGAAATGAAAACAATCAAATGAAGAAAAATTGGTTGTGTGTAGACTGTATATATGACTTCCTGCCAAATGTCCTATGACACAGGGATTACCCTACTTGACTGATATTCAGTTGTTTAACATGTTCATGATTCTGTGATAACAGATGTTTTTTTATTGGTTAGGTATTTTCATTTATGTTTTTTGCTGAAATGTGGAGGTGTTCTTTCCAGAAGGAAGTGATGTGTGATGTCTTTTTTTCAGTGGGCATTAT
Source organism: Setipinna tenuifilis (assembly GCA_030347295.1). Classification (NCBI taxonomy): domain Eukaryota; kingdom Metazoa; phylum Chordata; class Actinopteri; order Clupeiformes; family Engraulidae; genus Setipinna; species Setipinna tenuifilis. The sequence continues at coordinate 22,360,457 of CM059288.1, read as the reverse complement.
GGTTGTACTTGAAAATCGCAAGCCTTTGACCTTTGCAGTAGAATTACACATAACATTCTGAAGCTTTTTTGTAAGTGTAATTTTTTACTAGTTCAATGGATCATAGTGGCATTTTGTGCATTCCCTACTGAGTTGTATTTGTCATACTCCATGTGTCATTTGCCTATAAGCTCTTTTGAACCCCAACCTTGGTGTGCTTGTGGCCCTAAGGCTTTGTTTAAATGTTTCTTCTGTAAATATGAAGTGTGCACAAGCATATGTTTGGGCGTGTTTGCTTTCCTTTTAGGGTAATTAAAGTAACTACTTAGGTGATATTTTGTGTTGATTTAAGCACACTTTGTGTGCGGTTGTGAAGCCATGACACCATACCTAAATGATTCTCTGTGAACTGTATGATTCTCCTGCCATTCAGTTTAATGGGATGTGAAAGAAGCACTGGCCACGCTACATGAACTCTAAAGGTGCTGGCACATTGCCCCAACAAACTCCAATATACCAATAGTTGGGTAAGTGTGGACCATATGGCTCTGGGTTGGTTTGTTCTTGATGAATGGTAGCTAGCTGAAAAGTCACCTGTCTGGGCAGTATGGAACTGGCCGTTGGTTTACTGAACATTCTAAGGACAGCAACCTACCAGGTGCCAATTGCCAACTTTAAAATGTTGGTGTTTGTTAGGGCAGTGTGGGAGCAGCACATTCAACAGGCACTGTGTCATTTATATTTTTACATTATTATTGTTTTGCATTTTGATTACAATACCAAGGATATTTATAATGACCCCCCCATTTATAAGGAGTTGACGATGAGTACAGAAAACATATCAGAATAAATCCTTATGATGTCATTAGTGAGATAATAATATACAACTGAGATTAGCATTGTGTCTAGCGCAGTGGGAATATCCACAAATACTTTTAAGTGGGTGGAATACTTTAGGTAAAAGAAAAGTATGAGTAATGGACAACCTTGCTACAGTTGCTACAATCCAGTACGGTTCTAACCATTCACAAAGTCAGCTGATTTTAATAACCACATCTTTTTCGGCCAGGTAGAGTTATTTGTGCACATCACCAGTATTAATTGCACAGGTAGAACCAGGTGATTTGGAACATGTGGTGCTAGATTGTAGCTTCTGAGTCCAGGTTTTCTATCTCTGGCCTAAATGGCCCTAGACGCTCTATTAGTATCTTCTGCCATCTGGAACCACAATGCATGAACAATCACTCTGATTAAGCAAATGGTTCTCAAAACGAACTTAAAACGAACTGCAGTAAATTTGGCATTACTGCTACACTTTGTTTATTGAGGCAGGTACCTCTTTCTGTGTACTTCTACATGTACCTCATCAACGGAAAATCTTTTGTGTAGGCCTTATAAAGATATGTTTTGAGATGAGGGTCCATGACAACTGTTTTTTGGGGCTACTTTAAAATGTTGACAGAATTTGCACACATCATACATAAACAACAAAACTATAGTAATCCCCCCTGCCCCTATCTGTGCATTTGTTTTAGTGCTTCTTTTGCTGTGTTTTAACAGTATTTGACCTGCTTAATATTTGTGTTGGTTTCTTTGTATTATCCCTGCTTTGTACAGTAGACTTGATATTGAAACTGTTCTTTAAAATAAATTGGTTGGACTGTATCAGATGTCATCTTCTGTGTGATCTGGTGTATGGAGTTTAATGTGTTTTTTCCAATTCCTCACCTCATATTAATAACATTGTCAGATTCTGTTTGTGGCTTTATACAGCATCTGCTGTTCCATTAAAAGGTGGAGTAACTGAGACTGTACAAAGTTTGTTGTTGCCAATGTGATGCCAAGTTAATGCCATTCTATAGAAGTCTTACTTCTAAAAAAGGATGCCAAACGGCTCCAGCATTTCTCTTTAAAGAAACTGCCTTTGTCTTTCAGAGAATTTGAGTCTCTGTCAGTTTACATTATAGGCAAAATTGATAGCTTGAAAGAATTCTGAATAATATAGTATTACAAATCATCAGACACCATTTCTCATCCCTCAGTATACCCAGTAAATGCAGATTGTTTGACAGAAGAAGAAAAAGAAAGGAAAGAAAAAGATTTGCGACTCAGTCACAAGTAAGGATTTTGATACATTTACTTTCTAAAAATGAATCAGGGGCCAGATACAGTACAAATTAGACAGAAAACAAATAACAATCCCCTGAGCTCTTATTTGTTGGGACCATAGACTGTATGGTTTGGACTACTATGCAGTCAGTTGTCCAAAAATGTCCAAAACATTCATTTAAAAAAAAGCAAAACATACATGACACTGTGTGCAAAAAACGTCCATATTTCCTTTGTTATTTCACTGGCACTCAGCACTCGCATATGATGGGAACACAAAAGTCATGTGGTACCTACCCAAAACCGTTTACACAAATAAACTAAAAACTATAACTACATTGAGAGCCAAAAACTTGTAGGCCTGCTCGAGCTCAAACAAAACCAGTCAAATTGTTTTATCATAAAGATAAAAGCTAGCACACGCAGTCTGCTACATCTGTAGCTGTGCTTTCACAACTCCAGCTCTGAACTGCCAGCAGAGTAAAAGGACTTCATTCCATTAGAAGAAATGTTAAATAACGTAAGCTACTTTGAGATCTGATAAAAAATTAAAAACAAAAAAAAACTTTTGATGTAATCAGGGTTGCAATCACGCTTCAATAATATGTCCGAGGCACACAAGCATGTGCTTTGGCACATTCCAACACCAGAACAAAAAATCCTCACTTGACACACACACACACACTTTTTCAGAATCCTGCAATGCAGTAATCTGCTCTTGTCACTCACTCCATCACAGGTATATGCCTATGAGTACCCATTATTAATAAAAAAATGTGTTATTACCCCATAGTAATGATTATACAATACTGAAACTCACATGTCTCGTGTACTTTCCTTGCCCTATGTGTCCATATTTAGACACATTACCATAATGCACCTCTAGCACTCAGTACTATAAGGGCAGGTCACACTAACTTTTCAGGATGCGAGACATGAAAAGTCTTTTGTACATGAAACAGACTGGAAAAAAACAAGGCAAACTGATAGAAGGCACGTATTAGGTACATCATTTTGCTGAAAATACAAAAAAGGTCATGAGCCCTCAAGTATACTCCCTGTTATAAAGCAGCCAACAACACAACCAAGACACTCACCAGGTTATTTACTTTCTCCACGTTTTTTTTAAACTGTCACTTAAAGGTAGTGTATGAAAAGACTTAATTCAAATGTCATAAGGTATGACATGTCAGAGGTAAAACTCTCCAAGGGCTGTTACTGTTTTTGTTTCTCCATACTTGCACACCTCTGGGATGTATCCAGGGTTCAGCGGGCGATGCAGACATCCAGGATGCAGAATTTGGCTCTGCAGGTGGGGCACGGCACCCTGCTGCCCAGCCAGGTCTCTGGGTGCTGCTGGTCCTGGCGGCTGGCGAACCATTTGCCCATGCAGGTCAGGCACCACATGGGCCGGCAGTAGCACTGCTGGCACTCCCCCTCTCCCTCTCCCTCTCCGTGGCACAGACGCAGCAGCTTGATGTTGGCCATCTCCTGCATGCAGCCAATGCACGGCTCCAGCTCCTGGGCATATGAAGCGTTGTTTAGTATTTGTTTTTCAGAGTTAGACCACTAATTAATTCATCCATTTAGGTATACTGTCAAATTAGCTAAGTACATGTCAAATCAAAAGCACACTCGTATGTTGTTTGTGCTTTGGGGAAGTTACTTAAAGAGATACTATGCAACTTTGAGGGCTTTTTCTCAACAGAGCTCCCCCTAATGTCTTCAAGTAAACGGACACTGTTGTAAACTGATCTGTTGTCCCTCCCCCTCACCCTATGCATTTGTTTTTTTTTAACTCAGCTGATCAGAGTAACCCGCGAATACCAAAGTAGTCAAGTATATATATACTATGTATGGTAATGTCCACTGGGGTCAGAATGTCCTCAGAATTTAACGTGATCCTGGTTCTCAGGATGTTAAAGACCTTGTGAGTCTGAGGATGCTAGTATGGACAGCCAGATATTGCATGCGTGGTATTCTGTCCACATAAAGCGGGGACAGTCTTCATTTGCCTGGTAATGACTCATTTAAGTATCTACCGACTTATGAAGATAATTTATTAATTTGAAAAAGTTAGATAGTGTCACTTTAAAGGTGGTATATGTATGATATTTACAAATGGTCTTAAAATGTCACTAAAAACGCTTACAACAAGCCACAAGCCTAAATATCACAGCTTTAAGGTCTGGCGCTGTCAATGCTAATGTTATTGTTCACAGACTAGCACAAGTTATACTTAATGTACTGACCTGTCCACTGATGCGTTCATAGACTTGATTCAGCTCCACAAAAGACTTGAAAGTTTCCAAAAAGAGTTCGCTCATGGTTAGGTGGATCACCACGTTGGCCGCATTCCTAACAGGAGCCTGCAATTTGTCTCGTAGTTCAGTGTACTCTGTGGAATTCAATCTGCCAACAGAGAGGTCAGGGACTAAGTGTGCATCTTCTTGTCAGGATAATCAAAATAATAAAGATTATTACAAAATTGTCTATTCTAAAACTTGACTGGGATACATGTATTAGGCTACACTGTGACCTAGGCATGGGACAAGGAGAAGATTATATGTACCTTGGACAAGCATAGGTCCACATAGGCTATTCTATATTATTTCTATATTCACCTCACCATACGTATTCACATGGTGATGTGGATACATTTGTAACACGTGTACAGCATAATAAATATTTTAAGTACATACTTTTACACTAAACGTTAGTCAAAAGCATGACTAGTCACAGGACAATCATCAGAAAACATGGAACTATGAAATCAGCATGAGTGCTCACCTGATGTCAAAAGGCTTGACACTGGGGTTGATACTCGCCACGCTGAGGGTGAGGATCTGCACCGGCGTGCCAGAGTCGGGTGAAAGGTCATGCTGTTTAGAGTCAGTAACTGTCAGGTGTGTGTCGTGTTGCAAGGCCACATGCAGGTTGTAGGTGGTCACCTTCATGATCCAGGTATCTGTGACAATAACTCTGGCGCCTGGCGCACCTGTAGCGAACTTGTCGATGCGGCGGAACTCCGTGTTGATAGAGGATGCTACAGCTCTCCAGCTGGACCGGGCCAATGCATGGGAGCCCAAGGTTTTTGATATGGGATGATTTTCCCATTTTTTTGTAGCCCAGAACAGAGCAACGAAGCAGCTCAGAAGAAAGACTGCAACAGTTACGGTGAAGTACAACTGCCATCCATCACTTGCCGTGTAAACATACATCAGATTTTTATCTGGTGCAGCTACACACATGCCCAAATAGTAACCTGACAAAGCGGAAAGAGATAACGTCACATTAGTTTCTGGCTACTTCCAAAAAAGGATGACTATATTAATATAAATGATTTTAGTCACAGAAATCATTTCTTAAATAAGGGCACATACTATACAGTAAGACCAACTTACCAAAGGGGAGTGAGCAATGTATGACGAGGGTTAAGGTTGTTCTTCTGATGTGATACTGGACGAAACCTATATCTTCGCTCCCAAGCCATGAAGAGAAAATATTCTGAACGGTAAAGCCTGCAGATCTGAACTCGTTTGGTGTAAATACAAAACAAAAAGCAAACACAACATATGCCAAAGTAAATGTCATATCAGGAGAGTCCATCCTCACGATCAGCTGTTGCCAACGCAGACTTCCTGTAACTCAACTCATGCGGAAGTTTCACAATAAAGGTCCCACTGCTTACTCATAACGTAAGCAGATAAGTCGTGTTCATAGGCCTACTATGGCCTCTCACACTTCGAATTAATATAATGGAGGCAAAGAACATCACCGAGCCCCAACGCCAGAAAAGTATTCTTTCTTCATACAAAAGTACCAATGATATAACAGCCATGGTAGCCTAAATAGTTAGTTAGTTAATGATTAAATGATGAACCCATAACCTGCTTCTGAATATTGGTCTAGTTTGGAAAATAGCCTTTGCAAGACCGACTGGGCCTTGCTATACTGTAGATGAGACTCATTTACAACAAAGCTGGAAAAAAATAGTTTGGTTAAGGTGAATCTATTTGAAACTGCTCTGTAAAAGTATCGGAGGTCTGCCCATCTGCCCAAATCACTGGAAGTTGCTCTAGGAACACTGTCAACTAAATGAACTGTGATATACTGAAATATTTACCCAGTCATAGAAACCTGAAACACTTTTCCAAGACAAGTGGGAAACTGTTGATTATTAAATTACACATTAGGGCATTTTCACCTTCATTAGAACCAAGAAAAAACACACCTGGACACCAAACAAAGGGAAAGCTAATTTGTTCCACTTAGTTGGGTTTGCAATTAGACATTCAGATGAAGGCTCAACCTGCTGCTATTAGATAACTCAGATAGAGCTTGTTGGTTGTATAGGACATGTGCAAACTGAATAGAACAAGGGCTTTTTTGGTTCTCTTGCTCTTTTTGTCTATGTTCATGTTTCTTCTGTTATTTTTTTTTAACAATCTTGTTCATGTTTATGATATCTGGAATACACTTCTTTTTCCAAAGTGCCACACAATACTAATGAACAACCCCTTATAAACACAAGCTTTTTGAAAGCTGTTTTAAATATATATGTAGGACATTCAAGGAACTTTAATATTTTAAAAAAGGAATTGCATGGGTTGGAAATAGAAACAACTAATCTCTTCACTGCAAAATAAATGACAAGTAATTAATCAATGAAGTACAAGCTGAAAGATGTATCTTTTGGGAAAAAAAACTCTAAATTGGAAGAACAATGTATGAATGTATCCACCTTATTCTACCATTGAGTTACTAAAAAAAGGAAAGAATAGAAAAGAACAGAAAAGTTTTGACTGAGAACACCTGGTAGTAATTGAATGAGCGAAGTCATTGGATGAGCGAAGTGATCTAGACAGAGTATAAGGCTGGATCATATCACTGAAATAGGATGGAGAGTTATTGGCATACTAGAGCTCAATAGTCTTTGGCTAACACTTAATATTTACTGAAACTATTTGTTTATGTTGGAAATAATATTATCATCTCAGTCTTTCACAGTGTAATTGCCTACACTGAATTAGCATTGTCTGATGGGATCTGCACATGCAAAAACTCTCAGACAGGGCAATAAATTACCTCATCAGAGAGGCCCTGCAATCCTGCCTGTTAGAAATATTTACCTTTGGGGGTCTTGTGGAGGGCCTGGCGTCAGCCAGGGCAAAGTACATGCCAAAGGAATTTAATATCTGGAGGAAGCAGCAGGTCTGCAGTGATGGCACATTGCCCAGGAACAACTGGAGGCCTTTTTAAAAAAGTCCTATGTCCTCCTGCTCTGTTGGTTCTTCTAAGCTCAAATGGTGTAATGTTGTTGATGTAATACAATTTATTTAGACTTTAGTAGGCCTATTGTTAATACACAGGCCAATCATATAGCCAATTAATTTAAGTGCATTTGTATGGCTAATCACATTGTTCTTATTTTATGGCCAGATTTTTTTAGAACACTGACAAAAATCGATGGAGAGTCTAACTTTAAACAGGGAATTCAATAATAGCTCTGTATAAAAACTTCTACTGTCTATGATTTAAAAAAAACAATGACCATAAAGAAAATTCTGCTGCCCCACAAGGTGGCGTAGAGGGAACAGCAACAATCACGTTTCTTGCTTCTTGCTCACAGAAATAGACTGCAGGACCCTAATCAACCGACAATATACAAATGTTTGTGCGAAAACAGTGGCATGCCGACATTTAGAGCAACATTTTTTTTGTTTCAGTTTCGATGTTGAGGACAAATCACACCTTTCATAATTTACACAACAAAGTGCAGACTAAACTTATATTTTAAAATAGACAATTTAAGCTAAAGACAGGTAATATAGGCTACACTTTCTAACATTGGTAAGCTTCAACGGGTAAGGTTTTGGTTGTAACACAACGACCAGCCTTCGCACTATTGCTACTCTGTTTATTACACAGTCCTAAAGGCGTTAGTGATGACAGATCAAGTCTATAGCTTTTTTTTTATTTCCAAAGCTGCAGATAAGAACTCGTGACGAAATCACCCTTGCATTGGCGAACATTGCGTGTTGCAATTAAGACCGTGACAGGATCTCCAGGTGGAGTTTCAGATGTCAAATATTGCTCCAATGTAGCGGTATCAGAGGCGGTGTTATTATTTGAGCACCGCCCGGGGTCGTTTTATTTTGGGCGGTCTCCTAGTGCTGGCGGCTCGCAGACTTATCTTGCCAGCAGGGGCTTCTATGTAAACTGAGGCTAAACAAATACATATGAACCTCGGAGCCCGGGCGCATTTACCAAAATTGCTGGCAATGCTGCATGGCTCCAGAAGCGACTGGGAGTCCAAGGGAGCAACACGCATCTGCTGAAGCCGTCTGTTCTGGATTTTAACATCTAACATGGGCTCGAGCACCCACAGACAGTGTCTAGCTGAGTAATTGCGAAAAGACGCGTTTTCTTTGTGGAATAACTGTAGACAACCAGCAAAGGCTAGTTTTGTCTCCTGGAGTGGAATTACTACGTTTTGCATTTGGAAATGAAGAATCCACATCTTTTAAATGATGGCAACTGGAAGACACTCAACGTGAAGGAAGTGCCAGTGAATAAAAAGTTCAAGCGTAAATCACGGGAGCCCGTAAAACGTATTAGTGAGGTTAAAAGTTCTAAAAATGACTCTAAATTGGACGAGGACTTGAGTGGGGACCCGGTGGAGAACACTTTCGTTTTAAACAGTCAGAAAAGGTTACAAGCCATTGCTTCTGTCGTCAGTGGGGATCACATAGGGCAGTTGGGGATTTCGGACACTGCTCTCGATATGCGGATAAATACATTGCCTGCAATCAGTGGAAAGGTCAGTGCATCGCAGTCCCAATCATTGTCTGAAATAGCTTCTACGAAGGACACGATTCAGGCAACATTCCCCCAAGTTGTCGGCTATGACAATCAGCAGGTTTTTCCTCGCGAACAGAGCTTGCAGTCTCGTCTCGTGCTATGCCAGCGCGCAGAGCGACCGCTATCCTCCTCAGCCTCGCAGGCGTCTTACATGAATAACAACGAGCCGTCGGAATCGCCGAGGAAACGGCTGGGTGAGGCGTCTGGCGTCGTCACCGAGATCAAAGCCATTCAACAGACACGGAGATTGCTGGCAAATGCCAGAGAGAGGACCCGGGTGCATACCATAAGCGCAGCTTTTGAAGCGCTCAGAAAACAGGTAGGTATTTAACATGAGTTACTGTTGAGGTTATTTTCATCAGTTTGTGATAGTTAAGACCAATCTATTCTGTAACAAATTGCAGTCAACACTGTATTGCGCAAGTACTGACAAAGCCTTGTTGAAGGTGTATTATATTTACCATTATGAATTAGTTTAGAGATGACAAGTGTAAAGGTCAGGTCAGAGGGGAACCACATGACCTTTGACATCAGACAGTAAGTCACACACAGGTCTAAGGAAGGTACAAAATAATGTGACCTCATTGAGTTGCCTTAGTAGGCTACCTATTATTTATTGGTTTAAAGCAGATGGCAGGGTACTGACTACCTTGAAGTTATAAGTGTCACAATAAATATGTTCATTCTTTAAATTATTGGATTATCCTCAGAAGTTAGGTAGCTTGTCTCATTTGCACCCCCTTTATCCATTTTTCAGGAGAGGTAAGACATTAGCATGGCATATTTGTATCAAATTAGGAAATGTATCTCTCTCTCTCTCTCTCTCACACACACACACACACACACACACAGAGAGAGAGAGAGAGAGAGAGAGAGAGAGAGAGACACACACAGACACACTGCAACACACAGACCAGAGCAAATCTTTTACATTGCTTCTGTAATCAAAAGACCATGCAGACAGGCTCTCCCAGTTGATGGCAGGTAGCCATAATAGTTATTTTGAATTCAGCCCTACTGCTTATTTTTCCACTGAAATATATGCATGAGCAAGTACAGTACATAACAAGTACACATGTAACTGAAAAGACTGATGGGTCTTCTGTGTGCAAAGTTAATTAAATGTGCTCTGCACTGTCATCTAGACCAGTAAGAAGAAGAAGCAACTGTAACACAAAAGGATCAGCCTTAACATGCTGTAGCCTAATGTGAAGAGAAAAGATGTTAAAACCTTTGACTCAATTTCAGTCTGTGCAACCCTTGTCTGTTTTGGCAAACTATAACAATTCAACTGTGGAGAACATATCTTAATTTCTGAACGTTTTTTTTTTTTTAAAAAAAGCTATTGATACATACTTTTTTAAATAACAAAAACCAGGACCATTACCTAGCATGAAGGAAGGACACCTTGGACTATTGTACATGATATTATGCGGAATTCCATTAAACTGCTTCAATCATCCCTTCTGACCTATGAGTGTGGTATAAATGATGGGCTATCATGACATGCTTATCAGCCGCCAGTGATATTTAGCCTTGTCTCTTACATACACAGTGATCCACCGTCTTGTTCCTTGCAGGTGCCGTGCTACTCCTATGGGCAGAAGCTCTCCAAGCTGGCTATATTAAGAATTGCCTGCAACTACATCCTGTCCCTGGCTCAACTTGCAGACCTGGACTACACCCCGGACCATAGCAATCTGAGCTTCAGAGAGTGTGTGGAGCAGTGCACGCGCACGCTGCAGGCCGAGGGACGCTCCAAGAAGAGGAAGGTAATTGTGTGAAGATGGGATTTGGGGGGTTAATGGGTATGAATGTAACAGACCCTGCAATCAGGGGCTTCACTACCATGTTTAGGGCCCAATGGGAGAACAAAAGTTACATATATGAAATATAGTAGGTATATATATGAAAATATTAATAGTGTCCTTAAAGGCCCCCTGTCAATGTTGGGGTCTTAGAATCTTCCTAACACCCCCCCCCCCCTTACAAAACATGCATTTAAAGACCACTTGCCCTGTGACCTTGAAGTTTCCTCCCTCTCTGTTGTATAGCAAAGAATACGAGGGGGAATCATACGCATATGATGTTAGTACTTAAGTAGGTAATTTCATACAGTCCCCTTATTTTTGTCAATGCAATGCATCACGTGTCTATGGGTAACATTAACGACAATTCAACTCCCTAAATTCATTCTAAGCCAAACAATATAACTAATTTTTAATATAAAATACTAAATCATACCATCTACAAACTACATATTTTTGGTTGTAGTGTTCAACATTGCAAATCCAGTAAAGAAAGTCACTGTGGTGTTTGTTTGAAGAGCTTGGAGTGTGAGGTTAAGCCGTTGTTGTATTGCTGCTGGGGAATCACCAGGCTATAGCATTCCCATCTGGGCTCTGCTGTGCAGCCCTTAGGCTCACTGTGGCTGCTGATGATTTTGACGGTGGTTCTGCTAGACTCAGTGGCGCAAACCAGATATTTATGCTTAGTAGATGCTGGTAGAAAATTTGGGTTCTTTGAACGAATACAAACGTTGGGTTCTTCTTATTTATAATCATTTAAATAGTGTTCCCAAAAAGCTCCCTGACAACGCAGGGAGCTCTTTGGATCGTCCTAACTTTTTCCTCTCCTGGCAGCCCCCCCACTCCGTTAATGCTGTTTATTTCTTTTGTTTTGTCTTTTTTTCATATGTCTCTGGAAACTGTAACAAAACTGGGGTAAAATACACTTACTTCAATTAGGGAGTGCATTCCTTTCGCTTAGAAAGGACACCGTTAAATTAAATCATCATCAACTTGGAGTTTGAAAGGGAACTGGGTGTTCGGCCAGCTTTTTTCCTCCCTAAACAGAGGAGAAGAGCGCCTCGGGTGAATAAAGAGGGGTGATTGATGCCTCTGTGTGCAGTTTTATGACACCAGGACTCGTGTAAACCAAGGCTGAACTTCCTTCAGAGCCCCCCTAGGATCCACATGGTCAGGGGACGGCTGGGTGCTGGTCATTTCTCATAAATCAACCGGTCTTTCGAAATATCATGATCTTTAGAATATGGAGTTTTAGACAGTGTTTCAAAAACTTTAAAATGCAGATGGTAATGTGTTTGTTCTAAGAATGACAAAAATAATAATACAAATATTCTGCAATAACAACAGGAGATAACAAAATAATAGTGTTTTACAAATTGTTCCAGTGGGTTTTCATTAAAAAAAAACTTAGGATTTGTGTAGTCATTAGTCAAGCCTTTAAGCATTGCACTAGAGGAACATTTAAGAAATCTCACATTATTAAGTGCTGTTGTAAATGTTCTTTGGTACAGTTTTGTAAAGGAGTATTCATGTAAAAATCCTCCTTCACATACTGAATGTAAGTCCTGTCTCTGCCTCCTGCACTGTGTGTGTGCGTGTGTGTGTGTGTGAGCTAATGTGTTTCCCTAGCATAAGCGTATTCAGAAGGAAACTAGCTGAGCTGCTGCTTTTTTTTTCCTGGCTGTCCCAGACACCAGATGTTCGTAACGCTAGTTGGGAAGTCCTGCTGGCGCCACTCAGGGCAGAGGGCAGGGTGAAGGCACGCGAGCAGGATCCCAGAGAACTCGCTCGCTGCAGGAATTGGCGCATTCCCCAGCCCGGCGCTGGCACATTCCCCCACCGCTCCCCTCCGCCATCTGTTCCAAAAAAACACTTTGAAATGAAAAACACTGATCATCACTCTCGCAGGATACCAGCAACTGAGGAGCAGCTGTTACAGGGGCCGGGGGGAGAGAGAGAGGGAGGGAGAGAGAGAGAGAGAGAGAGAGGGAGAGAGAGAGAGGGAGGGAGAGGGAGAGGGAGAGAGCGAGGGAAAGGAGAGAGGGAGGGAGGAACGGGGGCTCTGTGTAAGAAAGAAATCCCTTTGTCAGAGCGAGCCAGTGAGTCTGAGGGGAAAGTTGGTGGAAAAAAACACTGTTTTCTCAGTGAAGCTTGATTAGACGACATTCAGAGCTGGACTTCTGGGGTTGTTTTAAGTGGAGTTTTGATCTGAATTTAAGCAGCTATTCACACATTTTTCACATCTCAAAAGCGGTGGCCTTTCAAAAATAAGAACCATTTAAGTTAACATATATTTAAAGGTTTCACAAAATCTATCAGTATCACAATCATTTATTTCTATAGTCATTAAAATTCATGTAGATCCATATTTGACAAATCAGTATGTAAAACTGTATGTTTGTACTTAATATAATTGGGAAATTGAAATAAACAAAACATCCATCCTCTAACTTTGGCTGAATTCCAGCCCCTTTGAAAGGGCCAAAGAATGCAAGCTTTCCTGCAAGATCCCTCCCTTAGCCTTAACAAATGTTCTTCCTAACAAGTAGACATCTCTTCCATGTTAAGTGTGTATCCAGTCCACACCTCATGTTTGTTAGTCATTTAACCATACAGACATACATGTAAATGGAATAAAATACCAACATGTGCTTTCCTTTCCAATTGGCAGGAATGAAATGAAGAAATGATCTCTGGTGGCATCAGAAGGAGTTGGGAGGACTTAACTCCAGGAGACTGCAGAAGAAAGGCTTCACTCCACTCCGTACTTCAGTCACCTCCATACCCCCTCAGAGATATCCACGGCCACCTCAGAGACGATTGTAGCAAGCACTTTGTGAAAGTAGAAGAAGCTGTTGAGTTCTTGATGTTAATTATCTTTAGAGGACTATATCTCCATTGGAAGTATACTATGTAAATCATCTTGGATTGCCCATAACAAAGTGTTGGGATTAATCAATGGAGGGCATCTGATGCTAGAAGTAACCAGAAAACTGTGTTTTTATTAAGTTGCAGAACTGAAATAATAGTTCTGCGTAGCCACCAGCAGGGGCAAACAGTGCCACATAACTGAGTTAAGGATGGGCTTTAACAGAAAACCCAAACTCCCAGACAAGACTGACAATACTATAAGAGATAAGAGACATAATAAACAATGTTTTATTTTTTTGTTTTGTTTTATTACCACATATTTGTTGCATCCATTCATTAACAGCTGATTCGAATTAGCACAACCCTTCAGACAGACAGATGAGCTTATTGGAAAAGCACCTGTTTAAGGTGCAGACAGAGTTGATACATTGTAGGACTTTTGCCCTCTGGGGTTTCCAATCTCTACCCATTTGTGACAATCAGTTAATTCTGCACATTTGCAGTAATAAAGGCATATCAAACTTAAGAGTTAACATGTTGTGGCAAGGATCGTCTATGTTTACTAATGTTAAGCATTTAACAACCCTGAATAAACATTCAGTATATGTACAATAAAAAGGCATTGAGTTTATTTATGATGAAATTGACACTCTCTATTTTAAGTATATTAGGGCAAATTAAAGACCACATTTTGGTTACATTTTAAATTTATTTTATTGTATTAAAAGACAGGAAGAATTATTTGGGGGATTAATTTATTTGAAATAGTTTTAAATGGTTTATAAATAAAATGCCTTGCATTATTGATGTAACTTTGCTCATTTTCCCTTCTATGTAAAAAGACAATGTGTTGTTTAAATTGTCAGTTTCTCACTTATTGCTAAATGTATTCAACATGTACAGAGGGGAAATCCTATCTGAGTCAAACTAAGTGCAATGGGTATGAAACATCTGCTTCTAGTCAGACAAAAACAAAAAGACGATGACAACACCTTATGGGTTTTATTTCATACTGGCTCCAACCAAGCCTTTATGGACAAATCACATATGTTTTCTTTCTTTGGTAGGAACATACAGTGTTCCCCACAGGGAATTGGTTAGTTAAAGTGGTAGTTGTCTGCAGAGGTGCGGGGTCATGGTTAGGTAATGTATCACTGCAACATATTAGTCATTTGCATCATCTTTGTTTGCAGCTTGCCAGCTGATATGACTGGAGTAGCCTGGTCAAAACCAGCCCCTCATACTACACTACATTTCATACAGAGGATCTGGCTGTGGTTCCAATGACATGGTTGTTTCTGGCAGCATCTTGCAGGACCAATCAGTGAACAGAGGGACGACGTCGACTTTGTGTGCTACATTTGAATTATCACAAACACTCCCTTTATTCGCTGAATGGTCCTGCAAGATGCTGCCGATTGACAACCATGTCAATCAAATCACAGGCTATGACTGTGATTTGAGAGCAACTAATAAAGTGTGTATTGTCATACATATTCCTATAATTTCATCACCTAACATTAAGCCCAAGTCTAATTTTATGGTGAAAGGGATGTGTTAAGGTAAACAAAACCTGATGGGTCTGTAATAGTGCCCAACAAAAGTGGTCTGTGCTCTACTCTTACAGCAACATTCTGAGTTTCGTATGCAATCTCTTGTCAGTCATAAGCGCCTGTCTAAATGGACTGCAAACAACACAACTCTGCTCAGCTTCACTAACCCAAACAGCTGTTGATGGTCACGTCTGTCACCAGCACCACCCTGATAACTTCACAGCTCCAACTGTTAACCAAAGCCCAGACAAAGACTGATTCAGCAGAGCATATCTAATTTGTGCTATCAAAACATAAACACGAAGCTGCCCCAAGTTACCGCTCATTACTGTAAATTGCCTGCAAGCCACACACAGTTGTCAGACTGTAATGTCACGAGTGTGAGTTTTTAAACATCCTATAAAAGTATGTGTTCTACAACAATGAAAGATAAAAAAAATCCACATTATATTCTATCGACCCCAACATACTTTAGAAGTTTAATCCTTTCAACATTCCTTATACAGCAGTGTAACAGTACACCCTTAAAGGTTAGAAACTGTTTTTCAGTTTCTCAATATCAACCCCAAATAAAATGTGCATTTGGGTGAGTTCAAATGAATAGAAAGTAAGTAAGCTCAGTTGGATGAATGGAGTGGAAGGTAGACAGCAGGTTTTTCTGAGCAAGGCTCCCTTCAGTGAGATCGGCCCGTTCTGGTCTGTTGGCATGCTGCCCTCAAAAGCTGGAATGCATTCAGCCCTTTACAGTCCTTCAAATTGGAGCTGGAGCCGGAGAGGAAATACTAGTATCCTGTATATACAACCTCTGTCTGTCTGCGCTGAAAGGCAGCATGAATGGAAAGCAAACGCTGACAGCCAGGAATCGTTCTGATCTGAAATCAGCCATGAATGCTCTGTGCTATGAACAGAGTCCGCATAAAAAGAGTGTGGAGGTCCTCTCTTGTGCCTTCTATTGAAAACGAGGACCATTGAATTTGTGAAGGTGCCTTTGTTTCTTTTTCAGATTCTGGTTGCAGTGTGTGTACATTTTAAATCTATCTGTGATGAAGATGCAGTCTGATCAAAACACTGAATGAATGTAAATACAATGTTAATACAATATTTCAAATAAACTCAAGGCAAGGGCTTGCATATGGCACAGACGATTGTTTTCAGTGCACATGTATGTGCACTGCAAACAGGAGAAATAAAATCCTTGGTAGCCACCTTGACTATGAACACAGTAACTACTCCATCTATTGGTGACATAAAGTTACTACAGTATAATCAGAAATACATATCGAAGCCAATGCAGATTTAAAGTATTGTTTTGACGTGTTGCTTTTGAGTACTTGTAGTCAGTTAGTGTTTTCAGAGAAATGGTGTATATTCGACAGGACAACCACCTATCAGGTTTGTTACAGGTCATTTTAAATTCGTATTGTAAACCTTTTAAAAGCTATGAGTAAAAAAATAAGAAACACATTTTCATACTGTTTGTGTGATCAAAAAAATCTAATATAACCTTCTGCCTGTTTTTAGCTACTAGTGATTCCATCCATTCTTTAAATGTAAAACCATTAAAACCAAACAAGATGGAAACACTTCATGTAACTAAAATATCTCATCCTTTAATCCAAACATATAGCTTGAGAGAGAACAGAAAATACTGATAGCATTCACAGTTATTATGCTTAAAGACAAAAAGTCTAGTGTACAAACATCTTTTATAAAAATATCTTTATAATTAACATAAAGATTTTCAACATCCTACAGCGTACATCCTCTATTCGCAGTAATGAGGAAACAGGCTTCAGAAGCTACAATCCTTTACCACATATTTGTTCCACCCACTCAATAATCGAGGTGAATTAGCTGTTAAGCAAAACTTAAGTGGAAAAGTTAACCAGTGAAATCGCTTGAATTAAGCCTACAGGTAGAACCAAATTTGGAATATGTGGTACTAGATTGTAGCTCCTGAATCCAGGTTGGAGTTAACTCTCATTTCTACCACATGAAATAACAACAAAGTTCAAAATGCTCTTTAAGAAATGTGTTTATTTGAATAGCTTTAAGCTTTGTAACAAGGCAGACGGATATATATACAGGACAACAGCCTGAAATGTACATTGGAATGGTTAAAGCAAA
Organism: Setipinna tenuifilis; assembly: GCA_030347295.1. NCBI lineage: Eukaryota > Metazoa > Chordata > Actinopteri > Clupeiformes > Engraulidae > Setipinna > Setipinna tenuifilis. The sequence goes on along the minus strand of CM059288.1, from coordinate 22,343,146 downwards.
TAGTAAAATCATGTCAAACAACATTTAAAATAAGTCAAAACCTTTATGTGCTACTTGTCAGAGATGTATTGTAGTCAAATACACTTATCTATAGCAGTATGCAAATAAAAGACTGTAGTCTAACTTTTTTCACAACACACACACGCATACAGTGAGAGTGAGAGTGTGTGTGGGAGGGATGGAGGGATGGAAAGAGGGAGAGGGGGAGAGAATACAGAACAAAAAAGAAAGAAAGGAAGAAAGAAAGAAAGAAAAGCCATCCAGTATTGCTGTGACAATTAGTGAAAAGAAAGAAAGAAAAAATCCAGTCCAAAATCCAGCTATCCAGTGTTGGACTGAGAATTAGTGTTGAGTGGATGGGCTTACTGTACTTATCTGTACACTGATTGCCTGAGTTCACATCATTAAGTTCCATGCATTTTTTCTTTAAAAAAATACAAACCGAATACACTGATGTACCGGCAGTAAAGTGCATGTTATGTATCCCAAATGTAGACATTAAATTCACATCATTTGCTGACACTGTTTTCTTCACATAAACAGTTTTTGCACCTGACATGAGTAGATGAGTAGAACAAAACTGTCCATTTTTGAGTTTTAGTCATTCACTACTTGTGCGTAACCACAATCAAAATGTTTGTCTTCTTTTCACACAGTTTTTACAGTCTAGAGCAGTGATTTTCAAACCTTTCACTGATGCGTACCACTTGAAACACTTCATGTGCTATTGAGTACCCCTTGTACCATAGAGAGCTTGGTACAACAATAAATATTTTTGCATAGTTATTGCTGCATAAGCACATACTATGTGCCACATAGTATGGCACTTAATAATGCTGTTGGGATTGGGTTACATTGGGGTTAGTTTGATTTTTTAACATAGTCTGCATCTTAACTTCATCTTCATGCTGGTGAGATCTGACAAACCCATGATATATACCCAGATACATTTTCTGTACCCCCTAGAATTGGTACTTGTACCCCAGTTTGACAACCACTAGTCTAAAGACATGTACATTACATTTTATGGACGTTAATGTACATGTTACAGTTACAGTATTATTTACAGATCTCATTTCCTTAATGCAAGTCTGAAAAACACTGTAGGAACTACAGTTTCTGACTTATGCATATGCACATTAAAAATAAGGTTAACATCAAAACAGGTGAAAAATACAACAATTTGAACCGATAACACAATAAGTAGCAGCATGAAGAAGCGGAGAGTGGACCTCTCACTCCTACAATTCATGGTTCTCAATGAGAATGAAGATGTATTCTAACTTTATTGGTTTAACATGCAAACATGCCTCCACTCTGGGTGTCAGACTACAATCTCTATTGTGTTGCAAGTACGCATTACCAAAATGTACCATACTCGATTACAGGAACTGGTACAAGATCAGATTACACAGGGCTACATCTTTCCTCCTGGTGCATAGCTATAGCTATCCAACCCACTGACCTGGACAACATTTTCATAGGTTTCTGGACCTTGATGAGGGGACATCAGCTGGGGCAGAAACTGCAGTGGATGCCCCCTGTCAAGTCCGAGATGGTGCCCTCCTCCACCAGGCTCTGAAGGAGGGCCTTCTCCTGGTCAACGTTGTGCATGTCCTGGTTCAGCATGGCAGACATGGGCAGACTGTCGTAGTAGTGAAGCGGCGCGTCCTTCTGGGTGAGGTTGTAACCGAATCCGGCCAGGCTCACCTCGTCGCAAAGGTAGGTTGCCAGGTTAAGAGCAGACACGCCCAATGTCGGCACATTCTGCAATGACAGGGAATCACATATTGGTCTTTTTTATTTTTATTACATAAAGGCCTAATCAAAACAACCACATTTTAGCAATAATTCAGAAAAGCCTCTTTCTTACAGAGCACCTGTGCAAGACAACTGCCGATGAGGTATAATATAACTGCATACAATAAACACATAAATATTATCTGAAACAAGGACAATATGGCACTTCTGACTTCTTGATATGCAATGTCTGCATGTGCAGGAACTACATGTAGGATTGTGGCAGCATTGTTTCCCTCTCTAGAGCCAAGGGACAAAGCACAAATCAAAACAACAGAATTTGCAGACTGTAAATTAGGGTTTACAATTCAATATTCTACTTGTACGGTCAGGGAAATCATTTTTGCCTTAGTGTCGGACATGTCAGGACCATTTAATGATTACTTACTTAATGATACAGACATAGAGAATAGATGCACAGTAGCTACCTGGTCCCAGCCCCAAAGACGGAACTTTGGCTTTGGGTACTGCAGCAGATCTAAGGCCGTCTCCCTGATGATCTCCGGGTTCAGGACGTAGAACTGTGACAGCTTTAAAGGAATGTCATCGGGCACCTTTTGCCAGAAGAAGAGCCAGTCCCACAAAGACTGTATATTGGGGAGGGGAGGTGGGTCATAGTGTTAGTGACTGAAACAAGCAATCTGTTAATCAACAGACTGACTGACCTGTGTTTAAGGCTTGTTAACCTCTTCATACAACCTTTGTTTGTGCATGATACACTGGTGTTTCCTACAGTGCTTTCTAATAAAGGTGGCCCCCCTTCACAACATCCCTGCCATCTAAACTTAGTCGAGTCCAAGTATGTTTGGCACTTTTAGTATATATGAATTTTATCGGTTAGCTTTATTGTTTTTGATGCAACTGCATTTATGATATTACTGATTTCATTCTCAAAATTGAATAGCCAATATTACATCTCCCTTTAAACCTGTCCAGAGTGTGCTGTTCATGCCATGCCATAGTATTACTCACCACTGTTTGTTTGGTAATCATTGCATTAAGCCAGTGGAAATCCACAGATTTGTAGATTACGGCGACAAATTTCAGCTTTGGGTCCTGGTCTTCCCACACCTTTGGGCTGCCCTCAGGGTAGCTCATCCGGATACTGGTGTGGTTGCCCACATCTTTACTGAAGTCTTTCACAGGACCACTGTTTAGTCTGGAAAAAACACATAATCAGATAGGTACTGAAAAGCAGTTACATGGCAGAGAGACATTGTACTGCCTTATGACTAAGCTGTTCATTTATCAGCACACCTACAAATGATAATGATCCTTAAGTTATATTTATAGCTTTGACATCTCATCACCTTTGTGATGGAATGCCATCACTACAGTTGAGGATGTGGTCTAACTGCCATTCCATCGAGCCTGGCGCTTTGGCACTGCGGTCAGAGTGCATGTTTGGTACCCCACAGAGGGTTCAAGGACATGTTGGGTGACTGGGGTTTCCCCTTTGCCACAATTGCTGTCAGAAGTGGGATGGTTGCTGTGACGCGATCAGAGGGGCACCTACTGCATGAGCCATATGAGGGACCCCGTGATTAGGTTGGCCCTGGTGCAAGGGACCCCAGTAATGGGTGATGCATAAGTACGTGGGCCACCCTGGGATGGAAGACGTATGGTGGGAGTTGCGTGAGGGACACCTGAGTGTTTGTGAAGCGCAAGGGTGTGCTTCCCAACGGGGAGGGCAGTGGGATGGAATGCCATCATTTCAACTGAGGATGTGCTCTAACTACCATTCACCTTTGGCGTTGCAGTCAGAGTGCATGTTTGCTACTACGTAGACCTAGTTTTTAAGTTGGATGGGATGAGTGCTCCCAGACTTTGCTACAACCTTGGTTCACCTATCAGGTTTATAGAAAATAAAAAGTTATATAACTGTAATAAAGTGGATAAAATACAAAAGAAGTCACTCAATGGTTTATTTGAGGTAGTTGTAAGTATCTGAACAGCCAGAGACCGGTAACGAAACAGGGACAAGGCCTCTATTGTACGGGTAAGCATTACCATAATGTCCCATGCAAGAGAAATACAGGATGGTTTTGTTTTAATGTCAACACATCTAGAGTCACATAAATATCTGGATTTTCCCTACCAGTTGTACTTTTCTACTATTTTGTGGACCTTTTATTCTTAGTATGCATGAACACAACCTTAAAAAAACTACCTATTCATAAATACAACAAGGTACACCTACCGAATAACCATGTCAAACTGATCGATTAGTGTTCCAAGCTCAAGCCCACGCAAGAGTCCTCCATTGCCAACCACCACACATCGCTGGCAATCCTTCCCATGATCCTCCTGGGTGGGAGACGGTGGCAAAAGCCTTAAGATGTCCATTAGCTTCTCATGCAGGTTCAGAAACCCAAACGGAGGAGGATACTGAAAGACTGTATCAGTTAAGCGGCTTTCTCTCCACAGGAAAGGCTCCATAACTGGGGTGGTTGTGGGAATCCGAGCCTCGATTCCTTTCCGGGCAAAAGCAGGTCTGCATTCTCTTTTTAAAACACTTTGCACATAGCTATGCACCAGCTAAAAAAGATAACAGAGAGTACAAACAACCTTATTTTTCCTGAAAAAAAAAAAATCTTTTGTTTCTTTTGTAAACCTGTTAGTGCATCAACATTATATAGACTATTATCTCTTATTCTCAAACTGAAGTGAGAAGTACAGACAAACATCAGACATTAGTACCAACAATAGACATTAGACCACCCTGAGTCCTGCTGTGTTTCTACTATTCTTAATAAATTACTATAATGGGGCAGCTGTGACCTAATGGTTAAGGAGTTGATGGTGGGATCAGCAGGTCACAGTTTTAATTGTAGTGGAGTGAATAATCGGTGTTCTCCTACACTCTCATTCATGGCTGAGGTGCCCTTGAGCAAGACATCCAACCCCACATTGCTCCAGGGGGCACTGCCCCTGAACCTAACTTACAGTACATAACTCTGGAAAGAAATGGTTGGTTAAATGTATGGCAATGTATTGCCTTTTCTTAAAGAATGGGATTCATCCAGTTATCTCTATAAACATTTTAAGATGTCTATGCTTAACCACAAATTTGTTTAGTAAAATTAGTGAAGTGATAAATGCTGATTACCTTTTGGTGTTCGTGATCCACATGCCACTCATAAGCCTTTGGGTTAGTGTTAAAAGCCACTCCTTTTAGCAGCCAGGGTGAGGCCAGCGCTAAAACTGACAGAGGCACAAGGAATCGCCTGGGGCAAAACATCAACAGTCACAAGGGTACAGGGTCCGCATTTTGTAATTTGACTTCACTACACTTTGTGATCAGATAGCCTACACTCACTCACTTATTCAAACATGCTGACACCAAACTTCCAGTGTGCTGTCAAACTGAGCAAGCTGTTGAGTTGGGCTAGGGTTACAATTAGTAGTAAGATTATCTACACAGTGGTGTTCTACAAAATTCAGCTACAGGTAGCTCATCTCGACGAAGCAGCTTAACTCAACAGAAAACTGGCATAGCTAAAAACATTCAGAGCATTCAAATGTTTCCTAAAACCACTGTTCCATGTATAGGGATATCACATCTGATGCAAAATGGTGAAACCAGCATAAGTTAAGTCCTGCCATGTATTCCTTCTGCCTGTACTTTTAACAGTTGACTTCACTAACTAGCTAATCTAACTGGCTGGAGAGTTATGCTAATTAGGCTCACTGGTTCAGTGATTTGGGTGGAACAAATATATGGTGGGACTTTTACTTTTTGGACACGAGATGTCTGCCTCTGATCCTGGCTAAGTTAATAATAGGCTGCCCATTAATGGTCGCATGTTTAACAGACAAAACAGGGTGTAGCCTATGCTTTACATTAACCTTCAGAAGCAGCATGAGAGCCATGCATGTGACATTGTGAAAGGGGAAGGATTCATCTCAAAGGGCTAAACTAGCTTATCTACCGCTAACAACAGGCCTCCAGATTTTTTTTAATGCTTTACAATAAGAACGCTACTGAGCACACTAAATGTGTATACAAGGTCAGATGTGACTTTAAGTTGGTTGCGTGCATGAGCATAAAGACAGGATGACAATAGAGAACACTCATATAACAATGACAACATAGAACAGACCAATACTGGATCATATTAAACACGTTTAACCCAATCTGAATACAACAATGCAAAACTTTAAGGCTGAAATCTGTCTCCCCAACAAACATGATGACTGATTTTGCAACTGAGCACCGTGACTGCCTTTAACTACCAATCAGACCATGAGATGATTAGATGCATGAACAAAAAATTACTTCCTGCTGGACTGACACTATTGTCAAGATACTTCGACACCATAATTGTCAAGGTGCAGTCTCTACAGAGACATTACAGGCCACAGCATACTAAACCAACGGACTTTTGACTGTTGTCAAGACTCACTGTTGTATGTATTGATAAACAGCACAACATGGCCAATAAAATTTGTTAATAAGGCCAATAAAAGTTGACTGAATTACAGGATAAGCATAGTAAATAGATCAAATATTCTTGGCAACAAAGAGTACTTTTGGTCTAAATGGAAACCAGAGTGAAATTCTTTGTTCACACATTCAAACTTGACCAATAAAGGTGATTCTATTTCTGAGTAGTTTTTGTAGGGACGAGGAGTGGTGTGGCCATCAAGGATGACACGGCAGCCTCTGCCAAGTGTCCGTCGTTGTAAACATAGGCTGGAAAGGTGTGCCACTCCAGGTGCCACATTATGCCATGATGTGGTAAACAATAATCAACTTTCAAACTAGAAATAACTCCAAACTGGTCTCCTGGCCTCACCCTGACCAAGGCAGCACTATAGAGATCTTTTTGATCTTTTACATTTGTTATGCATGCTGCATGCACACAGGGCCCATTACCAAACAGCACTTGGGCCTAGGCCATTTATCTTTTCAATGAACTGCAATAACGGCATCCAATTTGTTTTAAACATCAATGTTTGCGAAAGCTACTCAAGATGATCATTAAAATGTTTCTTACAACATATATACTCATATTATTCATAATATTCATTTAACAATGAATAATACGTGAAACTGGGTCATTACAAAATTACCTTGCTTTATTTTACGATTTTTATTTCCATTTTTTAATTAAAAAGAATGAAAGAATTCAGATGATTGGAGTCTTAGGATTCACATTGAAATGTCTTTTTAATCACATCTAATACACTTTGACCAAGTGCTTACCTCTGACAGCATAGGCGAAGAGTTCTTGATAGCAACATGATGGTGGGGAGGGAGTACTTCTGCCTGTTTCTTACTCCTCACCTCTCAGCTGGTCATGAGGGAAACTCCTGACCATTTGATAAAATCAAAAGTTAGTCCTAACGACAGCTTACTACTAATCCAACTATGTAACAAAAGAACCTTGTCACTCTGACAACAATTCCTAACAACATTGCCTACTAAAACAATCACAAGCCCAAAATAAAAAACGGTGAAAATCAGTCAAGTCAGGGTGACATGCATGCTGCTTTGAATCTGAACAATAGGAAAAACGTAACATCTACTGGGATTTTGGCCTACACTAACCATCAATTTCCATGAAACCATCAAAGTTGGTGCTTTATAAACCAACTTGGCAGCTTTTGTCGCATGTTAAACAAGTTGAACAAGCCTGGCTGGAATGGCACATTACATGTTTTTACAAAGAGATGACACAGCATTAAATGCTATAGCAGAAAACTATCCATAGAAAGCAAAATATCAAATATCAGCTAGAGGCTTGATATTGCACACAATTTTCAAATATTCATTTTGAGACAATGAGGCAAAACACCATCACAATTGCTTTATGTTTAAGAACATCTAATTTTTCTATAACAGTCAGTTTTTTGTTGGTGGCTAGCATGACAAAAACATTACAAAACGGGTTTTTATCCATTTTGAGCTTGAATATCCTCCAGATTATTCATCACAGAGAGGCAGTTTTATATTGAAATGTACACAGCATGTATGTAAAAATGTAAGCACAATATCAAGTCTCTGTCTTTGAAATTGTGGTTTATATTGACATTCAAATATGCTGTGTCACAGCAGAGAGACAAATTTTATAGCAAATTTAGGCACCCAGAATCTTATGATACCCTAGTTCAGTGGTTCTTAACCTGGGTTCGATCAAACCCTAGGGGTTCGGTGAGTCGGTCTTAGGGGTTCAGTGGAGCCTCCACCGCAGAGGTCAAGATACACATGACTCATCATGCACTGTGTTGGTTTTGTTATTTGAAAAAGGTGATTTTTTTTTCATTTTGTGCACCAGTAAAAAAATCGTATTTTATTTTTTACTAAAGAAGGGTTCGGTGAATGAGCATATGAAACTGGTTGGGTTCGGTACCTCCAACAAGGTTAAGAACCACTGCCCTAGTTATACTCTTGGATGTCTAGCATATGCATGTCCTAGTAGCAAATATTAACCCTTAAAAATGTAAAGGAACTAGCTTAAATACTTTTTGAAAAATAAAACTATTGGGAGCAGAGAGCTTACATTTTCTTACTTCTGCTATTAGGAAGTGTATGAACTCCCTGGATTTAGCCAGTGGCACTTTTTTTGTATGTTTGTTTAATTTTGTACATCTAACATGGAATTACCTGTATGGCAAGTAATCATAAAATGGCTCTGATAGTTCACCAGAGATTTGGGAACCACCTTACACTAAAATAGTGACGGTTTCACTGACAACAATAGTTCTGTTTATGTTTTCATTTTGTGTTTTGCCTCTAGAGGGGGAACAACGCTTTTAAGCATTCTGGGTTTGTTTGGAGCACCAGTTTTGCCACAATCCTACATGTCACATCTTTAAGAAGATAGCAAAACTCGTATATTTTTTATTACAGGTCACTCTATGAGTTGTACGGACTAGTCTATGTTGTTACAGGCTTAACATAGGATCTGGAGCAGTACACAAATGACCATGGCATTACAGTTGTTCAGTGTCCATTCTTACTAGGGAACAGATTTCATAGAAATAATAGTTTTATTAGTAGGCTATCACTATTGTTTTAACTACACACACGCTTGTTGTAACCACCAAGGCTATGTTTCATGTGTAGAGATGCTAAAATATTTTTCTGCATCATTTTAAAGATGATGGTAAGGACTGGGACATTTTGCCAAACAGGCTAAATGACAAAACTATAAAGGTTGACCGTTTCACAAAAAATAGCCTACTGGCTACCAACGCGGAATGCTGAAGCCTGCTAAAGTGACCAGTGATGTGACTGATAAAGCCGTACTCCATTGGCTACATTAATAGCTTTTTGAATTTGATAAGGGAGAAACACCCATGTATGTTACCGTTAAAAGGGAAGTCAATGTCTAGAGTCTCACGTAAAGTCTGTAAACTAAAACTGTATCAAAATGTCTGGTATCCGGAGAATGGTTGATTCTTACTTACTACAAACAACAGATCCCTTGTTTGATTAGACAAATGTAAGGTTGTCTCATAAGGCTCTTTGATCGATTTTGGTCTCCCAAATTCATTGTTGGATGACACCAGTAAATATTACGTATTTCCCCTGTCAAACTTAATGCAACGCCAGCCTACCTACCGTTAAATCCATGCAGGCTCCTCAGGCGATCATTTTCGAGAATTAGGGCTATTGCCACGATGTTGTTCCAAAGTAAAAATGTTCCATCATACTTCTTCCAGTTGGTAGCATCGGCTGCAATCAAGCTGCAATGCCTCATCCAAAATCACCTTAGACATCTGTTTTCCACTTCCGGATCAGAAAGTCTTCGAAATAAGAGTCCTGTTGTGGAACGACTGACAACGACAAACACTTAATTTAGATGAAAGACTACCACAAATTTGTCATGGCGTCATCAATAACTCTAGGCTATGCTCCACTGCCTGCCTATCTGTATATGCCAGTGGAGCCTACTTGGTGGAAAAAATGCAATGAATGTTTCCCATTGTTTACAGCATACAGCTGTTTCAGCAAACGCCCATCTCTCCATTCTGCAGTCTGCCCTTTCTGGCGCCATCAAATGAAACTAGTCTATTTACAAATGTACAGTAATATGCTTTTCCTAACCTACATATATATATAATTTCGAAAGGATTACAGTCATATACAACATTGAAGAACAATAACTAGAGCTTACTTTTGTTTTTTTGGGGGGTTTTAAACGTCACATCTGTCATATTTAACCTCAACCTGGCTCTTACCTCATGCAGATGAACATTTTCTTTCTTCACAGTTGTTCTGGGGGACATTTCGAAGTAAGTTTGTGAAAACAAAGAGGTGAGCGATTTTCTCTAAACTCGACCATTATATGTGAAGCTATGTGTTTGTTTGTTTGTTTTTTTTGCCCTCACTCAAATCATAGTGTAATGACCAGTCAATGGTGCAACACTCTCCACATTCACCCCTCTCTCTGAAGATGATGTATCCAAACTCATCACTGGCAACCATCCTACTATATACTACCTTAGCCTGGTAAACCAGCCCCCTGTACTTCACTTTGTTTTGTACAGAGGGTCTGGTGCTGGTATCATTCCCAGCTGGGAGCTACATTTGACTTGTTGTCTATCTGTGGATGTAGCTCGGCCATGGCAGTGGAGAACAATGTATGCAACGCTATTCAGACTGTTGTGGCAGCGCTTCGGAATATTAAAGTATTAAAGTCAGAGCAAGAAGAATGTTTGAGTAGTTTAATTTGTGGAAGAGACGTCGTGGCCCTACTCCGCACTTGCTCCGTTAGTTTATAGTCTGCTTTCAGACTAACCACTAACATCAGGATTAGACGTCAACGATTGGGGTAAAGGCAGATCCAGCTGTTGTAAATTTCAGCGGAGTCCACACCTCCAGGAAGAAAAACGTTTTTCAATACAGCACCACCAGATCCTCTGTACAAGAGCTGAAGAGTGTGCAGGGAGAGCTGAAGAGAAGCCTGAGGGAGGCCAAGGAGGCTTATGGGAGGAAGGTGGAGCTGAAAATGTAGGACAACAACATGAAGGAGGTATGGAGGGGTGTAAGGAACATCACTGGGTTTGGTGGAAAGGGTGGCAAGGCTGAGGGTGACATGGCCAAGGCTCAAGGGCAACGAGCTGAACCACTTCTACAACCGGTTCTGCCTCAGGTAGCTCAAATTAAACTGTAACAGCACTTATGCATGGGGCAGCCATTGACACCTCCATTGCCACCTCCTGCGCACCTCCCCCACCTGCTTCTGTTGACAACGACCCTGACATGGACAGCTCAACCAGTGACATCACACCTCCCCACCCCCCACTTCTGCTCATGGACACCCCACACTCACCACCCCCCACTCCCATCACCCCCCTCCCCACACCTCTGCTCAGAAACCCCCACATCCACCACCCCCCACACCCACCCCCTCACCCCTGGCTACGGACCCCCAACACCCACCACCCACAGTCACTGCTGACCAGGTGAGAGGAGTACTGAAAAGGCTAAAGTCCAAGGCTGCGGGCCCAGACGGCGTCTGTGCTTGATTGCTCAGGACCTGCGCAGTGGAATTAGCTGAGCCTCTCCAACACCTCTTCAACAGGAGTCTGCAGATAGGCAAGGTCCCGACACTGTGGAAAGCTTCTTGCCTGATACCTATCCCAAAGAAGGCACACCCTAAAAAACGTAATGATTACATACCGGTTGCCCTCACCTCACACATAATGAAGGCCCTTGAACGGCTGCAGCTGCTCAACCATCTCAAACCCCAGGTTCGCCATGCACTGGACCCCCTGCAGTTTACCTATCGTGAGAGTGTGGGAGTAGAGGACGCTATCCTGTACCTGCTGCACAGGGTGCACTCTCACCTGGACAAAGGAGGCAGTGCTATGAGAATCATGTTCTTTGATTTCTCCAGCGCTTTTAACACCATTCAGCCACTTCTGTTAAAAGACAAACTGCTGCGGATGGGAGTGGAACCTAGTCTGGTGACCTGGATCACAGATTACCTCACTGAACCGCCCCAGGTTGTCAGACTAGGGAACTTTACATCTGAGACTGTGGTCAGCAGCACAGGGGCGCCACAGGGAACTGTGCTCTCCCCAGTACTGTTTACTCTGTACACCACCGATTTCAGCTATAACTCAGAGACTTGTCACATGCAGAAGTTCTCTGACGACACTGCAATTGTGGGGTGTATCAGGGATGGACAGGAGGGGGAGTACAGGGACCTTGTGGAGGAATTTGTTGGGTGGTGTCGGGCTAATCAGCTGCAGCTGAACACCACCAAAACCAAGGAAATGGTTGTGGACTTTAGGAGAACCGCCCCACCACTGGTGCCTGTCTCAATTGACGGGGTGAATGTTGAGGCAGTCTGCACCTACAAGTACTTGGGGGTACTCCTCGACAATAAACTGGACTGGTCTGCTACTGATGCCCTGTACAGGAAGGGGCAGAGCAGGCTTTACTTCCTGAGGAGACTGAGGTCCTTTAATGTCTGCAACAGACTGCTGCTGATGTTCTACCAGTCTGTTATGGCCAGTGTGCTCTTCTATGCTGTGGTATGTTGGGGTGGTAGCACTAGGAAGAGGGACACTGGTTGTCTGGACAGACTGGTGAGGAAGGCAGGGTCTGTTGTGGGCACGGAGCTGGATGCTCTCTCTACAATAGCTGAGAGGAGGACCTTGAGCAGGCTGCACTCTATACTCTATACTCGATATGGCCTACCTGTCGATCTGAGCTACCAAGCGCTACTACGCATGAGCACGACCCCTAAGTGCTGTTACAGTTTAATTTGAGCTACCTGAGGCAGAAGTGGCGTTTTCAGCAGTGACATCGCAAGTAAGTAACATTTTTAAAGTGTATTGGTTTTATTGTATGTTTTGACCAATTGAGCATGTAAGCAACGATATGTGCATGTTAGATTTGCGGCAGAATACCTACATTAGATGATAATAGTTTGGATTTAACATCTGACTGTTTTTTTTTTCATTTCATCATATGTATCACATCATATATCACATTTTGTTTCCATGTGTAAAAAACGTTACTTTGTTTAGAAAGGCGCTGTATAATTAGCCTATAAATAGCCTATGATTAGAGTGACTAAATCGACAATTCCTGTAGCTTAACTGCTAGGCCTACACTAGTATGAATTAAGTTATGCTTCTATAAACAAGTAGGATAGCTTTGAAAAAAAGAACTACCTTACTGTAAAATAGGCTACCCACATAGTCTTTTTACTGTCTGAATGTGGGTTTTACAAAAATGTTTTATCTCGTGTATTACAGTTTTTTACATTTGTAAACGCAAATATGGAAAGATGCAAGGTGGTTTTGAGTACCTTACTAGGGGGAGATACCCAGAATGTCTTAGAAGTTGAGCTTAAGGAGATATTCTCAGAAGTTTACAGTATGGGTAAGTAGGCAAAGGTGTGTTGAAATATATCCATGTCTCGTAAAATGTTGTTGTCACTTTGTGATTGTTCACTGCAGATGGACAGCTCTTCTATGGAGATACTAGAAGAGAGATCCAAACAAAGGACAAAGCCAGATCACTGTTCATCGAATTCCATTCATCATCAATCAGGAATCATTAAAACGAGAACAGCGATATGCTCCAGATTTTACTGGGTTGGCATGTCAGTGGATATTGACAGATGGGTATGTGTTTGATGTAATTTATTTTAGTATGATGTTATGGACTATTTTGTTTAGTTAATGTTGTTCAGTTTGCCAGTTAGATTGGGACCTTATTAATTTGTTTATCATGACAGTTTTCTTAAAGGTTTTAGAAGGTGACAGATGCCAGAGGACTGGAAGATCTTTGGCCTCTGCACAACACTTGCGAAACATAAAGGCAAATGCATAGAGTGCTACTGTAGTGTAAGCAAAAAAATGTTGAGATTCCCTTGTTTACAAGATACATTACTCATTCTTTCCATTGGTGAATAAAAGTAGACATCTTCATTAAACTCTGTTCACATATAATATTTAATGACATTTGGCATCATGTAAATGCACTAGGATTTGACGTCTTTGGTCTTTTGGATGCGATAACGTGTCTCATGTATGGCATATGCTTGTTATGTTTTTTACACAATGATAGGAACTTCTTGAGGATGGAAATAAATGTTTTAAATGTGTCTTTTGTGCTTGCCTAGGAAAATGTAATCAAGCCAAATGAACAGACCCCAAAGAAAATGCACAAGTGTCTGAAGCCTCCTATGGTAATCCTCCTATACAGTCCGTGTTATCAGACCTACTAGAGTGGAGCAAGCTGGCTTTTGGAAAATTCACTGCTGTGTCCAGAAAAAGGAAAATTGCCCCTTTACATGGATACCCAAAAAAGAGAACACTGAACTACAGGAAGCAGTCGTTGAGAACTTTACAAACAATAGAAGAGCAAGAAGAACTTAGGTGTCACTCACTGCGTTCACATGGTGGGATTGGTTTGGTTTGGGATTGGTTCACAACGGGTGGTCTGTCCCCCAAGTCCCTGTTCACATGCAGTTCGTCTAAGCGGATTCGGCGAGAGTTCCGGCCCTTTCCGCTACGCTAGGTGGGGGCGCTGTAGTCAACTTCTATCTTTCTATTATTATCTTTTAATACAAGGAACGTCTCTTCCACGCATAACTCTTGAACCACTCATCCGCTTGATCTCAAATTTGGACGGCGTCATCATAATGTTACCAGTGCCAAGTGCAGTACCAAGTTTCGTGTTGTTTGGGCAAAAAATGCCAAAGATATCGGTCAAACCGTGCCGACCCAGCCATGACGACCCAGGCTGATAAGATTTACAATGCTAGCTGCTACAATGTTGGACATAACGCGACTAACGACACATAACTAAAATAATGGACATAACACGAGTAAACATTTGCCCACAACAAAGCTGCTACGTAGGTAAGATGTATCTTATCGTATACGCAACAGCAGACTACAGCACTGCACACATATGCCTACACATACAGACGACACGTAGAGGAGACTGAACTTTTCACCTCTCATTCCGGTTATTCCACATCGCAAAACAGTGGCTAAAGAAAATCTTACAAGTCAGTCAGTGCAAATGTATTTACATAGCCTCCTCCTTTCACCTGATATTATTACCCACTTAAACAATAAGGTGGTCTAAACAAAAACGTAATACTCTGGCACATCTTCTATGGGCTCTGCACTGTTCCTACTAAATAAAGACAATAAACAAACTTTCTGGCGGTATACAAACATGGTGTTCCAGGAGTTTGACGCATTCGCGTACGTGTTGTGCATTCTGCTGTGTTAGAAAGTCCGTATGAAGGAACAAACTGCGTTTTTTATTTCGTTGATACATGCGCAATACCCGAAATCAATCCGATCCCCGTTCACATGGCAGTCGAAGTGGTTTCGAAACAGCCCAGGCCTGGCGTCGCAACTGGATAACGAAAACCAATTCCAAACCAAACCAATCCCCGTTCACATGAAGCTGGTACGATCCCAAACCACTTCCAAGTGGTTTCGACTTGTCCATGTGAACGCACTCATTGTTTGCTTGTGAAAGCACCTGTCATGATTGGTTGATGAATTTGCTTGGTAGTTGATAAGATAAATGAAATATTGATAATTAAATCCAAGTTGTATCTTTTGGGAAATATATAGCTTAGGTTGTTTTTGGATCTTACATTACACAAGCAATAATACTGTTTTACCAATATGACATCAAAGCTTTTCCAGTACATTACACCAGCAGTGGTGAAGTACACGGGTCACGTTCTTCAGTAAAAGTATGGACTCCCAACTTGTTCTATGTAGTCAAAATTACAAATAAAAAAATGCTTTATAACTTTAATGCTTTGTGATTTGATCCACTCTCAGTCATTATTATGGTTTAACTTTTACTCCTGAAGACAATGGAGGTTCTCTGCCTCAGCCAGGCATGCATCAATTACAGCAAAAGCACCCCTCAACATTTCTGACCCAAGGCCATGTGTAGCAATGCTGTAATTGGACCAGTTGGCCTCCATCGCTGTCTTGATCTTTGTTAGTGTCTGCCTGCAAAAGTGGTGAAAAAAAGATGCTATTGATATATGGGACAGTGGTAGGGCATTGTAATACAGTACTGCATGGGTAGATCAAAGCCTTTTTATCTTGTCTTGTATACTGGCATTGGTAACAACAGATCAATGAACCTGCAGTGTTTGGCCTTGGCGATGGCCTCAAGGTGTTGGTCTTCCTCCAGGCAAACCTGGACAATTTCTTCAATTGTAGGTATTTAAAACCCATGTAGTTGACATTATCTGCAAGGGCCAGACATTCTTCTATAAATACACAGTGCAAAAGCATTAAAAAGCACGGGACCAGGGCAGACCTGAGAGACCTCAGGAAAAATCTAAAAATATCTGTCTGCCCTGAGACTAGGAGACATTCACCTGCCCCCCACTAACATCAATCTGGGAAATAATGTAGCCCTGTGACCTGAAGGGACTAACATAGCCCTCAGGAAAATCCTACAAACAACTTCTTCCCTGGGAACATGACATTCTCAACTGCCATAAAAAAAATTAAGGAGCAATTGCATCAGCCCTGGGACCAGGGAAGACTCGCAAGGCCTTGGGGGGATCTAGAAAATACTTTTGCCCTGAGACCAGGAAAGATTCACTGTCCTAAGATAAAAAAAATGGGCAAACAATGGCTTAAGCTCTGGGACCAAACAAGACTAAAGCATCTCTAAAGAAATTTCTAGGAAAATCTTTCTGCCCTTAGATTAGCAGAGACCAGACCCACCTGCCTTTAGACAAAAACATCAGAAACCTCAAGAACAATAGTATCAGCCAAAGGACCAGGAAAAACTTGAAATGCCTAATGAAAATTCTCGAAACGATGTTCTACCTTGAGAACAGATACAATACGACTTCTGCCCAGAGACCAGGAGGGATTCACCTGCTCTCAAACAAAATTGTGGGAAACGATGATCTCTGCCCTGGGACGAGATGAGACTAAACCGCCATGAGGAAAATCCTACAAAACAACGTCTGCTCTAAGACTAGAGGAGACAGTTGTCTCCCTTTTGTCCAACTACGTTTCCCTGAGAACAGAAACATACAACTTCTGCCCTGAGACCAGGAGGGATTAACCTCTCAGACAAAAGTGTGAAAAAACGATGGTCTCTACCCTGGGACCAGATGAAACTAAACAGCCATGAAAAAGCCGATTTTATAAATTAGAATACACTGCCCTAAATGGCCACTGTTTTTGAATACAAGTACTGTAAAGCTTATTGCAATTAACAAGCTTTCCAGCTCACCGGATTAGCTTGACTAGCTAGCTTAGCTACCACTTATGGTTTATTTTTTTATTTTTTTTATATATCCTTTATTTTACCAGAGATGTCCCACTGAGATACATTATCTCTTCTACATACATATACAACACACATAGACACATCCACAATCAGTACATATAAGCACACGGGCATTCCAAAAAATGAAATAAAATATACACAGACTAATAGACTAAACACATAAACATTTCAGATGTCAACAGAGACAAGAAGAGTTATGGACAAGAAAAAAAAAGAAAAAAATATAAAGGTTAAAATTATGGAAAACAATGGCACTGTTAAATAGGAATTGAGTTTGAAAGATTTAGGGAGAGCAGGGAGTCCACATTTAAAGTGGAAAGTGGAACGGCATTCCACTCATATGGTGAAAATGACCAAAAGGCAGTATTACCCAGTTCTGTCCGTGCAGG
Source organism: Setipinna tenuifilis (assembly GCA_030347295.1). Classification (NCBI taxonomy): domain Eukaryota; kingdom Metazoa; phylum Chordata; class Actinopteri; order Clupeiformes; family Engraulidae; genus Setipinna; species Setipinna tenuifilis. The sequence continues at coordinate 22,325,683 of CM059288.1, read as the reverse complement.
TGAAGACTGTATAGGAGTTTATTATTGAACGTGTACTGTAAATGTTAGTGTGGAATGTCAGTAAATTGCATATGTACTGAGATAGTTTACGTATTAAAGCCTTTGCAATAAATACTATACTGTGAGATTTCCTTCTAAGCTGTAGTGATGTCCATTGCACCATGTCATATAGATTACAGTGATGTGTTCTTGTTGCAGCACCAGTAACAAGCCTCAAAGCATAGTGATACACAACATCCAGCTTTTTCAGATAGGATGAAGATGCATGGAAGTATATTGTATCACCGTAATCTAATACTGAAAGGAAAGTGCAGTCAACGTGTATGGACACATAATGTTAATAGCACTAGCTCATTAATACTTGTAAAAGTATTTCTGAATTGTCTTTTAATGCAAGCTACAACACTAGCTTGCTTCTGAAATGGTAGGCTAGTTTACCCTTACAAGCTGTTAATGCTGCCATTACACTATGATTTGGGAGCAGAAAAAAAACACGGATAGCTGCACATACAATGTTCCATTTTGAATAAAAATTGCTCACCTTTGAAATGATAACCACTTCCTCTTGTCTGGGCAGGGCGGGAATTTTCAGCAGGCACAGCTGAAGTTGTCAATGTGCGCAATGTGTTGTGTCAATGTGTTGAAAATGAAAATAGTGGCCCCGCCTCTGCAATTCTCTCCTCTCTTGCAATTAGTTGTCAAATTGAACCAATCACAAATGTTTCTGCCCTCATGATAACTTTGAGTAATTGCAATTCCCAACTGCTTACCTTACACTATTAGGATTTTCTACCCAAATTAAATAGGCTAGGCTTAAATAATGTAAGGGTGTCACAGACTAATGTTGTGTAAAATAGTTTTTAAAGATCTGATGTATTATTAAGAAGAGAGGTGTGAGTGACAAAATATGTAAGGAATGGCCCTTCAAGGTGACTGGTTTCATTGAAATAATGAGGGTTCATTTTTTGCCTTCACCTCCCCGTTATTTCCACGGAACTGTTCACTTTGGGGCCATCATTCCTTAAGTATCTTTAATCAAATGCGGTTGCAATAACTGACATGCCACTAATCTTAATAAGACTCCTGTCCATGTTGCACAGAGCTTACAAAGATGTACAGCCTTTTTAGGGGCACAAAATTGCTGACTACTTTGACATTTGAAATCTGTTCTCATACATTTGCTATATAGCTGCCATTTTTATGTCCATACTGTTAAATCATCACCAATTTCACCTCTAATGGTAGGGTAGGGATTCAAATGTGCTAACATTGCAAACTAAATGAAATATAGGGAAGCTGTCAGTGATTGAAATTTGTGGTGCATGTAAATGCCAAACACAGAGCTTGTGCTTATTACAGAATACCATTCTGCCGCCACCACTGAGATTCCTAGCACAGAGCTGCATGCCTATATTTCACCAAATTTCACTTATTTTGACTGGGAAATGTTTAATGACCTCTTTTTATTCATGTCTATAGTTTGAAATGTTTTTGATTTTGAAAAAAAAAAAGGGTTTCCAAACCTACCCTTACATTTTTGATGTCTTTAATTCGCTTCCACAGAAATTTCCCTATATATCAAAACCTCCTGAATGTCAGCTTTCCAACGAATATATTTGTTACTCCCTATCATTTCTAGATCTCAAGATATAAGCATTAAAATGTGTCCCGTATTTTTGGCCGACCCTGCATATTTTCTGAAGCCATTTCCCTACATGTTGTACTAAAAATTCAAGGATTATGCATAATGCTGGAATGCGCTATAATGCTAAATGATGGACTCAACAGCCAGATGTTATTTTGAATTATTTATTTTCTTTTAAGCCAAGGCAATATTAAGTGTGTGTGTAATCTTTTGCTATACTTAAAAACATAACAATGCAGCTAGTCATTAAAGAAGAACAAGACAATTAAAACATGTATTCTAATTATCAAAATGCAAATAATTTAAAATAGAAATTCAAGATGAAATCAGTCATTTAACAGTATACAGCATCTCCAGATTTCCAAGATTTCCAGCAAAAAAGTGTTTAAAAAATATGTAAGCATCAAAATGTGCAACCCCTGAATCGTGGTTTTTTTTTCACAATTTCTCTTCCAACTCACTTTGCCTTCATCAAGAACTATGGACTATCAAAGCCTCTCATTATTTAACAGATGGTTATGGTAATCATGCAGGTTTCTATAGTTTATGAGCTTTGGCGAGGAGCATTGAAATGACAGTGCTCTGCACAGAATAATGCAACATTTTCATGCCTGTTTGTCAGATGTGAGTCAACAGCACCTAGTAATTCATTTTGGTTGACAGGAGGGACGGTAGCTTCTAATGGTCACAAAAGAATGTATGGCATTAATATTCCCCGCTACTCCCTTCACATAATGAACCAAAAGGTTATGAAGGCAGACAAAGAATGATCTAAAACTGTCTTGCCCAGGTATAGTAGGCCTCTTGATGCATGTGGGACTAAAACTGACAGCAGGGAGGATTGTGCAGGTACATAGCAGGAGTGGGTTGGTAAGGCCCAGCATTCACAGGAGCTCCTTTGAGGACAATGTTTATAATATTATTAAGGGGGGGGGGGGGGGGGTCCAAAATTGTGTCCTTCTATAAAGCCCTACATTTCTAGCAGCGCCACTGAGATTGTACAAGCAGGAATGGGTAGGTGGGTGGGATAACTTGGAAGCCCTCAAATATCTGAGGACAAAAATAAGGCAGAGGTAGACAGCAAACAGAAAGGCAAGGACACACCGTGCTGCTGACTTAATATGACAACTAAACCTATTTTTTTTCACTCACTGGTCAAGCACCAGCCACGTCTGAATGCTCTATCTATGCTGTACTGTGATCATAGGCCTACAGTACATGTATTTGCTCTTATGAAATGTAGAGACTCTGTCAGACCTCATGGAAAATTTAAAGATTTAAATTCATGTTTTTCAACATGATTGCCTGAGATGAAAAAATATATCTCTTTAAACCACAGAGACACCACTTATATTTTAAATGCTGCTTTAAATAATAACTTGATTCATAAATGCACATTTTTCTTCAGTAATTCGCGTTACCAGTAAAGTCAGCAAAAACCCCAGACAGGTGTGTATTTTTGGACAGAATGCGGGTTGGTTGTGACTACAGCCCATGGACATCAGATGCCCAAGGGACAGTAAGCTACGGTGGGGGGAGGGGCTGCTGGGGTTTGGGCGCCATGGGAGCCCATTATGTGGGAGTGCAGTGCAGGAGGGAGTGGTACAGTCAAGGGTATCTGATTGCCAGAGCTTTATGTTAGCATGTCCCATAGACAACAGCAGCAGAGTGCAGTCCAGCATGCAGTAAGACAAGTGTCCCCTGCGTCATCGCGTCTCCTGTCCTCCACCACATATACTGGAAGAAAATAACAACAATGAATAAAAAACATGCCTAAACAACAGCTATACAGCAAAAGGTGAAGACTAGAACCAACCTTAAAGAAATGAAGGTAATGTGCTATGAATTTTTTAATGATGGTTAAATATGTGCTATTTATTTGTTCATGTATGTTCATAAAAGTTGACAAAAAGTGCATGTAAAACCAAGGTAAAAAGATCCATGTAGCATGTTGCCTTGATTTATTTTGTTGGTTCTATGCTCCACTTTTTACAACGTATGACTAATAACCTGAAAACAGTAATAACTGATTAAACAGAATTAAGAATTCCTTTAAGAAGAAATGTTGATAGCAAAAACAGCAGTCATAACTTTCCCTGTGGCCTGTATAAAGGCTGAATAAAGCTGGATAGAAAATGTTATGGATGGTGTGGATTACACTGACTTTAAAATTATTAAAGCAATACAATGTGAGAATTTTTGCAACATCATCTCTAAGGTGTATGTGTCATGCATAGTTGGGTTTGCTTAGTTTGGTTTAAAGGTGTGATATGTAAGATTGTGGCCAAAAGTGTTACTGCAATCAGTCCCCCCTCTAGAGGCTATAAGCAAAACACAAAATTTGCTTAATGCTTAGTGTAATTTTCTAGTTTAATGAATTTTGAGTAAAAAAAAACAGGCCACACTTATGTTAAACAGTAATAATTGGAATGTAGCATAAAACAATATATAGACAAAAACATGAAAGGTGTAAATTAAATCAAGAAGAGTTGCTAACAAATGTGGTTGTGGAAGGGATTTGATTTGACCAACCCAAAAAGAACTGAGTGGAGGGCTATTACAGAGTTTAACAACCAAAACTGTCTGAATGTTTGGAATGGAAAAGAAATAGTTGAATTTTAATCTGAAACAGCCTTTGACTAAAAGATAAGAGAGATAAGAGAGGTATTAAGGGAATGTAAAGTTGGGAAAGCTCTGAAACATATTTATCTGTACATCTGTTATCTGTATTTAAAGAATACTGCCAAGTTTATATTACAAACAGGACTATATTTACCTGTGTTTTTAGGGCCCTCCCCATACATGGGACCACCTGGCGGTGCATTTTGCCATCCGAAAGGTTGCTGCGGATATCCTTGGAAGGGTGGCTGATCGGGCCCTGGGTAAGGCCCAGGGTAGTTAGGGTATGCCGGGTTGGGAGGGGGGAAGCCGGGGTTGGGCTGCATCGGGTAGCCCTGCGGAGGGTATCCCTGAGGGGGGGGGGATAGCCAGCCACAGCGGGGCCTGGCCCAGGGTATGGGGGTGGTTGCTCTGAAGTCATCAGAAATCACTGGTGCTGGCTCTGGAGGCAAAGGCATTGATCTTAATCAGGACAGGTAAACAAAAATACACTCTGTAGCAAAACAGTGTAAGGAATAAATGGTTAAAAGTAACCACTGGTACTGCAATCAAATTTAAAATCCTCTAAAGCTAGATTATACAGGCGAAAGAAGGGAAAAGAAAAGAAGTGATCATCTATAGTAAATATTACCTCAAGCATCATCTAGGTATCAATGGTGGCAAACTAAAATAGGCTTATAAAAGAGAAATATCGGCATACAAAAGCTACAGGATGTCGTTCTCCTGACTCATGGCTGTGACTGTGAATACTGAATGACATCAGGCTCTTGCCAGCTTTAATGATTGGCAACAAAGTATTACACTGAACATGAGGCCTTTCAATTACCATAAAAGAAACCCCTGAAGGTATCAAAGTCCAGTATTTCAGAAGATAATGAAGGATACTAAGTAGGTTAAAAGACTCGAAGAGCTTATACACTTGATTAAAGTGCAGAAACTGATATCTTGATCGCAAGTAAATATTTCCACTCAGTAAGGATCACAGTCACATACCCAGTTTAAGAACAATATCAGAATAAAGTATAGTTTTGGTAGTGGAGGTGTTTTTTTTTTTAGAACGGACTATTTTGATCCAAAATATTAACTTAATGACAGATGATGTTCTGTGTAAAATATTTACTGTGCACAGACGCTTAATAGACTGTCTTTTGTACCCTGCTTTTTATGCCCGGTATGTTTTTACAGTTGAACTGTCCTACGGAACCATTCAGAGAACACAAGATAAGATAACGGCTTTTTGCCATGACCTTTTATTCTGTGTCCTACCCCTAGATCAAACAATGCAAATGCCAGACACGAACAGCTGTATGTACATATACGCAGTGAACAAACGGTGGCAATGGAGGAAAGCCACTTCACACTCTGACAATAGTAGGCTATTTGACGAGGGTGGTGTGTCTCCTGTACTGATTCCCAGAAGCCCAAAACACAGATAAAACCAGATTAAACAGGTCCAAACAAGACTATCTTTGTCACTGTTAGTGATGGCAATGACACAACCTTGTACTACTGAACAGGCAGAAGGACTTTAACATGTATGACAGTACCCAGTTGTCAGACTAAAACAACCAGCACTGCATTAAATGTATTAATTATTAACACTCTTAAGTATCTACACTAAAACACTTCTAAAGGATGTCTTTGTGTAGCTGTCTTTCAGTCAGTCAATGCTTCAACAATAAATTCCCAGAACACAAACTGTCCTGCATTATGTGGCTGTAACAGCTGGGCACAGACAAGGCAATGTCAATAAAAACTGTGTGTCTAGGTTATTGTGGGCCTACACAAACATTATGTAAAACCACAATTGACTTTTTCTTAGTTTCATGTAGAGTGATGTTTAGGTGCAGTTGCAATCCTCCTGTAGTGAAAGAAGTATTAATGTTTCAGCTCAACATATAAATTACCACTAAACTGCACAAGTAGGCTAAACATTCCAACATCAAAAAAGTAGCCTCCTGCTAGGCCTACTTACACAGGTTAAAGAAGGGGCAAGAAAGAAATCAAGAAATCACCTACAGTAAATATTACCAAGTATCCAACATAGTATCAGAGGTACTCGGCTAGGCTGATTTAAGATACGTAGCCTATCAGTAGATACAAGATATGTTCTACAGGATTTTGTTCTCCTGACTCATGGCTATAAAGTGAATCAGGCTCTTGCAAGATTTAGATACTAGTGCAGAAGCCATTGATGCAGCCGTGTTGTGTGAGAGGGGAAACGGCTACAGTGCCCAGTGTGACACAGACAAAAGACAACTCGTTTTAAAACAGGGAAGCCTGTATTACTGACATATTTGGCATTTTTTGTCCTAACAACATGAAACTTGGCAATGAGCTCATTTGTGCCATTAGCAAGACACCTACCAAATTTGAGCTCAGTAAAACAAATGGTTTGAGGGTTGTGCATAGAACAGACACACAGACAGATGCTTCTCAGACAGACAGACAGACAGACAGACAGACAGACAGACAGACAGACAGACAGACAGATAGACAGATAGATAGATAGATAGATAGATAGATAGATAGATAGATAGATAGATAGATAGATAGATAGATAGATAGGTGAGCCTTTAACGATTAGGTAACACTGCTCCCTTTCAATTTCTGGATAAACAAGAGAGAGTAAACGTAATAGAAACTCTAAGTTAACTGCTGGCTGTGGTGGCTATCTAGATGTGAAGTCTACCCGAGGAGTTTTGGTAGGGGCCAGAAAAATAAGCTACAAATCACAAGTTTCCTCGAACAGTATGGCAGCCTGGGCTTTTATTCTTTTATTAGTGGGAATAGGTTTCAACCCTAGCCATAAATGAACATTCCTGTCACTATTTTTACTTTGCATCGCAAACATTAGCCTAGTTTGTGAATATGCTACTGAGACGTGCTGTTTACTGTTTCATCACTGACCCATGACGCATCTGTTGTTTCCACAACAAACCGACATCACCATCCAGCAGCGACCCCTTGAGAACCCATTAGCTGAAGGTAGGACACCAAACACGACAAATACCCAGTTGAACAATGATAAGCCCGCTCCCTTCCCGATCCGTTTGTCTCGCTATTCTCACGCCAAATTCACGTGTCACAAGAAACTGATAGCTGACTTGTTACGCCTTTAATGGGTAACAAGTGCGGAGCAGGTGAATTCTTTATTACACATTAATTTCAACACATGCGTGAGTCGGGTGGAGATTTGTGGGGGGCTCGCATTCAATAAAATGGAAGAAATGTCTTTTTCTTGTAGGGCAACTCGACGTAGGAAGGGAAGGTTCTTTTAGAGGACCAAATTTAGTCTTTTGGGCTCTAGTTTCCTACACGCTTACATTTTAGGATTAGGTGTCACTATAGACAGGAATGGACAACACCTGGGAATATTTCGTCAGTAACCTATGTCTGTGTAGGTTCTCAATCAGTCTGGCCATGGTAGGAATAGGCTACGTTTTAAGTTGTAGGCGGGCAACTACACTTCTTTTGAAAGACTGAGGACTTTTCGCCTCTTATCCAAAAGGCATCCTCAGTTCTGATGGCGGAGTCCCAGGATACACCTTTAGTGGGGCTACACTCCACCTCTGCCATCACCCCACTACAAGTAGAATTCCTGAGACATCACCACCAGTTCGCAAAACTGAGGAAGCCTTTTGGATAAGAGGTGAAACGTCTTCATTTTTTAAAAAGAAACCCATTGGTCATACTTACGCTAGCACTTTTAAATATTGCGTCACCGTAACAGACGCAAGTAGGCTATTCCAAAGGCTACACGTGAAGAACATATTGAGTCTAATATCTTTGTTTTACTTTTTCATAACGGTAACAAGCATGTTCTGACAGACTGGTTAACGCCATATGATAGGTGAAAAATAACATAAACTGATGGTCAGTATCAACAAAAACAGGTCAGGTGCCTAGGCCTATAAGCACACCAGGGTATGCGCACTTAATGATCGGAATGAGAAAAAATCGGAATACTTGGCGTTGAAAACACAAGACAAATTGGACAAACTAGCATGCCTTCAGGATTAAATAACACGATTTAGTTTCATTTTTTTCTGCCCAACACTAAACCGTAAATGCTTACCTCTCCCTTAGAATGGTACAGTGACAGTCTACCCAGAACAGCAAATTAGATGTGCGTATATGAAGCCACACACTTCGATGACAGTGGAGAATTGAAAGATAAGGCTTGTTACGAATAAAAATCACTTACCTCAAAGAATGAAAGATGCTCCAAACAACACGCACCTCAGCTCGGAATTGATGTGAAATCAAGCGGGTCTTACGGTTATCGCTGTTGTGGACACGTCGAATGGGAGCAGAGATCGCAACTGATGTTGCGGTGAAGTGACGTCATCGTAGACGTAACTGGCTGTGGCAAGCTGGCAACCTAGCGGGTAGGGCCTCAGTCTTATATGATGGTCAGAGTTCATGAGTCATACTGTAAAAGGCCGACACCAAGCGGATCGAGGGCAGAATCTATTCTAATGCAAATCGACGTCACCGTCAACGTTGGCCTATTTGTCATATAAAATAACTTATTTTATAGAAAAAAAATATAGGCGCTATATAATAATATGTATTTATAAAGCGCCAATTTGTTTACAGGGGAATGGGTCAAAGTGCTTGACAACAGACAACAGAATGAACATAAGACAAATGATGTTGCTGTCCCAGATAAAGCCCCATAAAGCTTGGGGTAACTATTTGGGGCTTTAACGAGCTCAGCCCTTTTAAAGTTGAAAATTGGGTAATATAGCCCATTGTATCATTAAAACAATGACAATCTTTTTTTGTAGCCTATATGATTAGGTATGTAAAAGAGTTGCAGCCAATGAACAGTGCCACAAAAAAAACATCAGACTTGCTAAAATTCCACCTTACAAACTAAAGATGAACACTTTGACCTGAGTATAACCATACCCGAGTATGTCTTTCTGAATTTAACAGGGCACCTGTGGAGAAACATTCTTCTTGAGATCTGTTACTGTGCAACTAGTTTGCTTCATGCTGAAAAGGATTGAGTCTGTTATTAGAAACAAATATAGACATAAAAATCATTAAAAAAAATAAAATCCTGGAATGTCAATAGTATGGTGTACTAAATTGTGTTGCACTGAGATCAAATTGGAAGTCTATTATTTTCAGTATACACACCAGTGTTCAAATGAAGAGTAGGCTAATGCAATTTCAAAGCGGATACAGTTTTGAGTCATTTGGCATTTAAGTAATATTGCAAAGTTATGTACCAGCATCTGTTGTGTATTGCATAAAGTTTGATTATCAAAATTTCACATAATATTTTTAGGATTTTCTTGTCTTTAAAGCTATATGGTTCTACCAAGGGGTTTTGGTTCTGTTATGATTTCTAGTGTAATCATATAACAAGGCTAGTTAGGTGGTTACTATAGTATAGGCTACACCAGGAAATGTAGGTGTTTGTCAGTCCTGGCTTTATGTCTGACTGTATTCATGTAGTTAATTTTATATATTCTAAAAAGGAACACTTTGATATATCCCTGGTGCAACACGAGAGATTTAACGCAGATATTGTGATGTAACTTTGAGTATGTTATATATACAAGTACAGTGTCTATATCGCAACCACATCAGATGGCTTTTTCAGTTTGTTTTGTAGTCACTCTGTTTTTATTCATTTTGTGCCTTAAATTACATTCACTTATGGATATTTACATACACAGACACACACAAGCAAAAGAGTAATTCAGGAAGCTGCATGGAAAGAGTTGTCCTGGATGATGTGTTACTCCCAATGACCCCACTGTGCCTTTCATGTATTTTAGCAAATAAAAGGGAGCTCCACCTAGCTGTCTAAGTGCCTGATGATGTGTGTGTGGAAGCATTAGAGTGGTGCTGCTGAGGTGGTGAACCTGCCACATATGATTATACCCCCCAGTAAACCAGCCATCATGTGTACATAGAATGCATGAAGGTCTTGCCATTGCATCTTTAATTGTTTACAGTCTTGCAATAATAATAATAATAATAATTATTATTATTATTATAATCATAATAATAATCATCATCACAACAATATGTAAATATGTTGTTCGTGGGCTTTACAAGTAACTTATTATTTTTTGTGAATAAATGGTGAACTCTACCTGTACCTTAGTCAAAAGGTCAAGGTCCCAGAAGTCAAGAATACTCACCCAGGGTACCGAGAATATCACTGGAACGCGTGTGTTTGACATCTAACTTTGTGTTTATCTTGGAGTGGGGTGAAATGAAGTATGAAGTATTTCACAACGTCTACCAGCAGATGGCAGTCTATAATCAGAAAGCAGGATTTCAGTGTACCTTCTCTTCAGGGGTGGCACACCATTCAAATTACACTAAATGATCTGGTGACACAGAGAAAGGGCTTTGACTGACAACTCTACGGACTGAAATATAAAAAAGACATTTTTAGAGAGCAGAGATTGTTGCAACAGGCCATGGTCACTTATACAGACCACGCATCACGCAACACATTTTCCTTTTTCTTTGTAGCATGTGGTGCAATAGAATTTTTTTCTGCAATATTTTTTCAGCAATATTCTGCAATCTTTGTTTACTGTTATGCCCTCGTGCATACTCCCCTCTCCCATTGTTTCGTTGCACATGACACAAGAAGAGTCTTGTAGTCTAAAGTGTCCCTGCTCCAAAAATCTTCATTAAGGCACATCTCTATCCTTATGTGTTCCCTCTTCCATTGTAATGTTATATTGTATTAACCTTTCACCCCACCTTGTACTTGTCTTGTACAGTATGTTGTACTTTATATTGTACTCGTATATTTTGTCCCACTAGTACATTATGTGCCTATATGTATATTATTGCCTATATTTGGTGCCTATATGTATATTGTTGGCTTCTTGTACAGTATGTGTCCACATATTTCTATATGTCTATTGTATTGTATTTGTTGTATTGTATATTGTATTAAATGTACTATTACATGTTTCTGTGTTGAGTGAATAGAAAGCTAACATCTACCGTAGTCAAATGAGTTGTATACATAAGTGTACTTAGAGTGTACTTGGCCAATAAGACTGATTCTGATTTGTTGTCTTTTCAAGTCTGCTGGCTTGACATGATCACATGTGGACAGCTTTGCCCAGTGGAAATTCCCTTCACTGTTGACCTCAGTTCACAAAGGAGAGAGAGTTATTTTTACACAAACCACACAGCACATGCTCAGAGTTTTACAGTCTCACCCTCACACCCACCCCCACCCCCCCACATACACACCCAATATATTTCATGCATACAACATGTCCATCCACCCTACTGAACAGCTGTCTAAGCGGGGAGACATGTCTGAACTCATCTGACTAATGTGAAAGACTGTTTGTGAGGTCGCCATGCCAACATGCCTGTCCAGTGGTACACAACAGGGCACGAAAATAGTCTTCCCTGGGGGGCAGGGGACAGACTTTGGAAGTGTTTTGTCTGCACAAAAAGTCAGAATTCATAAATGTGTGCGCTTGTAGGGCCCCACTGCAGATGAAATAATAATTATGTTTGAATTACATAAGTACATTCTTGACCTGCACTCCTGTTTAAAGGTCAGGGATTATTAATAAACTCCCTTGTAATGGCAAATTTACAGTGCCTACACTGATCAAAAGAATGTAGTAAATGGCGTCTAGCTGAAAATGTCCATTCTATTGGAATGTATAATAACTGCAAATGTCATTCTTGTAATTGAATGACATATTATGCTATCTCCAAAGACTTATTTGTCGAAATATTCAAAAATGGGGAAGCACAACACCTCCTGCCAAAACCTCCTCAGTGTCATTTTGTTTTTTAATTAGGTAGTCAAGCACTAAACAGTCTTGCTGAAGAAGGGTACCTTTTCCGAAATGTCTGTGAAGCGATTAAAAAAATAAAAAAGGACTGTTGAGTGCTCGCCTTAGTCATAAACATTTTAATTAAAGCCCAGTATATTCACAGTGCAATTTATGTATAAAGTAAGTTACACTGAGGAAAGGTTTTGTTTTTAGCTCTAAATTGGTTTCTTGTATTTCTTTTGATCACTGTTGTCATACTACAGTACTATGTCTGAGACGGCTTTTTAGTGGATCAAGAGGAGTAATCAGTTGTTACTGAAATATTTTTTTTTATTTGCCACCTTAAAATGTATCCTCACAACTCCTGTACAGCATGTTTGCATGCAGTACATCCAGCAAAGTCTTTCAAGAAACCTTTATGTATTCTTTTTGTTGTTAATCTGTAGCCTATTTTTTCTGTGACAGTTGTAAATAATACTGGAGGACTTTAGGGAACATAGGTTCACCATCAGCCGTCACTACTCAGGCCAGTGTAAACAAAATTCATGTTAAACAGGTCACACAGGTGTAATATTAGGAAAGTCTAGGATACTTGTGAATTTACATATAGATGTAAGCACATACTGTTGGTCTTGAGCAAACATCAGTGCTGTGCTCACAACCTCAGGCACAAAACATTACATACTGTAGAATATAGGAAGGGAAGATATATCACATTCTATTCTTAACAGAAGCAGAATTTACTTGAGAGAAAGCTGCTTTGGACAAACTCCAAACGGCGGACAGACAGGCGGTTTTGTTTTTGGAGAAACAGTGACAGATTTCCTTCAGCTCCTTTATGTGAACCTCTGACAGCCAAGACAGCTGCCTTCACTGACCCACTTTACACATGACTATCACCCACTATCGCATTATCAGGCCAGTATAGGAGTTTGTCTGCAGTCCGAGTGAACTCTGACCTTTTACAAGGTTAGTGACTGATTTTAAAAACCTTTCAAGCACCATGCTTGAATTGGGCTTTGGTACAAGAAAGGGCCTGTTTTGTGTTACATGTAGTTTGTATGTGGTACTGCAGTTAGTCCTGTTGGAATGTTATGGAAACTAAACAAACGATGAGAATACTTCTTCTGACATGATCATGTAGAAAAGTAAAAAAGGCCAGGAAATACAACATCAGATGATGTCTTTCTTTCTGACAGAGGTTACAAAAATTATGGATTGAAAATGTTCTGCCTCTCTGTTATGCAAAATCCATATATAACATTTCAAGATTCACATGTGTATTTTAGCCATTAAAGCATATTCTCTCTTGGAGAGAAGTATGCACCTCCAGCAGTAAAAAGCTATACTGTTTATGTCCACTGTCACCGAGTGGAACTTGGATTTAGAATATACAATCAAATCTATTTATTCTCATAATGGACTTGGCTACCTTGTTAAATGCTAAATAGAATCAGCTGAGTGTTTGTTAAAGTGTATTGGTGAACAAACGCACAGTATTGGATTGTAGCCCCTGAAGCCATCACTGCCTGGTCATGTGACACATATAAACAATCTGGTGTTTTTTTTAACACTACCAGAGTGTAATGGACCAGGGCACATGCTGACTTCATCACTTTACACTTTTGCCCCAATCTCTCTTACTGTATGTTACAGATAAGATAAGCAGGAGATACAGCATGGACAGATACGGCTATAGGGCGCAGAAACATATGGCTGTACCATGCAGTACACTAGGTCATCAGAAGGCATATGTGGGTCGGTCATTTTGTTTCATCATGGAGCCAGTCATTTTTGACAATGCATCATGGCAAAATCACAAGGGGGCTTTATTTACATGCAAGAATGATGGATACTTTTTTTAAACCACTCTAATACCTTCTGAAAGCAGAGCTGACACGGTGTCTGCATATACAGGGGCTGGTCATATAATTAGAATATCATGAAAAAGTTGAGTTATTTTAGTAATTCCGTTCAAAAAGTAGATCTTGTATAGTGTATACATTCATTTCACACAGACTGATATATTTCAAGTGTTTATTTCTTTTAATATTGATGATAACTGACAACTACTGAAAGCCCCAAATTAATTATTTCAGAAAATTAAGATATTGTGGAAAGATTCAATATTGTAGACACCTGGTACCACACTCTAATCAGCTAATTAATTCATCCTTTAAATGGTCTCTCAACTTAATTCTGTAAGCTAGACATATATGGGAAAGCCTGTGGACCTGACAGTATCCAAAAGACGACGATTGACACCTTGCACAAGGAGGGCAAGACACAAAAGGTCATTGCTAAAGAGGCTGGCTGTTTACAGAGAGGCGAAGGGAAGTAAAAGATGTGGTAGAAAAAAAGTGTACAAGTAATAGGGATAACCGCACCCTGGAGAGGACTGTGAAACAAAACCGATTCAAAAATGTGGGGGAGATTCACTAGAAGTGGACTGCAGCTGTAGTCAGTGCTTCAAGAACCACTATGCACATACATATGCAAGACATGGGTTTCAGCTGTCGCATTCCTTGTATCAAGAAGAGACAGCGTCAAAAGCGTCTCGCCTAGCTAAAGACAAAAAGGACTGGACTGCTGCAGAGTGGTCCAAAGTTATGTTCTCTGATGATCGTAAATTCAGGCAAAAGTAGCCTAACTAAGTAGTGAGTGTTGGCCAACTGAAACATATGAACATGAGAAGTATGGGCATGTACAACATTTCCAGAAATCTTTTAAGTAATATGCTATTTGGGATTTTCATTAGTTCAGTTAGTAGTCAGTTATAATCATCAAAATAAACATTGTATATATCAAATATATTAAATATATCAGTCTCTGTAATGAATGGACATAATATACAAGTCCCACTTTTTAAATGTAATTACTAATATAAATCAACTTTTTCATGATATAATTAAAATATGACCAGCACCTGTTTATTTCAACAAACAAATATAAAACTCACAGGTTCCCAATGTGCAACCAGTAGATCAAAAAAGACAACATGTTCAACAAATACAATGCATTATTTTATTGAAAGTATTTTAAAGTCTTTTCCAGATCTGCACTAACCAAAATCGCAACAGGTGTTGAGTGAACAAGAGTGTTACTCCCCTTGGACATTCACCATTCATCAGTACCCCCCACCCCCACCCCCACGATAGACAACATTGCATAGAAATTAGCAGTTATGCTGCAAGGCTTATAAATCCCTGATATATCCTTTAGCACCACCCCTATCCCAAAAACTACATTCTACCATGTTTAATGTATTCCTTAACATTGTTCATTTGAAAAAAATATACAAAGTACCATATGTACATTTAAAAAAAAAAAAAAAAAAAAAAAAAAACATGCCTGCACCGCCCCCCCCCCCCCCCAATCAATTAGTCTCTGCTGCAGCATTTTAACACAGCTGTAGCCATCCCATCGCCCCCATCAACTCCTACAAGAGATGCAGTCACACACAGGGTCACATCCCTTTTTGGTTTACACAAAAAGATAAAATAAAAAAATAGAAAAAAATTGCCTGCGGATCCACAGGAATCCCAAAAAGGCAGCACACAGATAGATGCCCACCATAGGAGGCCAACAGCGAAGCTCACATGTCCATCTCAAACTGGTTGTCATCTACACAGACAAACAAGCAAACAGAGTTCAGAAGCGTTGATGGTGAATGCACGTATGTCCATAAAATGTATGAAAACTTTAAGAAAATATGAACTACTTAATAAATTGAACTGCAATTGTGATCACAATTATTGCCTCCCAAAATTTGAAAAATGACAATGGGGCTCAAACAATTATTCTGTCTATAATTTTGCAAGGCTTAGACTGAGATTTTTTTTCTGGGTTGTTTACAGAGTTAACACATATACACACACCATATGAAAGTTAATTCATGGGGAAATGGTCAGAGTTACTAAATAATCATACCAACTAACTGTGACCACATCCCTACTGCATGTACATTAAGAATCAAGACTTGAAAAGGTGATTTGGGCTCTGGGATTACCTGCCAGTTCCTTCTCCTCCTCCTCCAGTTCCTCTTTGAGCTCCTGGAGTTTGGACAGAGGGTGCAGCGCGGGCATGGTCACCCCTGGAATCTGTGGAAGGCAGCATGGTGGAGTGCGAGCCATTGGAGAGTTTCTGCAGTCCAGCAGGAACTTCCTGTCATATATGATGCGTGTTCCTGTGAAAACGGCCAGAATGGACATGTTCAGTTCAAACACATTCATTTCAAAAGAACAATAGATTTAAGTTAACCATTTTATTGATGTCCCTTATTTATGTTACACCATTTTGCAATTGTTATGCAATGAGCGCAGATCATGTCAGTTATTACATTTTCAACATAGTCTACCAAACAAACTTTTGAGAGGCACAAGTGTGACAAATGTCACAAATAAATAATATTCAACATGTACAAACAGGACTGGACAAACAGCCATCATGCTAGTCTCCATGTGTGTGTGCGCACGTGTTTGTGGTGGTTGGGTAGTTGGGGAAAGGGTTATTAGTTACAAACTAACCACACTTCAATGTCTGAGGTCATGCCAGCTCGGACTGAACATCAGTTAACTTCCACTGGCAGATAGTGTAACAGAAGGAACAGGTCTTACTGTGAAGTTTGATCTAAACATGGGAGTGGTTTGAACTTTGAGAGGCATTTGCGAACCATACAGTGCACATAAGTTCTGACTGCGAGCAGAAAAACATGTTATGCAACGCAGCCTATTTTGTGCAGTGTCCTGAACAAAGGGGAGTGGAAGAGAGAGGGAGGGAGGGAAGCATGAAACACATGGGCTGAATAGTGGCGAGAGCAACAGCAGGCCTCTGCAGTGACGAGCAGTTTGCTGGAACTGGACAGAGTGGGGGGAGTCTTATGATGTACAATACCTGATGTTTCCCCTGATGTTTACTTTGTCAACTCTAACTCACCACAAAGCACAACTGGACAAACATTAACTCAATGTTTTATCTGCAGACATGAGAACAGAGATTTTTTTTATTTTTTTTTTTAAAGGTACCATATAACAGATACCATGAATAACACAGCCAAGAATTGCTGTTTATCCTGTGCCATAAGACTGTTTTTTTTCTTAACTGACTCTTTACTTTGTACTTGCCCACATTACCAAGCGTTTGTCTAGTGATTTTTATTCCCTCTTTTATTTCACCAGCATTTAAAATACAAATCCCAGCCACGTGTGTCATTTCTTAAGAGTGTTTTTCCCTGAAACAACTTGGAATGGAAATTTCCAAAGTTGTCATGCAAGATGTACCATGATGCACAAATGAATTACACAATGTTCATCTCATGCTCCTACACGCTTAAATCGTTCAGTTTTACCAGTATTTCAAACGTGAATCCTAGACACACTTGCCATTTCTTACAGGCTGCTTCAACAAACTGTAATCCCCCCCCATCCCCCTTTTTCTGTGCTGTGGAGTTCTTAGAAGGGAGGTGTCGGACATCCTCTTCAAGTGCTCTCCCATTGGCTGGGACAGAATGTTCTCAGTCATTCCTAAAATGCAGGGCAACAGCAGCTGGGTCCACTAGGGGCGGGTCCTCCCCCAAGACACCCTTTCCAAGCCTCAACACAGCCAACTGCCTACAGTGGGGGTGCGGAGTGAGAGCTACTGACTGCTGATGACTTCCCTGTGGCCCTTATTGACAGATCAGGTTTTGTTTTCCATTAGCAGAGCGTGGCGTGCCGCAGCACACTCCCATAACCCCTCTCTCTTTGCGTCTGGGAGAGATACCAGCGCATATATGAAGCAAGCATACGTGTCAAACCTTATCTGTAGTCATATATTTTTACAGAACAGCTTGTCACCTACGGCACAAACATACTTTGGTCCTGTGAAAGTGTTTTCACCATGTGCTAGCACCGTTTCTGGCGCTGTAAATAAACTGCAGTTCCAAAACAAACCACATGGGATTTTACTCAGAACAGCACGCAACTTATGCAAACACGAGGTCTGTGTCACGTCCACGAATTGCATCATGTTTTACAGTAGCTACATGGCTACAAAACAAAGCATTTGACAACAAATCTACCTCTAAACTAAAATTGCAACACCCATCTAGCGTTACACACGCGTGTGATTGAAACAGAGAAAGACTCGAGCTACCCGTAAATTACAAAGTTTGTCAGATTTATACTGATTTCATGGTCAAGTAGGGATACAATTTGAATACACACAATGAAAAGTAGTTCCTTGTGATCAAACATATTATTAAAGGGTGTAATATGAGACGCTTGAAGTAGCCTACGTCGTGGTATGGGGGAAAAAAGTTCTGACAAGATGGCAAGTGTGCTTTTGGACAACTTTTGAAAGACATACAATCAACAGAAGTCGATTCAAATGGGTCCTTAAAGATCTCAAAGCTTACCTCCAGGGGTGGTGGAGAACAGCGTGCCTCCGGGCGTCTGGCTGTAACAGTCGGGCAACTGAGACCAGTCCTTAAGTTGCATCACGCGGGTGGGAATGGGACAGCTTTTGCTTTGTGTGGTCGACATCGCTTATGTTTTGTCTTCGAAGAAATGGAGTCGGAACTGTAGCCCACAATTGGCCAAGGATCCACTGAGATAGTTACACTTAAAACAACACGCAAAATTACAAATTGCACCGAAGTATCAAACAAATCACAAACGCGTGCTTGCGAGCGATCCCGCAATTGTTGATGACTTCACGCCAACTCGGGGCAGGTCTTTAGACTTTCTCTTCTAGTTCTCTTCTTGGCTTCATTCGGACAAACTCTGCAGCCATGTGCGAATGCAGGCTATTTAAAATCTCCAGGATTCGCTACGTGACTCGTGTCATGTGATAAACTGCGCTGTTGTCGATGGCTGTTGCAATCAGCTCACCTCCCCGCTGGCCACGTGAGCCAAAGTATGTGCCTGTCAGTCACAAATCAGCGTGAATGGCCACTTAAATAAGTGGGCACTGACTGCCATTTGTTGTTGTGGATCAGTGGTAGTAACTGTTTAACCAGTGACTTTACTTTCAATTCCCATTTGTCGACAACACTGAAAGTCAGACCAAAATATTTACATTTAAGACCGCTGAATATTAGATGAGCTGTAAACGGACAGTTTGACAATGCATTTTTACCTGTAGGCTGTTGGATGAACACAATAATACAGGCCTAATAGTGTAGGTGGCGAGAAATACAACTTTGCCACAATCTACACATTATCACACGGTTAGCAAAACTCAGTCAATGTTTTGGGAACCTTGTCCTATTGTTTTGAGATGTAGTTCCTGAACGGCGCCGCTGCGAGACGCTGTTCACAGTTCCCCAAGAAAGTAATCAACTACTACACCATGGTGCGTATTTCACAAGAAAAGTAGGCATGTTTTGTCAGCGTAGCAAATGAGTACTTTCCCTCAGGCCACACACCTTTATTTGACCGTTATCACTTCGGTTGGCTTAGAATTTTGTTTATCTTTTTCTGAGACAATTATTTACCCTGCCCTGAACAGAAATTACATATTAGAAGTGAAAGTGGTGGAAATATTTGCTATCCTGCAGGGTGATACCAATCAAGAGGAAACCTTTACCTCTTTGGAGGCTGGTATCGTTAACCATTATTATGACTGGATTTTATATCCACTATTTATTTTTGCTCTACTCTGTTATATGTATAAACTGAGTTAATGCAGCTAGAGGCCCTGACAGTGGTGTTATACACACTTTTACCCTTGCTGAATTCCAACAGCAGGTTATTTCACCAAGCTAAACTCTATGAATAGGACAAACCAATGAACAGTTTCATATTTTTATTGAATATTAAGGTAAATATTTCACATTAATACAGGCTACATAAAGTAGAGCCACTATACGACATGAAATTTTCTGTCATTTTTAACCCTTTTTTAGTATGTAAACAATTGTACATGTATTTACCACTCTAAAAGGTCTGATTTCTTTATGTCTTTAGGTAATCATCTAGTTAATGACTGCATGTTGAAGTAACCATATACAGTCAGATATCGGCTTTCGTGGGTTTAGGTCAAAACGGCTAATCTACGCAGAGAAGGTATCCTGTTGATTTTGTTCAGAGACAAGTGGTAAACCAGTAACATCCCACACTGGATTCCTTTTTATTTTATTTTTTGAGTTAGGCACGTCAAAAATAAAACAAAACAAAAACAAAAAACACAGAGTATGTTTTTTTCTTTTCTTTAACAATTCTTAACTCTGTACTTGCCCGCATTACTAAGTTTTTGTCTTGTGATTTTTATTTCCTCTTGTTCGCTTTAAAGTGAGTATTTTCTGTTAATTTTGGACATATGCTTTGAAGGTTGTTGCCAGTATTGTGGTCTAGTTGACGTGGTTCAAATGCACATTCCCAATATGGGGGGCCCAAGTACCTGGCCAGACCTGGGAGGAGAGAGACAGAGAGAGAGAGAGAGAGACAGCGACAAACAGAGAGAGAGAGAGCTGACGTGAGACAAGAAAATTCCATTTCCACAGTAAAAGATTCATGGCTGAATGACAGATGACCACCAGTCTGGTTCTGCAACTGAAATGATAAACTGGCTCAATTGCAGCAGCACAAAATACTAAACAGCGTTACAGCTGTTTCAGTCTGGAGGAAAATATTTCTTATTATAATAGTCTTACTTTTGCCTTTCAGAAACAATATCTTATTGGCTTCTAATCCGCTTCTCCTAAAATCCTTTCAGGTGAAAATAAACATTACAACACTATTAAACAACTTAAGTTGATCTCAGATTGAACTTATATTGGCCTTCATTGCACATGGTTTCTGTAATGCTCATGCATAGTATGAGACAAAGGCCAGATCTCACACACGTCTCTCACTGTTCCTAAACCCTATTTGAAGAAAAAAGGCATGAATCAGCTTCATATAACATTTTACTTGTTTCTGAAAGACAAAGTCACGAAATTATGTTTTGCCTCTGGCTACCCCTGTCTGGTGCTATGATTGAAATGATAAAAAACTGCCTCAATACTGAACAAAACAAAAAGATCCCAAGGCCAAGTGAAACTTGAGTGATTGCAGTTTTAGTTCGCTTCTAGGTATATACAAAACCGACAAGCATACCTTCAAGTATGTGTGTCAGACTAATAAGGCAGGGTGTAAAGAGGGGTATTTACCTGCTGAGGATCTGAGCTCTCTGCAGAGTTGGGGACCAGCTTGATGACGGGGCTCCAGGCAGGGTCGGATGTGTGCAGGCCATTATAGATGGGCCCTCCGGGTCCCTCTACCATGGGGCCATGAGGGGGCATCATGGTCCCACCATACATAGACATGGGCATCCCCTGCAGATAGGAAGGAACACCTCAACGTTTACAATGACCGTATGACTATACCTTTATTATATTGCAAATTGCTAAAATCACAATATGACTTTTGCCAAGTCATGCATCCCCAAGATATTTGCTTTCCAGAATGGGCCATGGGCACAATTACTATAGTAAGAACTACAATCATTTGTTGGTTCGAGAAGACTGGATTGTCGGTTGTGTTCTGATGGTCTGTTGTCTAGCATTGTAGTAACCACTCCAGTCCTTATGTAAACATGTGGTGATATTTTCTCACTTGTCTAAATCAGTAATAGCGTTAAAAGTGCAATTAACCCCAGGGTTCATCCTTTTTCTTTTGTAACTGCAGATGTTATCTGCAGAAAGCTCGTAGAGGACAAAGGTCAGACTCACTTTCCATCTCGTCCAGTTAGACATGGTTAGCTGTATGTTGTTTTTTGTTGCAAGGTAATAAACAAATGCCATCTCAGATATGGTAATCAAGAAATGGCACGTTTTCAAACACTTAATGTCTTACAAATTGAAATAGTTAATAAATATATTTCTTTACTTATAAACACAGAACTACATGAAGTGAGTAGAAGACTAAATAATAATACATATTTTCATTTCAGTCAGAGATGTTGAATGTTCAATCAAGGACATTTATCGGTACCATAAAATTAGTCTTCGTGCAACCTCTGGTAAACATGAATTCCTGTTTACCCGCAGTGTAATGGGAACCAGGTCTCTTGCCAGGAAGTGAGCTCTTTATTTCTTTGCGAGGACTTGTTGTGTAGTAGGACACTCCCTATCTGCCCACATCTGTAACTGTGCTTTGTTTTGTTTGGTGTACACTCTGGTCTGTGGTGGTGTCTTTATTAGCTAGAGGCTTTATAGTCATAATATATGTTATTGTGCTGTCTCAGATGCTGGTATAAATCCAAGGCACCTTCTTTTTTCCTATGACTTTTACTGAGTAGGTCTCTGTTCAGCGTCACTGTGCTTAATTTCACAATACTGCCTGATGACAGAGCAAGTGTTTTTGTTTTTGCCACCAGTTCTGCATCAACTTGCTGATTGGCATCCATCTTCCACTGCCTCAGGGGTATTCCAAGTACGTCATTTAGTGACAAACCAGGTTTAGTTAACTCAGAGTAAGTAAACCTGTTTATAGATGGGTTATTCAGCTTTATTCTCCTTGCAAACCAAAGCAATGATGGTTTTCTTTTGGAAGGTTTACTACGTAACCCGAGTTTGTTTCCCCAGGTTTATCACTAAACCACCTACTTCAACCCCCCCCTGCCCCACACTTTGAGTAGTCATGTGATCACACAATGTACACACTTTACTGCCTAAACAGAAGATGACGGTCATGACTGTGCCATGCCATGAGTTTAGGAAATGCACTGAATGGTTAAAAAGGGGAAGAATATATCCTGTTCACATACACACAATGGTTCCTACACAGCAGCCTTTTATGATTATGCAACCACTCAGGCCGATATTCTGATTGTGATTAGATTTCTTGTGCAGCACTACACATTGTGTTAGAAACTATCCATTAAGCCTACTCAGACAGGCACTGGTAAGACCAGTTTCTTAAGGTAGGGCTAACAGAATCATATGGTTAAGGTTCTGGTTTTGTTTAATTACCCCAGTTAGAACAATTGAAGTAACATATGTACTGGGTTCTTGCTGTAGCTGGGCAATTTGGTCAAAAATGTATAGTGTGATACAAGTTAAAGCACAGACAGTAACAATATACTGTAGTATATTCTTCTGTATATAAATTTCAATATACCTTATATAATGGGTAAAAACGCCTATAGCAAATGCAATGTAACAGGAAGCTGTACTGCTGCTGAACAATTTGTTTCTAAGAATGCAATCATAGAAAAAAAAAAATTGGAGGTAGAATTAGCTAGAATTATACTGTTTATATCTTCTACCGTTTACATCGTGTGACTGATGCAATGTGCACTTACTTTGGGGAAGTCCATGAGATTGTTGGGCAGCTGCTGGTGGAAGGTGTTGGAGGGGGCCACAATCCCCGTGTCGTCCTGCTCCATGGGTTGGTGCTGCGAGAAGGCTGCCTGCTCCTGAGCCTGTTGGTGCATCATGTGGCTACTCATGAGGGGCTGAGACCAGCCAGACACAGGCTCTGCTGGGGTACCAGACACACACAGGACACACATCAGGACCAAACCCAAGACCACAGGTTCAGAAGGTGTATTTTTGTATAGCTTTTGTAGGTCTTTGCTATAGGTTTTTATCAGTGATTGCAACCTAGGTTCAAAAGCTACAATCTAGCACCACAAATTCTAAATCACCAAAACCTGTGCACACAATACAATTGATTTCAGTAATTATCTCTTCTTGGCTAAAGAGCTGTGCTGATTAGAAGTAGCTGATTTAGTGAATGGCTGGAAGAAATATGTGCTACTGGATTGTAGCTTCTGAAGCCAGGTTGCTCAAAAAAAAAGGCTGTGTGGGCATAGATGATATTTTTATTTGTCACTTCTAGTTCTGGTATTCTGACTATTAGCTTGGTACCACGGAGTGGTATGGATTGGTCCAGCAGGGTACGATACGCAATTATTTGCATTTCTACTTTCGGAATATAGGAAGGCTACCAAGACAATCATACTAAATAGTTCCACACTGTACCAAACTGAACCATACCAATTGGACAAAACAAGCTATATGATATCCAATAGCAGTACTTCATCCCTCCATCTCATCGTACAACAGCTAAAACTTCTCGGCATTCACTCAAAGGCCTACACCTAAAACATGGCACTGACACTCTCTTGACACCCACCAGAGGGATTGCCGACGCTGAAGGACCAGATACCGCCTTGGCCCACGGGCGCTGTGTAGCTGGTGGTAAGCAGCGGCGGGTTGACCGTGCCGGTCTGCCGGATCCGGGCCAGCCGCTCAGTGCCGATGGGTTGCGGAACCTTCCGGTCCAGGTGGCTGGAGGAGCCCGGCTTGGCCTGGAGGGGCGGAGCCGAGGTGGACGCTGTGAGAGGGGAAGAGGCACCCGATGACACGGCAGGGACAGCAGACTCACCTGAGGAGGAAACAGGCATATCACGGAAAATTTAACACACCGCAACATTGCAAAAATGTTTTTTCTTTCTTTCTAAAATGTCTCATATAATTTTTATTCCAACATCCTCAACATCACCATAATAGAATAGAATATTTTCACTTCTACAGAACCAGCCATTAACAATCAACTATCACTACCAACTTCCAAGAAATTCCAGGAGGCTTTGCAGCAAAATTTAGGGAGGTTGCATTTTGGCAGTCACCAGACTTTCCAGTCCAGCCAAACTTACAGGAACCGGAGGCACCCCAGAGGTGGGGGGAGAAATGCTGACGGTTGAAGGAGGGGGCGGTGGCGGCGCTGGGGCCGTGGAGGTACACGGCACTGCCCGAGATGGAGGTGGAGTTGGCCAGGCTGGTCAGCGCAGCAGAGGATGAGGAAATGGAGCTGGCTGCAGGGTCCAGGGGATGGATAGCTGGAAATGACACACAGCCCAAGGTGTTAATTACGGGTGTTTGTCGCTGTTTGTGTGTGTGTGTGTGTGTGTGTGTGTGTCTGTGAGAGAGAGAGATTGCGTGTGAACCATGCATGCTTATTGTTTTGCTAGAGGTTAAAAAGGCCAAACTGGGTTAATCAGAATTGCCTTTTTTACATTAAGCTGTCCTGGAATGTTTTAAGAACAGGTAGTCTACTTGGCAAACGGCTTATGCCTAATTCCACTGTGACCCCCTTCTTAGTGTAAAGACAACATGGTGGACATTACTGCTATAACTCAAAAATAACTCTTTATTTGCCACATTCTTACTATCTACATCTTACTCTATCTATTTATCTGGCTACCTCCTTAGCTTTTGATTACTTGACGCTGTTACAGCAAGGGATTTTTATGTTGGCACTTATTGGACTGTTGCAAGAACATTCCCATATCCTTCCAATTCGAACTCACTCTCAACTTATCTCCTTGCACTTATCCTGTAATCTCTTATGTTACCTTAGCTTGTTGGTTTTCCTCCACTGTAAATCTCTTTGAATAAGAGCACCTACTAACTGTAAATGTAACGTTAAAAAGATGCCATCATCAGGCTGTCTCTTACCGATGGAACTGGGGACCATCCTCTGGGAGGCAGACCGATAGCCAGGTGCCTTGGAGCTGTCCGGTGGAGGCGGCAGCGGGGTGGGCATCACGCCGTCCACCTGCCCCATGCCCATGCCCATGTAGGCCGGCGGGGCCGAGTAGTGCTGCTCGGGTGGAGAGCGCGTGGGCAGGTGGCAGGCGCCCCACACCTGGTTGGTGCCCACCTGGCTACTGTCGAAGATGCTGCTGAAATGGTTGAAGAGGGCCGTGGGGCCGAAGTTGGGTGGCAGCTGAGCCTTGGCGCCGTGCATGTGCACCTGCTGCGAGCCGTTCATCAGGCCCAGCCCAGAGGAGGAGGACGAGGACGAGGAGGAGGAAGAAGACATCTGCAGCTGAGGAGGCGGCGGTGGGGGCGCAAGGCTGGGCGGGGCGTGCGGAGGCTGTGGGGGCAGTGTGGACTGCTGCGTGGGTTGGGGTTTTGGAGGCTCTTGCTGAGCGCCGAGGGACATGAGAAGGGACTGTTGCTGTTGCTGCTGCTGCTCGGACAGAGCAGGGCCGTAGTGAGTGGGGGCCAGTTGCTGCATGCGGTGGGACATGCGCGGGGCGGGCGTGCAGAACTGGGGCGCAGCTGCGGCGCTGGTGGTGCTGACCAGCGGGCTTTGGCTGGAGGAGGGCGAGGTGGAGGAGGGAGGCAGGCTGGAGGCGGACTGGACGAGGAGAGGCGTGGCCAGAGGGGTGTCGGAAGTGGAGGTGAAGGGCAGCACCAACGGCTGTGGTGGGAGTTCGGCTTTGGGGGCAGCCACTGGCGTGGGGAAATCCACTGCTCCTGCGGGCTCCGCCGTCAATGGTAGAGACTGGGGCTCAGGGGCAACGAGCTTCTCTTTGCCGATGGGAGCCACGGACACGCTGCTGCTTTCGGCCACTTTGGGAGGCAGCTTGGCCGCCTGGATAGGGGGAGCGATGGGGGGCAAGGGCGCGCTGGAGGGAGCGGAGGTCACGGTCGCGTGCTGATGGTGGAGCAGTGAAGAGGTCGCACCGGCGGTGCTAGTCATGGTGGTGGCAGTGGCGGTGGCTGTGACGGGCGTGCTGGGGATTTTGGGATGGGCCGTGGCGAAGAGTTGCTTCCTGACGGAAGAGGGCGTGGGCTGGCTGTGCGTGGGAACTGTGCTGCTGCTGCTGCTGTTACTCGGGGACGCGGCCACAGAAGCCACAGCAGCTGAGACGGCCCCTGCTGCTGCAGCCATGCTGGCGCTGGGGCTGGCGTTAGTGTTGGAGGCCGCTTGTTCCACCAGCGCGGAGGACGCGGAGGTGGCGGAGCGCGAGGTGGTGGACGAGGGGTTGGTGCCGCTGCCGTGCTTGGGAGAGCTGTTGCTGCTGCCGGGGCTGACGGGCCTCACGGGGAAGGGCCCCCAGGTGCTGGCCGCGGGCGAGAAGGTGCCGCCGAACTGCGCCATGGGCAGCCGTGGGTGGCGGATCTGCTGCATGGTCTGCGCGGCTAGCAGCGCCAGCTGGGGATGGGCGTAGGCCAGCGGGAGCGACACGGGGAACGGCTGCCTCATCCCCGACGATGTGGAGGAAGACAGGCCCTTGCCCGCTTTGCCTCCGGCCTGTGCGGCAGATGACGAGGGCTGAAAGGCGCCGGAGGTGGCGGAGGCGGCTGAGGAGCCCTGGCCTTTGGAGCCAGCCGTGGAGGACGCACTGTTAGCCCCGCTGGCGCTGGAGTAGGCGGCAGAGCCCTGCTTTGGAGCCCGGGGGCCGGATGTGGTTCCTGGGGATGAGGTCCTCCAGCTCTTTGGCTGGATCCTGGATGAGGGCGTTGATGAGTTGGATGGCGTGACGTGTGGACTCTGTGCCACCTCTGTCCAACAGAAAGGAGAAAAAGAAAGGGTCAGAAACACACAAAATTAAGTTTTTAACTGGCAAAATGCAATTTATTGATTTTTGACATGACATTTAAAGTAAACATGACAAGGCATTTTTGAGAAGGAAATATTTTTTTATATTGCTGTTTGGTTGGCTGGCTGTTTGTTT
Source organism: Setipinna tenuifilis (assembly GCA_030347295.1). Classification (NCBI taxonomy): domain Eukaryota; kingdom Metazoa; phylum Chordata; class Actinopteri; order Clupeiformes; family Engraulidae; genus Setipinna; species Setipinna tenuifilis. Next base: position 22,298,188 of record CM059288.1, on the reverse strand, counting down.
ATTTTAGTTTTCCATGACTCCTTTTCATTTGTGTTTGACTAAAGCAACATTTTTTCCCCCACAGGATTCATACCCGTTTGCAAACACATTTAAACAACAAAAATATATTAGAGGCCTGTTATTGTTTTTTTGCCGAGCACCCTGTATTCCTACTCCAACAATTTTTTAAACAGAGAAGCACGCTTCTGTCCATTTCTCTTCACACAGCAAAACACAGAATATGCTGCCTGTCCAGTAGAGCATTACCTTATGGTGATCATCCTCTCCCCGTTCTTGTCCTTCTGCTTGTCCACGTCGATGTGGGCACCGGTGACGTCCTGGATGGCCGTGATGTTGCAGCCTCCGCGGCCCATGATGCGCGAGACGACTGACGCAGGCACCGACAGCCTCTTGGACCTACAGGATAAAAACCTCATCGGTCGACTGGAGAGAAAAATACACTGTGATGCACGTCTTGATTCGAGAAAAAAAAATCAAAACAATCAACTCTGAGGTCATCACAATACATAATAGCGATACGTATAATATCACAATGTTATAATACATAATATTAACAAACATCTTTATTCATTGTGTATGTTAAAATTACAAAATCACATTTGACTATGTCCTACAGTAAATACTAATTATGTATTCTGTATTTCTGTAGTACAGACAACTTTCCTTACATACAAATTACTATAATTAAAAAATCTTTGAAATTTTGTACAAAAACAGCAAAAAGCATGCATGCTTAGAGCTATATGTAAGTACGAGAATCAGCATATATAATATTCTTACCTCCGCACGACCTCCTTCCATCCATCCTCTCTCTTCTGGCCCCTCTTGGGGCTGGTCATGCTCAGCTTGCTGTTGGGTGAGGTGACGGGAAGTGTGATGCTCTTGTAGGAGGGCATGGAGCTGGACACCAAGTCAGCTGTCTGCTCATGAGACCTGAGCATTTCGGAGGACATACCGTCGGTCAACATAGGTTTGCACGGATCAGAAAAAAATATACAAAGGCATCTATGTACTGTACATCTGTACAGCAAGCTTGAGAAAGTAAAAGTCCTACAATTTATTCCTTCTTCCTGTACTCTTAGCAAAGGTGATTTCACTAATTTGCTCATCTACTGGGCTGAATAGCTGAAGAAAATTAGGATCGTCTGGAACAAATATGCGGCAGGAGTTTTACTTTCTGAACCTGGCGTCCAGCTTTGCCTGTGAGGCAGCTAAAAGCTACATTCGCCCCCTTACCTCTGCTGATTCTTGGCGCCGATGACTTTGTCTTCGCGGGTGCCGTGCTGAGGGCCCTGCCTCTTCTCCGCAGCGGCGATCACGTGCGTAGGAGTGGAGATAGAAGGGCCGCCGGAGGAGGATGAGGAGGATGAAGAGGATGTGGAGAGGGCGACGTGCGTGTCGGGTGGGTGGCGATGGTTGTGGGTGTGGTTCTTGTCTCCACTGCCCCCTCCTCCTCCCCCTCCTCCCCCACTGCTGCTGCTGCTGCTGCCGCTGCTCTCGCTGGTGCAGTCCGTGTTGTCCAGGTGGTCTGAGTCACCATTGGCCCCGCCCAGCTGCTTGACCCCCTGACCCTGGACCTGTGGCGCCTCCTGCAGGAGGACCCCAGACTCGCCGGCGCAGGGCTCCTTGCTCTTGTTCTTCCGGCCCTTGCGGCTGGCACTGGCCACGGTGGTGGTGCCAGCGCGCTTCTTGCCAAAGGCCGAGGTGAAGGTGGGAGACGTGGCAGAGATGCCGATGGTGGTGGTGGTGGTGGCACTTGGCGGCTCGATGGGCACCTCTGGCTCTGCGGAAGATGAGTACAAAACGGTACAGATAAGCACAGAAAGGAGTAGAAAAATGGAAGGAACAGAAACAAAAGCATACCACTTTAATAGAGGGTGCCTTTTGGAAACATGTAAAATTAAAATACTGATCCCACTGCCAACAGAGAAGCCAGAATATCAGCAAGCCCACAATTTTTGTTTATTTATAAATTTTAGTTTAGTGTTTCACCTCTTCGCTTTAAAGTGTTCTGAGCCTGACTATTAGGTTGTGGCCAAAAGTGGTACTACATATAGCAATTTTAGCTAAAATGTCTGTTAGTTGTCAAACTCAATTGTCTGCAGAATTGCCGAATTGTTCTTTGTACCATCAGAAGTGTCCTTCTCCAGCTCCTGCAGCTCTGTCTCCTTGGTCTGCGTCTCCTCCTCCTCCTCCTGCTTCCTCTTCTGCTCCTCCTTCTTCTTCTTGCGTTTCTCCTTGCGCTTCTCCCGCTTGGCAGCCAGAGCTTGCTTCTTGCTCTCCTCTCTGGACTATAGAGACACAAAGACCCAACAGTGTGTGAGATCATCAGACTACACATAAAAAAGAGCGACTGATGAAAAGGTTACAAGTGCTAAACTTGCAAAATCATGAATAAATCCCTACTTCCCAATATTTATTATTAAAATGTTTACCAATGCCAATTAAGGCCTTATTTTTAGATTAAACAATCCAATGCCTATTAAGGCTTTTTATGGTTCTGCAGGAACCCTGATGTCATGGTAGTATATTAACTCAGCCATGACAGTGCACTCTTGACATGACGCAAGCGGTCCTTTTGCACCGATGCAGTCACAGCTCAGTCCTGCGGTGACTAAGCACTTCCTGCCAGACTATGAGTCAGAGCAGCAGATGTGTGATGTGTGCGGTACCTTCTCCAGGTCCAGCTCTTTGAGCAGGATGCTGGCGTTCTTGTTGGCCTCGGCCGCCTGCTGGTCTTTGGCTTTGACGATGGTCTCCATGCACTGGTGGCACTTCTTCAGCAACTCCTGTGAGCACACCCAGAGAATGTTAATTGGTCAGCATCCTACATGAGTATTCACTATTTTTTTATCACCTATTCTGTGTGATGGTCACAAAATCAGTTTGGTGAAATTGTTTTTGCTCACAGTACTCATGCTGCATGCAATGAATTACAAAAATAGTTAAAACTTGAGGGTTTTTTTTAACCTCACTTGCTGACTATAAGTCTAGTCAAGTGTATTAATCTGCCTGTTCTTGTTTTTAATTTTGAATTAATTTTATTGTTGTTCACTGTCAATTCTGTCTTTTGCCTGTGGCTGAAGCTTACTTGAAAAGAAGACAATCCCAACCCAACTTTTTCCCTGGTTAAGTAAAGGTTTAATAGTAATAAAATCTTTAATTACATTATGCTTTAAAGATATAGTGACAGTCCAAAGACACATAATTAAAACCATGCTTGATTAGTTACATAAAAGTGTTTATTACAGTTTTCTTTGGCCTGCATTACCTTGTCTGCAATGGTCGCAATGTATCTCATGCACTCGATGTCGGATGGGAACTGATTCACCTCCTTTACCAAGTACTGTACCACCTTCACATGACCCTGGATATAGCAAAAAGACACAACACGTTTACTTCAAAATGGTGTTTTTTCCATCTTCTAAAGAGTTGTTGGTCACTTGTGTTACATGCGTTTCTAATGCAATGTTTTAATTGCCCTCATAAAAGTGTTATAAAAAGCCATGTGCCCTGAATTCTTTTTTTTTTTTTTTATGTGGAAACAATGAAGCTATAGCTTGGTTTCACGGTTTTCCCCATCACAGTGGATGTGGACAACAGCATGTTCATATTTGCATAAAGGAATACAACAGGAGTACAAATGAAATGTACGGTAAGCACACAAAAAACAGGTTTCTGGAAGGCCCCTAGCAACAGGTCGGTCACTTTTCCTCTGTATTTTCACTCTGAGAGATTGAGATTGAGCCCTGTGGCTTTGCTTGATTAGAACAATGAAACCATAAGAATCTATTAGGGGGTTCACAATTGGCCCAAACGTATATATATCTGGGTTAGTCACTAAACCACCCACTTTGAATACCCCCCTGTTGTTTGTGAAGGCTAAAGCTAACGGCAGAAGGCTGGCCATGGCGTAGGTTACCTTGCGGAAAGCAGCCATCAGTGGCGTGATCTTGCGGTTGTCGGCTGCATCCACATCTGCGCCCGCCTGCACCAGCAGCTGCACCACATCAAAGTGACCGCCGTTGGCCGCCAGCCACAGCGGGGTGTTCCCCTTCTTGTTGCGCACGTCAATGTGAGCTCCCCTGCACGCAGAAAAGCAGAGAAAGACACCATGTCATTACAACAGTGACTATGCTGAAATGTTAAGGTGCTTTATATAGGACTGTGGCCAAAACTGGTACTGCCTTTAAATTAAAAATACTTTAAAGCACTGCAGCAAAAAGCAACATTTGAGTTGCTTAGTAACAAAAAGGGATTTTTCAATTCATAAGCATGACCTCATTAAGAGTAATTACCTCCATGTGCAAACTGAAGTGTTCTCACAAAGTTTGAATTTGTCATTTATATATACAAGTTAGTGAGCCTACTGATGGCTGCAATGTTGCACCACCATTTTCAGACTACAGATATCAACAGGGGACAACAGGAAAATACTGCTTTTTTCGCTTGTCATTGTGTTACATTACTTGCCCACTAGAGGAGGTGTTGAGGTGAGGGGAATCTTACACAGCATAGCCATTTTATGATTATCTGCTGTAAATTTTTTACATAGAGCACACTTAATACATTTGCAAGCACTTGAATGCCAGCAAACTGCAGCAAATGCCTGCTTCTGCTGATAGAAAATTTTGTGAACCTGTTGATGAGCAGCTCGCAAAACTTGTAGTGGCCCTTGTCTGCAGCGATAGTGAGTGCGGTGTCGCGGGAGGAGGGGACGGGAGGGGCGTTGACGTCTGCACCCTTGTCCAGCAGCACACGGCCGACCTCAGCGTAGCCTCCTGAGGCAGCCTCCATTAGAGGCGTCAGGCCCGTCTGGGGAGACGCACAGGAAAATGACAAATGCGTGTTACACAGAAGTCAAAGTCAATCCAGTTATAACCTGCCAACAGGCTATCATCAAATCAAAATCACATTATTTTAAACCCCTGTACTGGGGCAATTGTTAATGGGAAACATCACATAAAACATGTAGTCCAGTCAACAGAAACAGAGTTATTGTCCTCCTCATCATTATCCTCATTATTAGTGCTTGAACTGCCTCCTGCTCCTGAATGACAGTGGTGCCCTGATGCTGACCTTTGCCCGGTGCTCCACATTGGCCCTGCGGTCCAGCAGGAGGCTAACCACCTCGGCCCGACCCTGAAGCAGGCGAGCGTCAACGCCGTGTTGCGGTTGGTCTCAATCTGAGCGTTGATGTCCGAGCCCATGTCCAACAGCAGCTTCACTGCCGGCACGTGGCCGTTCATGGCCGCCAGCATCAGAGGAGAGATACCCAGCTTGCTACCGGTCCTGGCGAGAGAGAGAAAGAGCCCAAGTCAGTGCAAGAACCTAACCTACACTCACTCTATGCTACATCACTCTTTCTAGCATGGTGTAAACATGAAAAAGCATGTACTTTTTTTCCACTAGTCAGAAGTAGTCAACATTGAGTTAATACACAGACAAGCCCAAATCTGGGTGAGAAAAAGGAGAAGGAAGGACCGCGATTTGTTTATCCCTCTGGCAGACATGGATCACACTGATTTTTTTAATCCTCTCAGAAGTGACACACTGACTTCACTGATCAAACAGACCTCCCCATACACAGACACATTAAATAGTTTAGGCCTGTGACACCACAGTTAGTTTACGCAGCCGCAAGACTCAAAAGATCCCTGCTGCGGTCGCTCTGACCTGGAGTTGATTTCGGCGCCGGCGTTGAGGAGGATCTTGATTATGTTGACGTAGCCCCCGGAGGCGGCCAGGCTGAGTGGGGTGTAGTCGGAGACGTTGCGGTGTTCCTTATTGGCCCCCCGCAGCAGCAGCAGCTCCACAACCTGACCAGACGGGAGATAAGAAGTTGCATTTTTAAAACTAATTATTTTCATTACTATTTTAATTAATGTCATAACATGACATCGATTATTCCAAATAACCCCCTATGCATCATAAATAGAATACTAGAGTGTTTTGGCCTGGTTTTAGGGGAAGAAGGTGGGTGGTGGGCTTAAAACTGTGGTCTGTTATGTCTTGTCTAGTAGTTAGCCGTCTGTCTTGTTTTGACTAGTCGCTTGTTGTCTAGCAACTGTGTCAAATGTACTGTTTGGCACAGAACAAGGTTCCACAAGGACAAATACATATCTATTTTACAATTTGAACATCACTAAAGAAGTATCCATGTCATCAAATCATAGAACCTGTGTGTGGTGTGGACTGTAGAGCTGCATCAGGATTTTTAATGAGCTGGTCAAATAAAATCAAATAATGATTTAATCAATCAATTGAATGAAGACTAAAGGGACTTTTCATTTAAACTATCTGACACTGCACACAAAGAATATGTGTTAATGAGATGACAAAGGTCTGTCAAAACTTATCCTGGACAAGGTCTCATTTCACAAAAAATTATTTAACATTTTGGTTTTCCTAAAGAAACCCTGAATTAAAACATTCACTCTATAAAATAGTTGCTTGCAAAACTGTTTTGAACTCATGTTTCTTGTGGTGAAAGAAGACCTTACTCAATACCACTGTACTCTACCATCCTGGCAAGCTCTGTAAACCCAATAAACTGCATCATCATTGTTGCATTTCCCCAACTGTTCATTGTCTCTTTGTTGTATGCATCACCCAAACGCTTTGGGTGTCTTAGCTGTATTTATATCCTTTTAATCACTTTTACAGTCATTGTTTTGTTTTCAAACACTATGTCTACACTCACAACATAAGCCGTCACTGCCGTAAGCCACATAATCTGCCACTAGCTGTACTAATGCAATTGTTTACATTCAGGCTTTAAAGAGCACTATTTTACCATCTTACAAATGACACACTGCACATCCCCCACTGACTGAAGTCAGAATGTATGTCAGCTGACGCCAGTGTTATTACTTATTTGCTCAGTGTGTGTATATTTTATTTGAGCGCAGTGAGTGCAGCACCTCTTGACGTCCCCCAGAGCAGGCCAGTGAGAGAGGCGTGTCTTTGGTTCTCTCCGACTGCGCCTCGATATCCGCCCCCTTGACGAGAAGGACCTCTACCACACCCACGTGCCCCGCTGTGGCTGCCAGGATCAGCGGGGTGAAACCTACAGGAGGAGGGAGGGGGGACAAAAGGACACTGGTTACATTACAAATCCAATGTTTGAAAAATACAGGACAGCCCTGTATTAACAACAGACGGTTGAGGTTTCAGCTCTGTGCAATTACGGCAGGACACGGCAACTCACCCTTCTTGTCCCGGTGCTCGATGTTGGCCCCGCGAGCGATCAGCACCGACACCAGCTCCTCGTGCCCCCCGGCGCAGGCCAGCGTCAGCGCAGTGTCATGGTTACTCTCCGTCTGGGTGAAAAAGCCACAAGGTAGTGGTCAGCACAAGCATTAGTTAGCAGCCTTTATTTTTTTAAGCAGCATAGAACATTTAACCAACAGAACATTTAACATTTAACAAACCAACATTTTTAAACACTAATGGCCACATGTCAATGCAAACCATTTCTCTTTAGGCATTACCATTTATTTTGAAGGATGAGGTCATGTATTGTGCAGTGGAGGACATTAATGCATCTGACCATTCTTAGCCTTTGCAAGCTATGCTAAGTTTTTCGTAAAATGTTTGTGTTACATTAAAAAAATGCCAAGTTCATTTGTATGTATTGTGGTGTTTAGCATTGTTCATCGCTTTGGGGAAAAAAAAAACATCTACCAAAAATCATGAATATGAGTGTAATGGTGATGTGGGGCATCTTACATGTGCATCAATGTCCACAGAGGGGTAGAGGGGCAGAGCGGAGGGGGGAGAGAGGCCGTTGGCGGAGGTCTGTGTCGGTGGCTGGGACATGGGGGTGGGTGAGGTGGTAGTGTTCAGCATAGGCACTCGGCTGCTCACGGCTGTGACACAAACCAGAATGACACAGAAACAGGTTAGTTCAGGCTGCTTTGAAACAGACCTTGCAATATACTTTCAACATTTATCGATCATTTTTACACACATATTCTAAAGTCAGTTAATTAACAATGGACAACAATAGAATAAAATATAGAAAAACAATAGAAACAATACAACCAAATCAGCTTTGTGCAATATTTAGGGTGCCAACCATTATTTGGTTGTGCTGCTGAACTAGGCCATGTTGCAGAGTACTTAGTAATGATGTATATAAGGTCAAAGCCATGAAATGATAATTATTTGCACATTCACATATTTTTATGGAACATTTTTTCCCCCATCTCATTGAGGTGGTGGTGGGGGAGGGTTATTATCAAACCATTTTGGACACCCTGCTGGTCACAGACTGCAGGTTGAAGATCTGTGTAATAGATCAAAAGTAAGATTCATCAGTGTTGAGACACTGAGCGTGGGCTGGGCCTTTACCTGCCATGATGTCATCCAGTGTGTCGGTGAGCGTCTGGGCAGGCGTGGCCACCATGAGGCCGTCTGGCGGGGCCTGTGTCAGGAGGCCGGAGCCCACCACCATCTGCTGCTGCTGCTCCGTGTGCGCCGCCAGAGCCCTCTGCAGCTCGGGGCTGGCCCCGCCAGGGTAGTCGGAGGCCTGGGGGGGCAGAGATGGGAAGGCCGGCTGCAGGGCTGGGGGAGGAGGGGGTGGAGGAGGAGGCTGCTGCTGCTGAGGCTGCTGAGGCTGCAGGGTGGGGGCCGGAGGTGGAGGTAGAGGCTGCTGAGCGCTGCTGCCGTCGGGCTGGGGGTGGTGGTGGTGGTAGATGATGGAGGCCTCTTGCTGTGAAGGAAGCTGGCTGTACACCGAATCCACCACCTCGTCCTCATCCTCCTCCTCATCCTCCTCCTCCTCCTCCTCTTCCTCATCATCCTCCTCGTCCTCTTCCTCATCATCCTCCTCCTCCTCACCTGCCGACTGCTGCTCCTCCTCATCCTCCTGCAGCTGGCTCACCAGCTCCTTGTCTAGGCCTCCGGGGTGTGCGGGCATCGGGGGGTCTCGGGGCTGCTGGACGCTGTGGAGGTGCGGCGGGGGTGGAGGAGGAGGTGGTGGGGAGGGCAGCAGGTGACCTGGGTGGTGAGCGCCGTGCCCAGGACCGGGGCACTGTCCTTGGCAGCCCACCTCCGCCTTCAGCCCCTTGGCCTCCATGTACTCTTTGGTGAACTGCTGCTGCGTCTTGAGCTGCAGCTGCCGCTCCACCTTCTGCAGCTCCTTGAGGATCTTCTTCTTCTTCTGCACCTGCTCCTCGCGGCTCTTCTTCAGCTCCTCGATCTTGTCTTTGGTGAGCGGCTCGACCTGGATGAGCTCCAGCGACTGCAGCTGGGCGCGCTCGATGGCGCTGATGCGCTGGCCCAGCTCGTTCAGCTTGCCCTCCGTCTCCTCCACGATGCAGTCTAGCGGCTGATAGGGGTGGAAGGCCGGGGGCAGGGCGTCTGACGAGGGCAGCGGGGCAGAGGACGAGGGCGGGACTGGGGCGGGTTGGAGGGCAGCCTGTCTCTGCTTGGAGGAGGCTAAAGAGACGAGAGAGAGGAGAGCACATGGTTAGTGGTTCCATTATTACATGTTTCTGTAGTATAATCGACATCCAAGCAATACATCACTAATCACTAATAAAAACTCTTCCAAAGTACTACTATACTGTGATCACTTATTGTGAACCACAACAACACAGTAAGATGATAATTTAAGGATGTGTAAATACAGTGTACACAATAAAAGTAATGTCATTACGTGACACAAAGATTAAAGTCTCAGATGAGTAAGATTACTAACATCACTCCCTAAATGAAGACACAAACAGCCACAATCTTTAGTAGAGACTGCCTCCTTCTCACCTTTGCTTGTAGCCGGTGGGGGGCTGGCGACGGTGGAGGGCACGCGGTCTGGCTCTTGGGGGGGCACCACCATGGCCAGGGCTTGGAATGGGACACGAGGGACCTGCAGGCAAAGGGGCACACACACACCAATACACTTTACGATAGGCAGTTATTCATATCCATGCTTACACAGCTTACACAGCAACACTAGTGCAATTATTTACATCCAGACTTTACAGAGCACTATGTAGGTAGTATTTTACCAATAATACCCTGTACAACCACCACTGACTGAAATTATAAGAATGTATGTCAGTTATTACTTATGCAAGAGACAATGTAAGGACTTGCAGATATTACTTCTACTCGAATCAGCTGGAGCTATATTAAAAAAAAGCAAGAAGTGAGCCATGCGCTGAGAATGTACCCATCCTTACCTGAGAAGGGTCTTGCGAGGGGGGCGTGAGCTGGGACAGGTCGGGGGCTGGGACTGACAGGATGTTGTTTGGGTAGTCTAGCAGGTAGGACACCACATTAGTGTGTCCACCTTTAGCAGCTTCGATCAGCATGCTGGAACCATCCTGTTGGGAGAAGAGAAACACAATTGTGAAGGATTCAGAAAAATACATTATACATATACAAATGTGACTCTATGCCCATTAAACTACAGAGACCCTTTGACAAAATTCACATTTAAAATCTTCCCTAGTAATTATACTATTTAAATATGTGCATTTTAAAGAACTCACTAATAAGTTACACTCAATACACACATTACACACACAGTTAACACTCTTATTTACAACACAGCAGCATTTTATTTTCAGTGACAATTAGCCCCAATGCAATATGCTTCCACATAATCCAATAGGCAAAACAGTGGTATCTCGCAAAAACATGTTTTTTCTTTAGACACCGCAGTACGGCAGTTTGACCAGCAGGGGGCCTCACCTTCAGCCTGTGGGTGGGGTCAGCCCCATGAGCGAGCAGCAGCTCCACAACGGCAAGATGGCCACCGGCGCAGGCCAGAGACACCACCGTGTGATCGTTATTGGCTGTTGACCTGTTCACGTTAGCCCCTAGGGAAGCGAGAGAGGTAAAGTTACAAATGCTGTGCTATTGGTGTGACTAGGTCAGCATAATGCATCACTTTTAAAAAAAAAAAATCTTCACAACTGAAGAGGTTTATGTGAGTGAGCTGATTCAGTGTTGTGGGGTCCTGGGGCTACACGTACCCTTGCTGATGAGGAACTGCACTGTGCACAAGTGACCTGCCCTTGCTGCCTTCATCAGGGGAGTCCTTCCGCCCTCTGACTCGTGCTCCTAAAACACACACGCACACACATCAGAACAACTTTTAGTCCTCTGAAAATAAGCATAATGACAGGAACATGAAAAGTATAAGAGCAGAAAAAGAGGGTGACAAGAGCAGAGTGTGTCAATGTCTGAGATATGCTGGAAAGGGCAGGGATGCAAACAAATGTAGCGTCAAGAAAATACAAATTGTTTAACAGGGAACTGTGAATCTACAGAAATCGTGCAATGGTCATGGTAGACCTTTTTTTGCCAATTATAGTGATAGGCGATCCAAAAGCAGAAGATGAAAACTTTTCGCAGCTGTCTTCACATACACAACTGCAATTACTGATGTCTAATGATGTAACCATTTGATTGAAGCACTTTGTGTCAACTGCTGTTGTTTTTTTAAATGCGTTATAAATAAACTGACTTGACCTCAGCATAACAACAACTTTCTACTAAAGCATCTGCATCCCTGAAAGTGGGAGTGAAAGCAAAGAGGACAGACGGGCAGAAGGATGATAGAGATAATAGGCCAAGACTGCATGTGTGAGAGGGTGAGTGCGCACCAGGTCTGCTCCAGCTTGTAGCAGCACGTCTGCCACATCGGTGTGGCCATTCTCACAGGCATATGTCAGCGCAGTGTCCCCCGTGGCTGTGGTAGCATGAACGTTGGCTCCTAGGAGATGGAAAGATGGATGAATACAGATAGATGAAGGGGGGGGGTCACATTCCACAGTATGGACGCGTTATTCTGTCTTCACTTATGCTTATCATCTAAAATCTTTTACAAGAAAACAGGAGGAGACTGTGGGGGTAACTGTGTAATTACTTGCCACCTTCCACTGTAGACTATTTATTTATTTTCAAGGATAATGAGTGTAGTGGTTTAAGTATGTCCAAGTATGTCCATCTGACCAAGAACAGCCTTTGGAAATTATGCTTATATTTTTTCAGAAAATGTACTATAACATTTAAAAATTATATCCGAGTAATTTTGTGTATAACGCGTTCTAGTACGGAACTTCAGCTTCAGAAAAAAAAGCATCTGCTAAAACTTGAACATGAAGGTGGTGTTCTCACCTGCAGCGAGGAGGTACTTGACCAGCTCCAGGTGTCCCTCCTGTGCAGCCTCCATCAGTGGAGTTGAGCAGCCCAGCTCGATGTCCGCGCCAGCCTTGATGAGGAAGTCTGCCACCTCCAAGAACCCGCCACAGCAGGCCAGAGTCAGCGCCGTCTCCTGAGTCTCTTCAGTTTGGGCATTGATGTTGGCACCTGTCACAAAAACAAGAAATAACTTGAGTGACTATAAGGACGACTGTGACGTCTATTATTTTCTTTTAACTTTTATTATCTATGTACACCTTTGTGGCCATATTTGGGAGAAAGTAAAAAAATCTGCTTCCCCCTCCGAGTGCTGTTTTTCACACTGCTCAAGAAGCCTGACAACTAACTTGCCGTCATTACAGTCATGAGACTCCCAAATTATGATATTTCACCTCTACTTAATTATTTTATTTTCATATTGACTTATTTATGACAGTCACTTATTTGGTTGTTCAATCTGCAAATGCTAGACAAATGTGTTAAGTAGACATATGTACACATTCCTAGACTGCAATACTGCAAGTGTCCTGTGATGCCTACTTATTTTGGTTACACACAAATGATTTGAACTGTTAAAAAGAAAAAAAGGTCTGTTTGCACTAAGCAGCAGCCCCCCAAGCTAAGTGGGAAATTGTAAATAAATAAATAAATAAATAGAGAGTTCATAAATCTAGGTGGCGCTCTACTCTGCCTTTCTGCCCAGTCACAGTTAATGGGTGAGTCATGTCTAGAAGGGTATGTCATGTCTAATTTACATCCGTCCTAGATTCCCCCACCCTCCTTGCATTCCTTCCTTGTTTTTGTCACATCTTCATGTGAAGGAGAGGTTAAGATGTAACAGAAGGAAGTGAGGAATGGACAAAGGACAACTGGCAACTGACAGACTCCATCAACCCTTATTTACTGTTCCATTGTTTGGTCGACAAATTAAGTCATTTTGGTAAGAAGTGCTCAAATGTAATTTATGTGCCACTCGGTTGATCACAGTACCCCATGACATAACTAACCACAAGGCAGCCTATTCAAAACTTCAAGGCTAGCAAGAGTGTGCAACAGCACACCATGTTGGATCTGGACTGCCTCTGGACTCAATGTTGGATCTAATTTTATTACTTGCCACCAGGGCTTAATTTGTGCCAGGATGCCCCCTGGGGTGTCCCACGCTGAGACCGGCTCCCATTTGACAAGATGTAGCACCTCCTGTCAGCACACAACTAAATGTATGAAAAAGAAGACCGCTGGTTTTCATGGTTTTGTGGGCCTGACTTTGTGAGGGACACCTGCTAAATGCCTGCAACTAAGCCGAAACATGTTGGCATGCATTTTATTTGTTCCATCATGAACTAGATAACTAGATGTATAAAAAAAAAAAAATTCTAAAAAAGGACCTTGGACAAAACCAAAAACACTCCAGTTTGTTTCTTTGTTTCTGTGAACTCCATCTTGCCCAGGACATAGATGCTATAAAAGCATTACGGCAACAGCAGTATGAAAATGTTAGCGTTGTTCAGGATATGGTATAACGCAAATTTAGTCACATTTTTTTCTCTTTGACACAACTCACCTTTGTAGAAGTAAACACGACAAATTGTGCCAAGGCATGACAAGTTTGCACCCATATAGACAAAACACGATTGTTACATACGTATGTGGCAGCCCTGCAAGTTTTTTTTTCCCCAGATCATGTGGGTGGCTTAATTACTCCAATTGTTTCATCTTATCATTTCAATTGCTCCATTGGTCGGAACCTTTAATAGGAGACCCCTTAAGACACCCAGGGATATCATTTGGGGAGTACAGATTTTGTTTGGTTGCTCATGACAGCCAGTACCATACATGTAATTCTGTTGTGGCTCACCTTGCGCCAACAGTAGTGCCACCATCTCCTCGTGACCCTCTCGAGCAGCCTCCATGAGGGGGGTGTAGCCCTCATCGTTGACCTCCTCCAGGTTGGCCCCGCGCTCGATCAGCAGGGCGGCCAGCTCCACGTGGCCTCCGCATGCCGCCAGCGTCAGGGGAGACTCGAACGAGTCGGCCGGCATGTTGACCTGTGCGCCGCTGTCCAACAGCAGCCGGGCCACCTCCACGTGCCCATCCTGGGACAGCATAGGGAGAGCGGGGGAGGCACAGAATAAGCATCGCGGCATAGCACAGCTGGCACAGGTTAGCATGACCTCACTAATGTCATGAAATGACAATGACTGGCATCTATTTTGGCACTGAAGTCAACTATAAATCTCTTCCACATACAAATTAAGTGTGCCGTTTTACCCTTTTGATAATCAGTTATCAAAACGTTATTACCCTCCTCCTCTACGCCCCCCCCTCCCCCACTCCCCTAACCAGCTTACCCATCCATGCACAAACCCCTTCCATAGACATATTAAGCAAATCATTTCAGCCTTCAATAACCTGCCATCATTCAAAAAAGGCCAACTGTACGGCTGATTACACAGAAGAGGATCTCAGTCCCCCCCTCCCCAGTCTTCTACTGCAGAAGCTCACCATGCAGGCCTCCATAAGCGCTGTGTGCATCTCGTCGGTCTTGTGCTCCTGGTCTGCCCCCGCCTCCAGCAGAAAGCGCACCATGTCAAGATGTCCTAATGGACAGAGGAAGAAAAATACATGTCAATAAAAGTCATAGCAGCTACACCAATACACCAGCACACCACTCTCCAGCACCCAAGTAAGTCACTCACACTATTCGAGTTTTCATTGAACTTACTCAAACCAGTAATTCTGCTTTAAGAACAATTTCAGTGATTTTTAACATGCAGCTCTTTTGCTTAAGCTACCTGAGGCTTGCCAGTAACGAAGAGAAAAAGCCTAAGCTAGACAGATTGACTTGTTTGAACTACCGAAAACCAGGGTTGTAAACAAACCAGTAGGTGGCTGCTTGCATAAACATACCGCTTTAACCACTTTTTTATTCATTTTATCACATGGCTGTAGGTTGTCTGCTGATGTTGCATAACTTTTGGGGTGAGATTTGGAGCATGTCAAGACAGTAAAAACACAGTTTAAAGTTTTGCCTTCATGAGTTAGCTCTTCTGCCCCCATGGGTTAGCTGCAAGCTGTCCATTCAAGGAGACGTACATGGGTTGGACCAAAAGTGACTAATCACTAACTGACCACGAAGTTAAATGCGCATTTTAAGTGTTTCCAAGTGTGGATTTCTTATTCAAATAATTAGAATGCGCATTAACAAGCTGAGAAACCCATGGTTATTGACAACCACCTCATGTCTGAATACTATGAAGAATCAAACACAGTGCTAACATTCCTGAAAGGGTTACCATGCCTCACCTTTGTAACAGGCCAGCGTGAGTGCGCTCTCCTTGAACTCGTTGGAGTGCGTGTTGATGCCGGCGCCATACTCTAGCAGCACGCGGGCCACCTCTACGTGACCGGCACTGGCCGCCTCCATCAGTGGCGTGTGGCCGTTCTCGTTGTGGTCCTCGATGTTGGCTCCCTCCTTCAGCAGCACCTTCACCACGTCCACAAAGCCGCCTGCGCTGGCGTACGTCAGGGCCGTGTTGCCTGGCGAAGCACATGGGAACACATCAACACCAGCCAGACCAGACAGTCTCACTTACATCAGTGCATAGAACTTCAGTGCCATATTATTGGAATTATGTACAACTCCAAGATGTCCAGAAAGTCCTGAAACACTGAAGGTGACATTTCAGGAGGAACCAAAAATGCATTATAACCTTTACAGATTAACTTAATGTGATTTTCTGTAAACTTTTGCCTGCACATGTCCAACAGGTCAATGTTTCAGGACTTTTTGCACATCTTGCTGACATTAACCAAGCCCTCTTCCTACCACTTGTACTTCTTTTCAATCATACTTTGAAGCAAAGCTGATGCTAATTGCTAATGCTAGGAAAGAGAAGGAAAGAAAATAGAGACGAGGAAGAAACAGTGATGCATCCTGTAGATGTGCACCTGTAGATGACTGTGCGTTGACGTCGGCCCCGTGGACCAGTAGTAGTTTGACTATGTCCACATAGCCGCCGCTCGCTGCCGCCATCAGAGGGGTGATATCGCCTTTAATCCCCCGGTCCTCCACGTTGGCATGCATGGCCAAGAGCACCTGTGAGTGGCACAAACAAGGGGCTGAAGGTGAACAACATGAAAGGCACAACACCTACAACAGAAGTAATTGGTTCCCTATTATTTATAAGTAAGTGACAGGATCAAACTATGAACTAAGGATGATTATTTATTGTTGTCTGAATTGATGACACTACATGACAGTTTTTAAGGGATAAGTTAAAACATTGCTATGAACATTAGAACTACAGTTTATAATAGTAAAAGAGATACTTTTGAATTTTAAAGGGAATTCATTACAGTAAAGACATAAATTCAAAATTACGATAAAGAAAACCATTCTGTGTGTAGACTGACACACACTTTAACACAAACCCATATTCATAGGATTGTAGCATCTGGCAGTCACCATTTTGAAATGAACTGCCCTGCAAGAACAATTAATGATGTCATTCCACCTACACAGCCACAGATTCATATTTCATACCTGTGCAAGTTCATAGTAGCCAGCAGAGCAGGCCAGACAAAGCAGGCTCTCGCCCTCCTCTGTGTGTTCGTTGACGCTGCGGCCCTCGTCCAGGAGCTTGCGCACGGCGTTGACGTCCCCGTCGGAGCAGGCCTCGGCTAAACTCCGGCTGAAAACAACCAGACTGCTACAATTACTGCCTCAGTGCCGTGACAAATTATACAACACTGATGTGTGTTACTGTTTAAAATTGTATGCCTATATGTCAATATTTTGACAATTAAAATGCACTTCATTTCACTGAGAGTTACATGTAATTGGCATTTGTATTTGAAATCCTGAGCTTAAGTAAAGGCTTGAGCAAAACTAAGCACTACATTCTTGGGAGACCCCAAAACCTGAGTAGAGCATGTGGAGCCTCTGAGGTGGGCACTTGACCATGTAAATGTTCTCATCTTTAACTAGCCTGGTAAACCAGCCACTCGTACTTCACTTAATTTCATACATAGGGCCTGACGCGGGTTTTATTGACATGACTGGTCAGGCAAGATGCTACCCTAAAACAATCAGCGAACAGAGGGAGTGTTCGTGAACCATGGTGTTGACTGTGTGCCACGCTTGAATTGTAGTGTGTAGGTAGGCTTATAGCCAGGTTAATTGCATGTCACAACCAGACGTTAGCGATGGGGTAAAGGCAGAGCCAGTAGTTTTAAACTTCAGCAGTCTTCGCTGATAGATCAGGCAAGATGATGGCTGAGACAACCATGTCAATGACGCCACAGCTAGATCCTCTGTACAAACATGAATTGAAGTACAAGGTGCTGGTTTACCAGGCTAATCTTTAACACCACCAGTGATCATGTCATAAGAGTTTGTGAACAAGGGATGCAACGCTAATGTTTGACTGTGGGATGTGGTGGCCAGAGCGCAGGGGATCCATACTTGTCTGGCTGACCGGCGTTGAGCGTGTTATCGGCCCGCATACGTGTGAGGGCAGCCGCGGCTTCGTCCAGCGCGCAGCTCACGGATGACGTCAGGCGTCGCAGCACCTCGGGATCTGCAAAGGCTTTACCATCCGCAGTCGAGAGTTTACCAATGCCTGCCGAAGTCAGGGGGTTGTTCCAATCCACACACGCATGCAGAGACACAAAGCACACAGGCCAAGGAAGCCAAGTCAGCATTCAAATCCCAAACCAGGAGTTAGTGTCAGCCTTGGAGCACACACACACAGACACACGCGCACACACACACACACTCACACGTGCATATGCACAAAACACTCCAAAAAACCTGTATTGGTTAATGATTTACATCCAAAAAAAACATCACACCTGATGAGCTTCAATTAAGCATGCAAATCCACAACAAACACCTGAAAACTATAACATGACATTTAATTAGGATACTGTATATTTTCACATGATTAACAATGCACAGAAAGAGGGTAATATTTTAGTAACTGAGTTTTTGGTACTTTTAGCTGGCAAAGTTCTTTAACACTGAACTTTTTTGTTACAAAATACTGACTGAGTGCACCATTTTAAAATATACCAATGTCACCAAATATCTCCATATACAAATGTCTCCAAAACATCAACTTTTGTTTTTGAAAAATCATAAACAAAAGTATAGGTTTAAAGTCTGTCTTATCTGGGGGATATTTGCTTTTAAGAGATAGAAGCTGATAATGCATTGACCATACATTGGGCATAGGACTTCTTTTCCCTTCAGCTATGCTAAATAAAGAGCTTAAACATGTCTTTCTCCCTCTCTTGACTGTCCCGTGCCTGGGTATATGTGACGACTGTGGCTGCCAAACAAAGTCTTTGATTGTCTTGGGTAAAATCCTGCGCCAAGGGAGGTTAACATGAGTCCCAGCCAGCGGCAACACCCTTGTAAGCATGTAATCACGTCACATCAGCCATCACATAACGTAAGGATGTATCTTTATTCCTTGGTTTTAGTGCGGCAGCTGTTTAAAAATTGGCTCTCACAAAAAAAACAAAAAACTTTCTTTTTCATGGCACTAATTTAAACTATGCAGCTATGCAAGACATACCTGAGATCACATGGTCCTCAGAAGTTACTGAAGTTTAAGATATTACCTCTTTAAAAGTCACATTTGCATGTGATGGGTGGGCCAAACATTTATGCAACTTTGGGCTTCTGAATCACTAGGCCTAGCAAATAGCCCTACAGCAAATAGCCTAAAAGTCTCATCGGTGAAAAATAGAAAACATATTAAATGAGAGATGATGTAGAGCAAAGGCAAAAGGGGTGTGCTGACCAAATAGTTCTGTGAAGGCTCTGCAGAAGGTATGATGGCAGTGGAACCAAAAGAGGTTTCTCTCAATACATTTAAAATAAGTTTTGAAAAGACTGTCCCAGCCAAACACAAAGGAATGTAGTACAGCACTGTCTGAGATCCCTGTGTGTGTGTGTGTGTGTGTGTTTAACTCTTTTACACACACACACACACACACTGCTCTGCTGACCTATATAGGACCTTTTCCACAAGACAGAGCAATGACGGCCTCCATAACATTCTTAGGACACGAGCAAACAACAACCATGAAAGCAGACGTGGTTAACTTCAAGAGCAAGAATATAGCCTAGCATTTTTTGCTGTAATCCAATCTTTCTTAAAAAACAATTCAGGATTGAAACATAAAGCAGAAGTGTTGACTGCTGACAGTTGAAGTGCATGTATGCGAAAAGGTGGACGCTGTTCAAACTTCAACAGGTGACCTTGACCAGAGAAAAACAAACACCCCTCACAGACCAAAACAAAAAGATAGAGCATAGAATGCAATGAAGTTCATCTTCCAGCAAGTCCTTGAGCAAAGTAACAAACAGCGTTTAGCCCCAAAACACACTACCCCTTCTAAGTAGCTATACAACTGAAAAACACTAATACTGTGCTCTTAATAACAATAATAAAAATAATAATTTATTTATACTGTGCTTTACATGTAACTAAATCTAAAAGTGCTTAATCAAACCTTGCTAAAAAAAAAAGTTCAGGATTAAAATCAGGAAGGAGGAGCACTGATGACTGACACCTGACATGCATGTATGTGAGAAGGTTTGGCTGTTGAAGTGGTATGCCACTTTGGCTTTAGTATAACCCAAACCCGTGAGGCGTCACTGTTTTATGAAACACCACATGGCCTGAATGTCCTTGTGAGAGGCTCTTACCAGATAGTGCTTTATGTGTAAACCAGCCCACCAACCACTACTAGTAACCAGCCCACTGAGGACAGTGATAATGTGCATCTGAGACTATGGGCTACTTTAATCACACATCAGGCCTGGCATTTAAAAAAAACAGTTCGGCACACAGCAATGGCCTTGCTTATATCTAACCAAATATATCCAAAGCAAAACACAAAACTAAAACATAACACCCCTCAAATTCTGTTTAAATTTTAAAATATTCTGGCTTTACTACTCAGTCAGTAAAATCAGTATATAATGTTTAAAATGTTTTGTAAATCTCTGTTGTGTCAGGACCCCTTTTATGATTATCTGATGTGAAACGTTAACATATAGCACCTTTAATGCTAACAGCTGACAGTTCTACTGATGGCTTCACTTAATGAGGTACAGCACTTTTTAATCACTGTTGGTCATAGGAGCTCTAAAATCCTTGAGTTCTCCTACAAAATAGACCAAACAAAACACCCACACTTTCATGACAAAAGTTGATAGCCCAAAACACCATCTTTTTTTTTCCAAGGTGAGGTATAAAGATAGCACAACATAACCACAACTGAAAAGAAATGTAAAATTTTGGTGAGGTAGAGTTTTAGGAGCAATGTCATTTCAAATAACTATACTATCTGTTACACATATTTAACTATTAAGCATTTTTAAATCTGTGATTTGTGATAAATGGAACAGTGTTTATCTAATGGCATTAAAAGGCCATTCCTACAGTAGAAACACACACACACCCAAAGACGCATGCTGTCCTATAATAGCCTGCTTGTTCCAGCTGTCGAAAGGTGCCTACTGCTTTATAAACCAATGACGGTAAAACACTGCCACATGCTGAAAGTGAATTTAGCTGAAAAAATTGTTGATTTTGCAAAATGTGGGAATTTAAAGTAGACCAAGCTGAATATCTGTATGGCTAACCTATTCTGGCTTCATTTCTGCACAACGTGAGTACACAAGGCCATGCTACCCATGTGTTTTACGGTCACTGGTTAGGCCCCATGAAGGGCGGGCCTGCCCCATGCTTGAGCGTGCTCTCGTACCTGCAGCCTCCAGCAGGGCCTCCAGCCGAGCCTGCGTCTCCGGGTCCACCGTACGCAAGTCCACGCCGTCCGTGGCGCTGGACAGGAGCAGCTCGGATGCAGTCTTCATGATGGGGTTGTCCAGGTCCTCCTGGTCCAGGATGAATGACTCCACCTGAAGGAACGGACAAAGCAGCATGGATTTTCAAAAACGTTAGCCATTGGCCAACTACACAGTTGAGTCATGATGTGATGGTGTACTAGTGTCAACATGTTGCCGCCAAAAACTTTATTTTTGAAGATAAAGTCACATCTGCAAATTTAGTCATAGCAGTAGCAGTAATTAAATGATCATACTCTTTGCATCTCCTTAGATTGCACTTACTTAATTACCTGCCACATGCTCTTGTTTTAAGAAGTATGATATTCTAGTGTGTTGTGATGTTCTATAATCTATTGTGCAGTGAAATACATTAATTAGGTTTATGACTATGACTAGCCTGTGTTGGTTATGCTTAGATCTTTCCTATAAGGTTTATATTTCAAAATTGTAGCAAAGAACTGGTATTTGTGTCTATAGTGTGGTGTTTTAGTATTGTACTTTGCTTCAGAAAAAAGCCCCTGCCAAAAACACCAGTAGAAAACAGAAAGTTACAGAGTAGAAAACTTCAAAACCACATGGCCTGAGTTTTTCTTAAAGCATTATTTACTACATCACACATCCACTGACGTTTTAAAAACTATGTATTCAACAAACAAGACTGGGAGCTTCAGCTAATGTGTAACTGTGGTTTAGCCATTTGTACATTGCCATTTTGGGCTGAAAATGGCTTATCTACACAATGTCATGTCAAGCCAAGTCAAATCAAAAGTGTTCTGTATGCAGGTTACAGCAAATAAATGTCCAAAATCATACTAGGAGCGGCTGGTGAGAAGCCTTTAAACTGCTGAACAGTTTTGAACAGTGGGGTGCCAACTGAGCCTAGAAACTGATCCTTTGGTAAGCCAGGATCTCTTTTAGGCAGTTGTGATTTTGAATTCGTAAGGAGGTCTCATAGGGGACTTGCCATCACTGTCTTTGTCACAAAGACTATTGTTGAGCTCCAGTTACAAGTGGCAGGCTGGACATTTCGACTGGTACGCCCTTGAAGTCACAGTTTCATCTCGTGGGAACTCACTGACCCTGACATCTAAAATCAAAAATAACTGCAGCCACAAACAGTAAATTAAGACCGCAATAATATACTTGTTATTACCACTCGTGTCTTATTTGCCCCTCATTTACCCAGTCATACACAATACTTTAATACAAGATTTGGGGGGAGGGGGATAGGGTGTTCCAAGGACGATTATTGATGCCAATTGTTACTTCTCAACGATGCCCAACAACAAATATTTTGATGACTGATGTCCACCTACACAATGAAAATCATTTTCTGAGATTTTTATAATGTAAAACTAGCTGCTGTAAAACTCAATTCATATGCAGCAGCAGCATGGCATGCTGCAGGAAATTCTGTGTAGAGTGCTGTCAGGAATGACCATTTCTGTTCTCAAAAAGTGCAGACTTCTGAAGGGCGTGCTTGTTTGAAGAATAGCATTTGAATGAGCATGAGTAGTGCATGTATGGCATTTAATTAGGTTTCATTTAAACTAGCCAAAACAACCTGATTGACACCCACCCTACCATATTTGTAACTTTAGACATGTTTTATGCAGTGGAGGCAGTGTCAATGAGAATCAGTGTTTGGTTTTTTTTGGCAAAGTCAATTTCACATGAGCTTTAAATGAGATGTTGCTGACACATTTAGGCTACTTCTGTAAGAGCATCCTGAACCTCCACACAAGACACCGCTTCAGGGCACTTAGCTTTGGTGGTGGGAGTGTGCTGCCTTGGTAAAAGATGTGCAGTGAACATAGCCCATGAAATTTGCTCACTAGTCAAAGGTTAATAAATTAACAAAGGAGCTTGTTTAGTGTTTACCATCACTTAGCTATGCCACACTGGCAATTCGCTGCAGAGTAGCTTGTAACCTGCTGCATTATGACCATATGCTAACTTAGCTAAACGTTGGTCACCAGTCTAACTTGCCTCATATGGTCAAGTGCTAGCTATTATTAGCATTACTTTTGTGGCAGTACTATTAGGTTAGAAGCTAAAATAAGTTCTAGTTACACCAATCTAACATAGATTAGCCTTCACCAACATATGCTTAATAAGTAATATCATCATCTCATTAGCCATGATTGCACACTGCTTGTGCATTACTCAAGAATCGTCAGTGTCTGCAACTTGGTGCCTTCGGCTTCCCTCAGATGACTCTTCAAATTCGGACTCTAAATACTTCGGAAAGGTGCTTCATCGCTTCCTTTCCAAGATCCTTTAGCATTAGGGGCACTGATTGTCCATTTGAAGGAAAAGGAGGCAAGACACACCCCATATTTCTTGCACCATGAAACAACCAATCAGCTTGACACTTGCCACACATACATCCACTACTGGGCACTCCACGGCACCAAACCACTCCTCCAAACCTTTCACCATTTTGGAACGTTTTTCCATCATGTCCTTTTGCTTATAGTTTTGTCTTAGCTAAACTCTTGGCACTGCATCAACAACTTCTAGTGGTAATCCCATTTCATCCTTCATCAAAATGCACACACACCAATGAAAAGAATACAGGTATAGATAGAAGTTTCCCGTACCCAAACTTATATAGACACTAAGTGTTGGACAAAAAAGGGTTGTAAACAGCAAAAATTTCTTTGTTCAGTAATGTTCACAAGTCAATCAGAATATGAACCTTTCAAACCAATTAGGACAATAAAAGGCTTGTCAATCAAAGGTTCAAGCCAAAGGAATGTACATGCAAAGTAGGGGAACATTGGGCTTTGAATTGCTATAATTTCAGGAAAGACAGGAAGAATCGTGAAAAAAGGTAGTGTAGTGTCATATTGTTTGAAATCTTACTTTGCTACTGCAACATCATATCACATCAATACCATATCGGTCTGGCAATAAATAGACAAATACTTCAGTTTATGGGCTTGTTAGACTTGTCTGTCTGACTGGTTTAGCATGACGTCTAACGAGATCACACGATATTTGCTGGCAGCTACATGGATGGATTATAAACATTACTCATCAAATCGAAAAGCTGCTGCCTTGTGTTTTCTTGCCCCTGTTAAGATTCAAAACCATGTAATATGGTAAGGTTGGGACAAGGTTATGCCAGCTGCTTTTCCAATCTAACACTCCATATTGCTTTACTTGTGCTAGATTTTTGAAATATTTAGCTCTCTGCAATTGGTTGTGTTGTAGGTGGCTATGAAGTTTAGCTAGTCACATTTCCTTTGGTGTTTGCTACAAGTGATCGCCATGAGTGTCTGTGCTTTGAACAAATAATTTCCCAAGCCACCAGAATATTTCCAAGTAACAGACGAGCCTTTTTCCCCTCTCTGTCTCCAGCCATTATATGATGCAGAAGGGCTTCATCTGATGTGGATTTTTTTTCTGCTGAAGAGTAAACAGCAATGCACTTCAATTACTGGTTAAAAAACCTCTTTAAATGCAAAGCTACAAACCAACTTAACGTCCCATAACCACTACATAGGAAAGACGGATAGGCGCAACTGTTGCCACTTTAGGGCTGGAACATACTTGCCGTGTCATCTAACGTATGTGTATACAACATGCTGGTCTGTGTACACACTTGCAGTGACAATTTAAGGCCAAAGCCCACAATACTGGCCATCTCCCCTAGACAGACAACAGCAATCTCACCTACACCAAGTGTCCCCTTACCTTGCATGGACGCATGTGGCCTATGCACCATAAGCACACAGAACGTGCATGGCAGCTATGATGCGTCCTCAGCAGCAAGTATATTCCAGCCTTAACAGGGTCGGATTAAAGGCGTTACATGTAGGATTCTGGCAAAAACTAGTCAAAATACTGTGATGGCAAAAAAACACAAAACCAAAACATTACCGGAATTGGCAGGCTGCAAATTTTAAATGTCTGTATTCTGGCTCTTGCGGTCAGTGAAATCAGTATTTCAGTTGAACATGTTTCCCCAATCTCTGGTGACATATTAGCACCATTTTATGATTACTTGCCATGAATTTATAGATAGCACATTTAAATGCAAATCTGCCGCTCAAGTGAACAGGGCCCATAACCACTACATAGGAATGAGGGATAGAGGCAATCGTTGCCATTTAACAAGGTGGGATTAAAAGCTGGAGTTTTCACTACTCCACCACAACGGCCCATTAAGTGTTGACAATACATTCAATGGTCTAGTTGTGGTAAAGGGGAAGAGAACACAGATGAAGCTTCCCAACATGGTTGCTCATTTTTTATCTTCATACAATATGTGGTAAAGGACCATGTATCATCACCAAACAAGGAGGGTCTGCTCTATTTTGCAAGTTGTATATAAGGCATAAAAGGGCATTTACTTGCATTACTCCTGTGCCAAGCTAAACAGAATACCAAATCATTATAAAAATGTGTTATCATACATATTTTTTTTACAAATTGAACATAGACCAGGATGACTCACCAACATTTACATCATTAGAAAATGTAAACAGTTTATTTTTGTTTTCTCAGCTCGTCAACAAATTTGGCATCTCAAGAACTGGATCTTCTAAATGGCTGTAAACGATGATCACCCCACTTTAGAATGTCCTACTGTTAAAAATGTAAAAGATCACTGGCCGCCACAAGATATTTCTGTGCATTTCTATGGTTTATAGTCAACCAACACTGACTGTTTGCGAAATAATCAGTGCAGTTGTACCAGATTTCAGGAGGATTACATATCTCTTTAAAATTGTGGGCAGATGCAGAAATTGAGGTTAACAAATCATCTGTGCAGGACTTTTAAAAACTAGAAAAAGCATACTGAACACAATGTAATACAACAACAAACAATTTCTCCCTATTTTGCCTAAGTTGTGTCTGCCATGTGTCCAGGCACTCAAAAGAGACTGGGCGTGGTAAGCTGCTCAGTGGGAGGCAGTGGCCAGATTCAACCCTTCCCGCACGGAACAGGAAAAAACACCGCACTGCCACACTGAGTACACATGCCACTTGGTCTTTTGACCATTTGACAGCTGTGTCAAACAACCAAGGTGTGCCAAGGTCGAGACCATGTAAAACAAGCACACATGCGCGCGCGCGCACACACAGACACACAACCACAATTAAATCATTTTATAAACTAGACTATAGACTAATTACTTAGGCTATAGATTGACTCTATAGGACTTTCCCACAGTACTGCAACTTTCAATATGTCTGTGGACAAATTATTTACGTTCAATTTCAACCCTCATGACTGAAACTAGTTGAATAATGAGACACTTGTGTTACAGGTCCTGGAAAGTGTCTAGACTGCAGAACGGCTGGGTCTTTTCCCTTCCGTTTCAGGCCTGCTAATGTAACACTGTCATGCCAATATCAATTACCTGCTTGTTTTACATGAATAGGTTTGGCCAAAGCTCTATTTATCTGTGCTGGAGCGAGTGAGGGCAACTGCTAATGGAGGGCAGAAATGTGGAAGGACATGAATGTAAAGAATGCAGTACACAATGACCTGTGGGAACTGTAGTCCAGCAAAGGCCCTACAGAGCAACAATGAGCAAGATCCTCTCCCAGTTAATGAACTACAGTTCCCAGCTTCAAATCTATCTTGAGAGCAGGAAAGGCCTGGAAAAGCATTCACCTAATCCTGCACCTCAAATTTTAGCTGTGGCCTAGAGCAGCAAGCACTTTGTGGGGATAAGGCTAAACAAAAACCCACTGAAATGGTTATTCCTGGCCTCCTACACGAGCTGTATGCTTGAACAAGATATCATCAGGATGTCAAGAATTGGATAAGTACTGGAAATGGATAGTCTGAAACCCTGACATTTGTGAGGTACTGTCAATGACGACAGCTGTCACTAGTGGCAGAAAGCAAGTGAGAGTAACAGGACAACTGCAATGGCCACATGCTCTTCAGTGTGCCGTCTATCTGTCTAGTATTACAGATAAATTGGAAGAAAAAGAAAGACTAAATCCAATACATTCATGTGCCAATTCTCTATTGTCACGCTTATCGGTCATTTCCATGTTCATGCTGATTCAAAATATGCTGGCATAACATCACAAAAATGCATTTAATGTTTCATTAAGACTTTGCCGTCTGCTGTGCAGTGAGTGAAAACCATGGTAGCCTTTGATGCATGGTGATCCAAGTTTAAAATATCTAGTTTAAACCAGTTAAATGTTTGAAAATATGAATAGCCCTGCCCCAATAACCACACTATGCTCATCTGACTTGAGGCAAAAGAACTGAATGGACAGTATTTTATAACACATATACATAGAGACCTGCCACTTTTTACTCTAAATATCCAAAGCAGTCTTCCCAACAGTCACAGGTGCTGGCACATAACATTACCAGCTTTTTTATTTAGGTTAGAGAACATATGTCTGTGTCCTTCATCTACTTCAGACTTACACCATAGGATGCACTTTAAAGACTGACACAATACACGCAATACACCATACATGAAATGAAAATAACTATGCTAAAGTCTTTAATGGAACAGGATCTTTACTTTTTTGTAAAACTTTGGGGGCTCCTCCAGAGTGTTAACAGCTGTGCCTGATGCATAGAATCAAGAGAACACACTGTGAAAAACAGCAACTTAAGAAGCAGTCGTTCCTGGGAGATGTCAGAAGAAAATGATCCACCTTTGCATGCATCACTGAGTCTGGGAAGACAGGCACAGCTTCTGCTTACAGTGGACGGTACATATTACATTCTTTCCCAAAGATCCTTTTGGTCTATGACAACCTTTGGACTTGCTTCTGAATTCCTAAACTTCTGATGTGCTGGATGGCAGTCCACTGCTGAAATGTGGAAAATAAAGGACTTCGTGTGGACTAACGTGGACCGGATGACACATTGGTCTCTACCTTAACAATGATGGTACGTGACTCAGTCACAGAGGCATACAATCAGTAGGCGCTGAGCTCACAGGTCCACGAGCAGAATGATCTCTATCGATGCTTCTCAGAATGGTTGGTAAATTGTATAGCAGACCTTATGGCTTTATTGTGTAGCAAATCGTATGGCATTATTTGCAGCCGCCCTCTGTTGTGACTCACATGGATGTGAGAGCGAGTGGAACCAATGCTAGCCCTACTGACCACAAGTGAAGGCGCGTTTAAAGGACGTGACTTAGAGATGACGTATTACACCAAGTGTAGGCTATGGTTTCGGGGACCCTACGCGCTGCCATTATTCCCTTGTGGTAAAAAAAAAATCCGGAAGGCACCTTTAACCCCTAATGTTATGTTTAGATGACAGACACTGAGAATTTTTTTTGTTTTGTCTAAAGTGGATGATAAACCACAACACGCTATATAACCCGTTCATCGTTTACCCCGTTGCCGTCATTAAAATGATACTACCACTCTGAGAACAACTGCATTCTTTTCGTTTATTTACGACAGAACGTAACGTTAGGATGAATTGTACTAACCCGCTTGCATTATTTAGGCACGCAGCTAATAAACATAGCTAAAGGTGTAGAGATAGAAATGTCATTTGTACCTACAACTAAATAGACTGTCAGTAAAATCCGTTGTAAAGGTTGGGAAGGAAATCGTAAGAGGATACGTCGTTTCCAAAACAGTACATGCTGCCGCCTGAAAAACGCTGCAAAGTTGAAAATGAGTCCGCGACTTGGGCATTGGCGCTGCCATTGCTAGCCACCCAGTACTAGGCCCGGATCTCAGCCTACGCCGCATAAATAAAACATAACATCGATTAATTTTGGAAAAATGACATCATTTGGTGTGGTTGTCCTCAATAAATGAAGATGATAAACGATTTACTTGTGTCTTGTGACATTTGGGGAGATTCAGCTAGCTACTTTACGTAATTTTATCGGCCAGTGAGTCCTGGCTTCTTAGCTAACTAGGATGGCTAACGATAGCTGTCTAGCTACTAAAGCCGCTGTGGGCTCATTTTTTAGCGTTCTGGCTAACGATGGTTCTTAGCTTACCTCAGAAACCTCGTCCTCGTCGCTGCCAGACCCAGGTCCGGAGGAAAGCACTGCAGCCGCTGCTAATTTAAAATCCAGTCTGTCTGCACTAGGCCCACCAGGCTCATTAAACAAGCGTACTTTCTTTCCTCCAACACCAATACCTATTCCCCCAAGTCCGACTCCTGGTGTTGCTCCTACCCCCATCCCTACCGCTGGGGACCGTGGAGTCACCGAGTCAATCTCGTCCTCAAAGCCGTCCGTCAGCATAGCCGTCCCGGCTAATGCATCCTGCATACTTGTCAGAACAATACGTTGATAGGTAAAAAATATTAAGTAGGTAATCTACCGTCTTGTATATTGTCTGAATTGATGTGTTTTCACTTCAGGAAATCGAAAAACTCTCCTGAAGCGAGAGTACAGGCATATCTTTCTCCCCCAGCCATTAACTTTCTAACAACCTATCCTGTCTCCGATAAGCCCCACCTATGAAGAAATTTGGACAATACAATTGGCTGAACTGCTGTGACCCTACGTGTTGGTTGGTTTTCATTACTGACAATCACGTAAAACCTCGAAGAGAAAGTTAGGTTTACCAGTATCACGAGGCTTTGCGACTTAACGTCATGCTATCCAACTGCTAATGATGGCTAGCACGAATTGCGAAATACTCCCCATGCGGTTGCACCCTTGTACAGTTAAATAAACTGTGGTGGCCTCTTACGACTGTGCATCTAGGTGATAGATCGTAACATACAGGCATTAAAGACAATACGTTGTGTAATGTATTAGGGGGTGCGCAGCATTCAATATGATTGCTAGCTAACAATTAGCAGGTCGAACATGTAATTCTAAAAGGCTGTTAAACGTCAGCCAACAGTAGTGTAATGTTACTGCTTGCATGGTGTATAGAAATTTGCTAACTGTGCAGT
Organism: Setipinna tenuifilis; assembly: GCA_030347295.1. NCBI lineage: Eukaryota > Metazoa > Chordata > Actinopteri > Clupeiformes > Engraulidae > Setipinna > Setipinna tenuifilis. Next base: position 22,268,285 of record CM059288.1, on the reverse strand, counting down.
GTAATTGAAAACAAATGACATATGAAAAGACCACAACAAGTAATACAGAATTGTAAGTTCAATATAATAACAAACCAAAGTGATAACTTTGTGCACTATACAGTGTCAGGTGGCTATGACAAGCCATAATATTTGTGACTGGGCGGTGTCTGCACAACAGGGCTGCTGCAAGATATGTAACCTTATGGGGTTGACAAATAAATTTGATAGTGGTTAAATCTTAATATTCCCTGTTTAGAGGTTGTTTACCCCGAAGATCTGCCATTAGGGTCCATACATACGACATGTCATATGGTTCATTATTATTCGGTATTTGGTCTGTATTCACACAGTTATTTTACATTTACCTCTACTGAAAATAAAATGCCAGCAATAGAAAACAGGCAAACCCTTTGCAGGGAAAATTGCTGATCTCGGAACAGTACAGCAAAATCTAATCTAGCAGCGTGAGAAACTGCAAAACTTGACTGCAGGCGGGGCGGAGCTCCTCACTTCTCGCGAGCTGGTTAGCGCAGTGTTACCACGGTACTTGGACGGAGACACGCCGCCGACGCAGCGAGAGCTTTTTCTACTAGAAATCTCCAGGTAAAGTTAATAATTTATACTTCATATGAATCGAAAAGAAACACTATGGCCGAAAGCAATACCCACAAAGTGAAAACCACAGCTTCACGCGCATAGTAATACTATTGCTGATTAAAGAAAAGCATAGAAAGGCTAGGCCCGTCTTTGTTACTTAGCTTCGCTAGCTAACGCTGTGCAAGAGGCACAGACATTATCTCGTCACTGCCAGTTATATACACCAGAAAGCTTTTTTTCATTCAGAAACAGTTCATTTATGCCTTTTGTTGATCGTGTTTGTCAGACTCAGGTTACCATTTGGCACATGTAGTGAATTAGGGTGAACTGCCATGATAACGTTAACTTAGCCGATGGTTAGCAAGGGGCTACTTATGCATGTCTGTCCCTCTCCCCAATGTTTTTTGATAAAGTAATGTTACTGGGGTGTTTGGCGGCTCTCAATAGCAAATGTTTGTTTTCGGTGTTAATTAATTGCATGGTCTGTGTGTGTAAAAAAAAAAAATAACGTTGCTGATTTTGCTGCTGCAACGGCGAGTCCGCGTGATCCACGCCTCTTTTTCTTGTTGGTTTATTGATTGATTGACCAACGCTGATGATAAATTCTCCGTTTTGTAAGATCACTCAGTATTCGTAGTGCAAGTAGATTAGGTCATGTGAAAATGCGATCTGGGGAAGACGACTTTGCCAGCCTATCGTTAACTTTCAGCTTTACATTGACCGCCAATCTAGTCCAATCTATCCAATTAACATTGACATTAACAGCTGACATGTTTTAACTGGGATTTGAATACAAAGCCTAAATAATACAATAGCCTAAATACATTCCGTACACATGACTTAAACAAATGTAGCTTACCTGTCCAATTTTCCTGAAGCAAAGTTCTTTTTAAAACTCTTTGTGGCAGTTATTCTAATTTGTGTTTATATTGTTTGACTTTTTGTTAACTGTAAACATACAACAGCTAGGCTTGTTTCTAAAATTCTCATACTTGCCCTCTCACTGTGGCAAGGTAAAATTGTGTGTTTACATAGCAGTATTGTGACTGTTTGCAGCATAGGGTATTCAGCTCCCTCCAGTCTTGGTTTGCATGTATACAGCATCCAAAAAGCTATACAATTACATTCCTGAGTCAGTGTTAAGATTAGGAAGGCGCAAGGCTGTGATGATTTTTTATGGACCCTTGCTTGATGCATCTCATCTGATTTTTTTAAGAAATTGTCTGTTAACCACAATACACATATAGTTGATTTTCTGAGTTAAAACAATTGTGACTGAAAAGGGGGGCCATAGGGCTGCCCCTACATGCTACAGCATGACTTTACAGTTTAGATCACCCTGGTCCAGGTTAGTATGCCACTCATTAGGTCTCTGTTATACTGATGTTTATGTGCATTTTTTTCTGTTAAGGCTCGGCAAGAACATGGCAGATGGTGAAGGTTATGTGGTCCGTGTGCGAGGTCTACCCTGGTCTTGTTCTGCGGATGAAGTTCAACGTTTTTTCTCTGGTAAAACAGATTCTGATACAAACACAGAAACAGAATTGCACGCGTAGGCTGTCAGAGGCTACAATCCAGCATCTCATATTCCAAATCACCTCATTCTACCTGTGTGCTTAAGACGTGTGATTTTAATAAGTAAATTCTTTACCTGCCTAAAGAGTTGTGCTAATTAGTCAGCTGATGTAGTAAATGGCTGGAACAAATATGTGGTACTAGATTGTAGGTTTTAGAGCCAGGGTGCCAGTCACTTCACTTTACAATTCAAAAAGTACCTGCAGCTCTGTCCCTGCAAACTAACTTTTGAGTTAAACAAACCTGTAAGTCATGGCTGCTCGGACTTTGTTTTTAACTAGTCCCGATTTTTTTTTATCTTTCTACCTGAAAAGAGTGCAAAATTGCAAGCAATGGCGGGAGCATCCACTTCACATACACAAGAGAAGGACGGCCCAGTGGAGAGGCATTTGTCGAGTTTGAGTCGGAGGAAGATTTGAAAGTAGCTGTCAAGAAGGACAGAGAAACGATGGGCCACAGATATGTGGAAGGTTTGTATGAAGAATTTTGGACCTTGCCCCTTCTGCATTAGCATGGATATTAGCAAGAATGCTTATATTAGCAATGAGCATTGATTTTAGTCTGTATTTGATTGTATTTGTATTGGGGCTGCACAATATTGGGAAAAAATGAAACATTGCTAAATAGCACCATGACTGTGTGACTAGCGAGAAGCAAATATATAAATTTACAGTTATTTCTTTCAGCTTGGTCTTCACAGCTAGGCCTGAGCGTGCACATTCTATGCTATAGGGGAAGGGCATTGAGAGCTGTAGGGGTCCATCTAAATTGGCAAATATTAAATATGTGGGGTGCAACAGCATAGCTTATAGAAATGTACCATTTATTGCAACTAAGCTATGTTTTGCAAAATGTATATTGTGGTGCGATATTTTCGATATATTGTGCAGCCCTAACTTGGATAAATAGTAAATATTTGTTGCTGTTTTAATTGTGTTTAAGATGTAAAATGTGCACCAGTCTCTCATCTGCTTTGTAGTCATTGGTTCTGTCTGTGTGTGTGCACTTCCAGTGTTCAAATCAAACAATGTAGAAATGGACTGGGTCCTGAAGCACACAGGCCCTAATTGTCCAGAGACCGCTGGAGACGGCCTGGTGAGGTTGCGAGGTCTTCCCTTTGGATGCAGCAAAGAAGAAATTGTTCAGTTTTTCGCAGGTATGTGTTCACTTGTCTCCCTTCCACGCCGTTCACCCATAAGTCATCACACAGTCTGTCTGTTGTGGTCATTACCAGGAGAAGTGCTTGAGGTCGTCCTTGATTGTGTGTGTTTGTGTGAGAGAAAGAGTTGAAAGTAAGAGAGGTGTTCCATGATGTCCATGATTTTTTTTTCCTGTTGTGGATTGTTTATTTTTTCCTCCAAAAAATACATTTATGGACACACTTAGAATTTTTAAGTTCCTACTGGGAAACTACTCGATACTCATAATTATTTCATCTTGGTGAAGCACATAATAGTTAAATACATAGCATCACAAATATATTATTGTCTGGCAAGATGCTTTTCAGACCTCCATATATTTGGTAATGATAAAGGGCTCGGTACCCTTTTAAGATGGAAAAATCCCACTTTCCCCAAGATCCTCACAAACATTACCTTGCACACCACCACATTACTATTGAAAACACTGGTAGACTAGTAATTTCCCAATGGACAGGGTCCTCTGTTTGGTGTCCCTTATTAAAAGATTTTTCAGCTCATTCGTGGTCCATTTAAATGCACCTTTAGAATTTGCACTCTCATCTGGTATGTATGTGATTTGCATAAGACATTTAATTCCTTCTTGTTGAAATGGAAAAAAAACATCCATAGAAACACTAACTTTTTTGTTTTGTGAATGGGCATGTGATTTAATGTCCCCAACTGGGGTTATTTGTCCTTGGGTTGAAGGGTTGGAAATCGTGCCAAATGGGATAACATTGCCGGTGGACTTCCAGGGGAGGAGTACGGGGGAGGCCTTCGTGCAGTTTGCTTCACAGGATATAGCTGAAAAGGCTCTAAAGAAACACAAGGAAAGAATAGGGCACAGGTGGGGATGGATGGTTGGTTGGTTGGTTGGCTGGATAAGTTGCTTTTCTTATGGTGTACACCTTAACCAATGATCTACAATCAGTGCCAAGAGCACACATTTAAAATCGCCACGTGCATGCTGACAAACACACACACACACACACAATTTTTGGGTGGATGAGGCCTACCTTTCAAGAAGTTGCAGGCCCTTAGCTTTTTAGAAGTGCTGAGCAGTAAAGTGTTTTCTTGTTAAATGTAAATATTTGGGAAAAGAAGGGTATGTAGGAGAATGTTTGCTTATGTCGCCATTTTGTTTCAAACCAGAAGGTATACAGTGCATTTTAAGATGGCATGCTAGAGAACAACTAACACAAACTTAGAAATCGCTTAGTGTCACAACACATTCAGGAGACTTTCACATGTAGTATGGAATGCTAGGCCTATATGTGCTTTTACAGTACATTTATACAGTACTCAACCACAATGTGTTGTCTAAGAGTAAATGATGACAAACAAAAGTTGGCCTTCCTCGACCAAACTTACAATTAACTGCACACTCGCTCAGCACTAAGACAGAAATTAATAGGGACTGACCAATATGTTGCTGATAAGGACAAGATGGAGCATACATATCACAGGTAATACTCTGGTAGCCTTGTCAGACCAGTTTTGATGTGTTTTTATTTTTTTTATCATTAAAATTTTAGTTCGCAGAGTCTTATTCTTTTATGCTCAACATATGAGGATGTCACAGACACCTTGCACAGCCATGTTTTGCAGAACAAGGTTCCTGACCGGTGACCATAAGAAAAGTCATGTTATTTATTTTAGCTTCCCTCTTGCAAAGGTTTTCTTTCCTTTTTTCATCTACTTGATGACTTCTTAAACTAAATGAAGTAGCTCATGTGGCTGTTCGTTACTCAAGTTGCTCGACTGGTCTTGGTAATAACCCCAGATGTACCCTTTATTTTGGCGAGTACATGGGAATGCTTTTTCTGTCTGTATGTCTGAATGCTTGATGGGTATTTGTGCGAGAGCCCTGGGTTTCCATCGCTATCCTAATATGCCTTCAGGTACATTGAGATCTTCAAGAGCAGCCGTGCAGAGGTACGGACACACTACGAGCCTCAGCGCAAGCCCATGGGCATGCAGAGGCCTGGACCCTATGACCGCCCCGGTGTCGGCAGGGGCTACAACAGTCTGGGTCGCGGAGGCTCCTTCGACCGCATGCGCCGCGGAGGATATGGTGGAGGTGTGTGGCACTTTTACCTTTGGTTAACTGAAAAACTATGAACTTTTGCACACCTCTCCAACTTTTGCACAGTCTACAACTTGAAGGTCAGTAATCGAAATGTGAATAAAATCTTGCTTGTGGAATGGGTAGGGTGCGGTAGTTAACTTTATTTTAACCTCTGCTTTATTGCACACCATCCTAAAATAAAAATGCCTTACATTCTTTGCAAACTACATATTTACAGTGCGTTCCGTCTGCTGTTGGTGCTCGGCATTAGAATTGTTTCCAAAGTGCTGAAGCCAGAAGTGTCTGTGTGCCCCGTCCCTCAGACACTTAACCAAATGTCTCAGAGCAACATGGACAAACCTAAGTTGCTCAGCAAATAAAACACCTGAAATTATTTTGTGTTTTTAATGGATGTGACGTCATGTCGATATGTGAATACACATTAGTTTAATTAGCATTTTGGTTTATACTTGAGAGGATGTTACCCATAACGTAGTTGATGAATAACTTATGTGGCCATTTCTCTTGAAGGTATATCGGATGGGCGCTATGGTGATGGGGGCTCATCCTTTCAAAGCACGACTGGCCACTGTGTTCACATGAGAGGCCTTCCTTACAGATCCACCGAGACGGACATTTATAATGTAAGTTCAGTTGTTCTAAACCGTAATCACACCATTGTGATAAAGCACTTACAGCCTCTGTGCGAAATATTCTCTTATTCACTGCATAGGGTGAGTTGCATTGTTTTGTTCCCTATGTAGTGCACTATATTGTAAACATTTCAGATCGGCCTATAGTATTGATTGTTGTAACAGGACCAGAAATGATTGGCCGTTTTTGTTTGATATGTACTCACAATGCCAAACTTCTGCATTGTAGTTCTTCTCGCCGCTGAATCCTGTGCGGGTTCACATAGAGATTGGCCCTGACGGCCGGGTCACTGGGGAAGCGGATGTGGAATTTGCCACACATGAGGACGCGGTAGCCGCTATGTCCAAAGACAAGGCCAATATGCGTGAGTAGAACATTTTTTTTTAAAAGCAAGTAGGACAGAAGCAACAGTGGTGATGTGACCCAATTAAAGTTGCTACATGTAAGGCATTTATGGCAAGTAATCGTACATTGGTCCAGATATGTCCCCAGAGCTTAAGAAGGATTGTTAAATTGAAATGAGTTCACAGATAATAGTACAGTTATTATATTTTTACAGACCATTTTAAAAAGGTATTTACATCCCACAAGTTATTTTTGTTAATGTGTCGAGACTTAACTTGGACTGAACGTGTCTTATTTTTGTATCCATCAGAGCACCGTTATGTTGAACTATTCCTGAACTCAACAGCAGGGGGCAGCAATGGTGGTTATGGCAGCCAGATGATGGGAGCAATGGGTAAGTGTCACAAGTCATCGGTAAATCTCCTTAACTCCCCCAGGGGCCCCAGATGTAGATATTTTGTATATGTGAATTTGGCTGTGTAAAGATGACCCAGTCAAAAAAGGGAGACTTTGAGTTTTATGATGCCGATCCTGAGCTGTATAGGTGTTTACAAGTGATTTTTGTCTTCTTCTGATAGGTAACCAAGGTGGAATGAACAGCAGTTACTATGGCGGCGGTAGCCGAGGTTCCATGGGAATGAATGGTTTGAACAGCGGAATGAGCATGGGGGCTGGGTGGGGAATGTAGCCGTCTATAATTTCCAACCTCCCCTGCTCACCTACAAGTGCTGGTTAGCACAAAGGGATTTCCTGAGGCACAGGACTGTCATCTAAAATCCAACTTTATTAGTTTTTTTTGTGACATGGCAAATTTGGCCTGGGGGTTGACATGGGAAGTGTTTTGTTTACTAATGTGTGGGGGAAGCTACAATACATTGTGATTGAGATGAGGAATGCTTTGTCAAAAAAACTTGTGTACAGTCTCATGTAAATTTACCCCATCTATTTAATGTGTCCTTCCCTAACCCTAGTTGCTCTTGTAGTTGCCTTTAACAGTATTACAGAAAGTCTGAGGGACAAACACTATGCTGGCACACAAGACAATGAACTTTTCCTTGTTTTTAGACATAAGCTGAATTCTGTTAAGGTTTACAAGTTTGAGTTATGTGAGCAGTTTTGCAGGATGAACGAGTGTTAGTTTTAAGTTTTATTTAGTACAACATAGAGGTATAAGTGAAAGGCTGAGGTTAAACCAGATTTAAAATGTATTACTGCTCTCCATTCTTTTCCTGTAAAGTTTCTTTTCTATGTCCTTTCATTGTCATCATCCATTACAGTGCTCAGCACAAATTAGCAAAAAAAAAAGTTTCATTGTACTCTTCAAATGTCATGTACAACTGGCATAGTTGGGGAATGTTTATTAAATACTGCAATCATTTCTTATCAAATGTGTATTTATAAAACATTTTTGTTTGGAATATGTCACAAAGATTTTAGAAAAATTGCTCCAGAAACATTGCTGACATTGCCACACATTTCAAACAAATGAAGAATATGTAACATTCTAAAATAGTCTTAAACAGATTGAGTTTGTACAACATTCTTTTAAGTCCACAAACAATTTAGAGTAATTTATAATGCTTCATGAAGCCATCAGGAATAATCCCTTATGTTTCAGTTAGTCTTAAGTGCACAAAGTAGAGTTAGTTGATCAATGCTGATTTACAAGTTCATGATTTTACAATCTTGTAAGAATTAAAAAATAATAATCATAAGCCACTGTATATTGTACATACACTTCACTGAGCGAGCAATGCCCAAGTACATTTCTAAAAATGGTCCCGGATTTCACCTTGAAGTTTCTCTCAAATACTCCCATTAACTTATGTTAAACTATTCCTCAGTCACATCAACACTAATCCATATCAGTACTAAATCAAAACCATGTTTGGAAGCTAGAAATGTGACGTGAATGTTATGGGACTCTCTTACCATTACAGGAAAAAATGGCAGTACAAAGTAGCCAGCTGTTTAGATCCAAGAGGATTTTCCAAGCCCACAAAGAGCTCTTTTCATTGAGTTTCACCCACATTCCACCAATCCCATTACCTGCAGGTCAAGCTGAGAGACCTGCGTAATCAGCAATAGGACACTAAGGGAGGTGGGGATATATTCTGGTAGATATTAAAACCTACATTTTGTTATGAGAAAACCACATAACCTATTAAGTGGGCCTGGTGACAGCAGCAGAACCACACCATGCAAACAAAAGGGCTGCTAATTAGGAGAAAAAAAATTGTAATGGGGCTTGGACTCAATCATAAAAATTAAAATCAAGCTAAATGGATAAAAGCCTGTCCTAACGAAGACTGACCTCTGCAGAATGAAGCCCACCTCCCTCAGAAACCAGACGATGTTCACTGAAGTTACATTTACATAAGAGGCTGCATCTGTTGATTACTCCCCAATATTCCTGAATTTCAGGAAAATGGATGATGCACATGGCAGAGAAATTTCCAATGAATTAAAATCAGTCTTCACATCAGCGCATCACTCATTAGGGAGCTAGCATTTACCATAAAACAGTCTAGAGAAGGTTTTTACAATGAAGATAGTATCTGTGTCGTGCATGTGAGTGTGAGTGTGTGTCTATGCATATGCATGTTCTGTCAGGAGCCCGTGGAGGTGCTTCTCTGGAGGAGCAGTGAGTGGCAGATGTCGCACACACGGACAGGTTTGGGGTAAGATGGCAGGGCCAGCTCATTACCGGAGCAGCTGTTACAGTAGATGTCCCCACAGTTGCGACAGTGGTGCTGTAGAAGGATTAAGAGGGAGATGGCTGTATAAAAAAACAGGACCTTCACAAAGTGCTAGTTTAAGGACACAATGTATTAAGTACAACATCTACAATACTATATTCTTTAAGTCAGACAGCACAAGACAGCAACTACGTTGAAAAATTAAAATACATATTTAAATGCAGTAAAATGATTTTTAAATGTACGTTTAAACCACATTTGGGAAAACCTAAAATATCTGAAGTCTTTATGACTTAAGTATAAATGTTAAGACAAACCTAACATCATTACCTTTCTGCGTGAGATTGAGAACTCCTTCTGACACTGCTTGCAGTGTGTGGCTTCATCGTCTTTCAACCACGCATGACCCTAATAAATAAATAGAAGAGCACCCGACATACCATTATCCTCAAATCTCCAGAAGATTTTTTTTTTTATGTGTAGGACATCAGCTGTATCTCATGGTACCTCTGGTACACGTTACAGGTTTGTTACATAAAAACAATAAATTACATAAACATTACATTACATTGCATTTGGCAGACGCTTTTATCCAAAGCGACTTACAAAAAAGGAGGACATAAGCAGACAAGAGGTGTAAAGGGACACAGAGTAGGGACACATCAGACATATATACTTCTGCATAGGGACAGAGAGAGAGAGAGTTGGTTTAGTGATTGTTAGTTTTGTTAGGAAGGGACGCACTCTCGGAAGAGAAGAGTTTTTACAAGTTTTTTAAAGGTAGTGAGGGATGTTGCTGTTCTTGTCACAACTGGTAGGTCATTCCACCATTTGGGGACAACCACAGAGAAGAGTTTAGAGTGACCTCGCTTTGTGAGAGGCGAGGGTAGGCTACAGATAGACGATTTGTGTGAGCGGATCGCAGTGCCCTGGACGGGACGTGAGCCTTTAGTAAGACATTGAGATAATCAGGGGCGGGACCTGAAATGACTTTGTAGGCTAGTGTCAGAGCCTTATGTTTAATTCTGGCAGCTACCAGCAGCCAGTGCAGGTCTCTGAAGAGTGGGGTAACATGTGTCCTTTTGGGTTGGTTGAAAACCAGTCGTGCTGCAGCGTTCTGGACCATTTGCAATGGTTTGATCGCACAGGCAGGTAGACCGACTAGGAGAGAGTTACAGTAATCGAGATGCGAGGTAATTGACGCCTGTATTAGCAATTGAGCGGCATATTGGGTCAGGTACGGTCTGATTTTTCTAATATTGTATAATGCATAGCGACGGAAGCTACGGAAGAAATGTGTTCAGAGACAGATAGACGGTTTTCTAATACGACACCTAGGTTCCTAGCCACGTTGTTCGGGGCAACAGTGACAGCGCCAATATTCAAGGTGATGTCGTGGCAAATTGACTCATGGGCAGGGATGACCAGGAGTTCGGTTTTTGACAGATTAAGCTGGAGATGGTGTTCTCTCATCTAGGAGGATAGGGCCGAGAGACAGGCGGAGATGCGTACAGAGACCGCGGTGTCGTCTGGTTGGAACGACAGGTACAGCTGTGTGTCGTCAGCATAGCAGTGATAAGAGAAGCCGTGTGAGCGGATAACATGGGACAACGAGGTGGTGTAGATGGCAAACAGAAGGGGGCCCAGCACTGACCCCTGGGGAACCCCTGTGGAGAGGGTGTGAGTCGATGACAGACGACCTTGCCAGGCCACATTAAAGGAGTGTCCAGTGAGGTAAGATTTGAGCCAGGAGAGGGCAGTGCCTGCAATGCCCATGTTAGCGAGATAACATAAAAAACCTCCTTACCTTCAATGCTTTATTTACTTCTTTGAAATCCTCCATTTTCAACTTGGACCTATAGAACAACAACAAGCATCACTCTTGACCCATTGACCAGGTAACTCTGACCCACTGTTACAAGCCCCTAAGCATCTGAGCTGTGGTGAGGGTATATGATGGAATGTCTCTTTGATACTTGGGTACTTGTTAGGCACTTCTCTCATACATTTTGGTTTCTCTTTTCACATTGTACCTTTTTATGTACTCTGTGTTGGACTGATCGACTGAGGCCAACATTGCATCCATACGTGCAAGACAACATGGATTCTATTTTCTCTCAACATATTGTTTGAAGTAAATGATCTTGATCAAAAGGATTTCAATTCATACTTGGTTGTCTGTGTTCCACTTTATGTTGCGACCCTTGGAACAAGCCAGAGCCGTAACATTATATTAACACCAAGATAGTTGGCCCTGGTGGATCCATGATAAGGACTGTTCAGGTAGAACCAGGGCAAACCCAGGATGCAGTGTACAATTAATTCACTAGGCTATTATTGTAACTAAGGTCAGTTGAAGTCAGTGGGAATCCTGTAGCTGCTTAAGGTTCACGGTAAACACAGCCTATGAACACGAACTGGGACACTGTTTTTGGTAAAAGCATGTTAAGCGAGACCAGGTACAAAAAATGTCGGCTCCAGATAAGGTGGTCTGCAGAGATGCAGAGAATTCAGGTCATCATTCCTGTTAGCTTTAGATGCAAATGGACTACTACTGGATAACATGATGGATCAGCTTCTATTTACATGTGTGAAGTTATCTCAACACAAGGTTACCAAGTTTAATCACACAGGTGGTTACTAGTAGCAACCTAGGTCAAACCAATAATATTAAAACATTAACATTAGTCAGTGCTGTGGTGTAAAAGTGGTATTGAAAATACAGAGGGAAAAAAACAATCACATTTTACACACAATTTTAATGGAAAAATTAAAGGATTTTCTGTTGGTGTTGCTATTTGTGAAACATAGCTAGGGAGAGAGAGGTAGAGAGAGAGAGAGAGAGGTAGAGAGAGAGAGAGAGAGAGAGAGAAGCACCCTGAGTACTCACTGACTGAGGTGGAGGCCCATCTCCTGCAGAGCCTGCTCCTGCTCCTCACATGTCTGCTGGAGCTGCTTCTTCTCCTGCTGCAGGTCCAGCAGCTCCTGTGGAAACACAGAGATTTTTGTCAGTATGACATACCATAGTACCACATCACCCAGATAAAAACCTGGCTTTAGAGTTCACCAGTTTCATGCAGAGTTCACGAGGAATTCATTTCCCATTAACAACAGCAAGTTGACCGTGCCCAGGTGCAGCAAAACAGAGATGAGAGCAGGGCCTCATGCAGAGTGTTCCATATTCTGCATGAATTTAAACTTAAGATTTTCAAACAAGTCCTAGAGAAGCAAGCAAGCAAGCGACAAAACTACTGTAGTTCTTGCAGCAAAATGGGATCACAACAGATAGTAAGGACAAAGCTTTACATTTGCCACTTACACATATGACACTCAACATTTCCATACAGAAAAATATCCATGTACACATACTTATGACCAGTGTTTCACCCAGTTTCTCATAGGTTATAGTCGGTGGTGAGGCTATGCTTGTGGCTGCTGTATGTCTTGCTCTTCCCTGTATTGTGGCTTAGCTCTGCGAGTTTGGCTTTTAAATAAATGCTTTTTGACAAGAAAAAAATAATTAAAATCATACAGACATTATGTTAACACAGACTTATACTTAACCCTCAATATTGTACTGGTATAAATATATATTTTTTTACTTTCTATATTTGCCATTTCTATGAATAGCCTTTATCAGATGAGACTCTGCCTCCCCTGACCTCACCCGCCTGGTTCATGTAAACATCATTATAAAGCAGTCCCACTTCATGACCTTCCCTGTGTTTCTGGATTAATGGCTACTGCCCTCCTCTGCCTTCCCCCCTTCAATAGTACAACAGCCTCCTCACTGGACTATATTCCTATGGATCTCCTCCAAACCACAGCTTTAACAGTTGTGCCAGCAACCACACGTGTGATAAATGCTTCACTTGGTAAATTCCTCTCTGCCTTTATACAGGCATGGGTTATGCCACTGCTAAAAATCCTCACTCAACCCAGGTTGAGAACTACTGGCAGGTCTCCCTACCTCTTTTTCTGTTCAAAGCTATTAAAAACACAATTTTAAACAGGTCACAGTCTGGTTTCAAAAGTTGCCATTTCACTGAAACATACCCTGCTGTCTATGACAAAAGCTATAAGAGCAGTCAGAGCTGCTGGTTAGTCCTATTAAACCTATGAGACTAATATTTTATATGCGTACATTTATAAATGTTTTATTTAAAATGAATCCCAGGTGATATGGTTACACTGCAGCATGTTTTCCATATTTTACAATTGTTGTGTAAGTTGTGGGACCAAGTATATTTTATTTGCTTTTACAAAGGAAACAAAACCACAGTATGTGTGAAAATGGTACATTTAATAATAATAAAAATAAAAATTAAGTAATAAAATCAATTATGATAAAAATAATAAATGTATATTTTACAGTGGTTAAATGTCTCTCATAGTCCATGTGAGGGGTTTACACCTCACTATGGTAGAAAGGACGTGGCCCCCTACGAGGAGCTGGCTGAGTGGATTTGGTGCCAGGCTTTGACTTGGGGCACTTAGGCCTCTCACAGGGTGCCTTCTTGATGCCTGAGATGCCATTAGTGTTGCCATTGATGGGTCTGGTTGGATACACAGGTCCATGTCGACTTAGACAGGCTGAGGTATTCTTAGTTCCCCTGTGTGGTGGATTTGCCACAGACAAGCCATGGCTTCTACTGGTGCTTGAATCAGACTTGGTACTGCCACAGAGAGATCTGCTTGAATTTGCAGGCTGCCCTGGTCGCGCTGAGGTATTTTTGAGTCTTGGGTGTGGTGGATTTGCCATAGAAAAGACATGGCTTGCCTTGGTTCCTGAACCAGACCTGGTAATGTCACTGAGGGGCCTGTTTGGATTAACAGGTCTAGGCCGATCTGGGCGGACTGAAGTGTTCTCGAGTCCTCTGTGTGGTAGGTTTGCCACAGATGATCTATGGTTATGTGTGTTAGCACTGGGTCTTTTTACATCAGCCCTCCTGCATCCTTGGATATGGGCAGAGACAAGTTTGGCCAGTCCAGGCTTCTGGTTGTGTGGTCTTTGCATCATCCTTTTACTTTGACAGAGAAGGGTTTTCTTCTCTACTTTCTTGCCAACAGCCAATGCAGTCCCAGCCTTGGGATGGCCATGCTTCTGCACTTGGCTTAGTTTTGCTGGTCTTGGATTGTTTAGTCCATGGTTCCCAGCTTTATTTCTTGGCAATTCCTTTTTGGCAGCAGTCTTTTGAGCAATATGCAGAGGCTTTACTGTAGTCTTGTCAAAGCTGCTTTTAGCCTGAGTGGAGCCCACTCCAGGCCATTTCCACATTGGTCTATTGGTAATTGTGCTGACAGCAGTGGACTTTTCTTTCAGTGTCTTAGCACCAGGTGGCCTGTTGCTGTGCTTAAGCCTGGCCATACTGACCTCCCTTTGCTCCGTCATGTTTTCTGCAAAGACCTTTAGTTTCTTGGGTGGATTCTCCTTGCATTCTTTGTCATTTTTGTCACATGTTTCCTTCCTTTTCCTTCCTAGGTTGAGGTTCTGAGGGAGAGCCTTGTTTTTGCCTTTGGCATTTAAACCAGGCTTGAGCACCCGTTCCATTGCTGTGGTGCTTTTAGGTCCACACATAGCCTTCATATCTTTATCCATCACTGTGTTAAGGGAGCTGATTGGATTTGCATAACAATTAGCTTTGGGGAGAGCCAAGAGAGTGTTTGGAGCCTTCACATCTTCCTTAAGTGTGGCCAATTGTGGCTCATGATGACACAAAATGGGGAGATGTATGCGGTCAGCAAGAACACTGCAGTCCAGGCCCTTGCTGGTGACTCTTGCAGCCTCTTCTCTCTGCCGCTGAGCTTCTCTCTTCATAGCCTCCCTCTCTGCCCTCTGTGAGGGAGAGATGGGCTTGGAGACTTCACAGCAGTGAAGAGGATGTTGTGTCCCAGTAGTAGCTGGCAGCAGGTCCTCCTCATTCAACTGGTTGTTAAGAGAGTGGATTAGCTCCAGATGTTGAGAGTTGCTGCTTGCTTTGGGTTTGCCACCGCTGGACCCTGGGGCCACTACACCTTCCTTCATGGTGGCGAACTGTGGCTCATGATGCCACAAAATGGGGAGATGTATGCGGTCAGCAAGCAGACCACAGTCCAGGCCTTTGCTCGTGACTCTTGCAGCCTCCTCTCTCTGCCGCTGAGCCTCCTTCTTCATAGCCTCCCTCTCTGCCCTCTCTGAGGGAGAGATGGGCTTGGACACTTTATTGCAGTAGAAAGAGGGGGGTTTGCTGGCCAGCTCAAACTTCAGCTGATAGGTGCCATCTACAAAAAATGAGTTACAATGTTAAGAACTTGTTGAATAAAACTAGTAAATTTTACTTTTTTCCCTTAAGAAATGAAGGATTACACCTTACCTTGCTTGTTACCCTTGCTGGTGACTCTTGCAGTCGCTTTCTGCCACTGGGCCACCAGATCTTCCTTCAGGGTGGTGAACTGTAGCTCAAGATGCCACACAACAGGAAGATGTACACGGTCAGCAAGCAGACTGCAGTTCAGGCCCTTGCTGGT
Organism: Setipinna tenuifilis; assembly: GCA_030347295.1. NCBI lineage: Eukaryota > Metazoa > Chordata > Actinopteri > Clupeiformes > Engraulidae > Setipinna > Setipinna tenuifilis. Next base: position 22,252,677 of record CM059288.1, on the reverse strand, counting down.
GACTCTTCACAGCCTCTCTCTCTGCCCTCTGTGAGGGAGAGATGGGCTTGGAGACTTCACGGCAATAAAGAGACTGTCTTGTCCCAGTACTACATGGCAGCAGGTCCTCATCCACCAAGTTCTTCACAGAGTGGAGTAGATCCAGATCCTGCAGGTTACTGCTAGCTTTGGGCTGGCCATAGCTAGGTTCTGGGGCCACTACATCTTCCTTCAGGGTGGTGAACTGTGGCTCAAGATGCCACACAATGGGAAGACGGATGCGGTCAGCAAGCAGACTGCAGTCCAGGCCTTTGGTGGTGACTCTTGCAGCCTCCTCTCTCTGCCGCTGGGCCTCTTTCTTCATAGCCTCTCTCTCTGCCCTCTGTGAGGGAGAGATGGGCTTGGAGACTTCGCGGCAGTGAAAAGAAGGAGGCTTGCTGGTCAGCAGGAACCGTGGCTGACAGGTGTCAACTAAAAAAAAAAAGAGTTACAGTGTTAAGAAATCTTAAGTAAATCAAGGAAAATGTACTTTTTTCAATATTTGTTTTTCAAGAAATAAAAGCTTACATCTTACCTTTCTTGCAGTAAAAATGCTCTTGTACATTTTGTGAATATTTCACAAAATGATTTCCAAAATTAGTTGCCATCCAGTCAGTCAAAATGAGTAATATTGCTCAGCAAATGAAAACAGTGTTGCGCTCTATCTGTGGTTTGATCAAAATGAGGTTGAACAACAACATTCTAGTTTGAACATTCTACTTTGAACATTCTAGTTTGACCATTCTAGTTTGACATGCTTCACCATTTATGATGTCACACCATTCATAAGCTTGGAAATGCCCTGATTAACCATACAGTCTATGTGATTAACCCATTTGTTTTATATTTAATTTTGAGAGAATACTTTGATATCAAAGCTCTCCATTTCCAAGAATAAATTGCAATTGCTTATTATTTGTAAAGCAAATTGCTTATTATTGCCCAATTCAATTTATTCCCACAAAATGTTCATAATTCATGTTATTCATATTATTTATGTATTATTACTATTCATGTACTAATATTATTATTGTTGTTGTGGTTGTTAATATAATAATAATAATAATAACAACAACAACAGTGCTTTTCTAAACATAGTTCCAATGTGCATAAATAAATAAATACAGAAACCATCACAACAAAACATAAAATGTAATGCATTGCCGTATTATGTAATTACCAGCACATGCTAATGTCTATAATAGTATTGTTCCTCCCTACACAGGACCGATGCTCACCTTGACTCATTCACTCCGCCCATCGCCCTATCACTTGCTGCAGCTGTCACTTGTTATAACTAGCTAAAGTAATTTGTTCGAGTTGTGGGAGATTTTTAAATACTTGTGGCCATCCTGGAGTCGCTTTTCAAATGCAGGAGACTCCCGGAGGTCCAGGAAACTTGGGATGTCTGTTACATGTATGCATGTTAGGCAAACCAGCTCAATACATTCACTGTGCCATTTACTGTGAAATTCAGACACAGTCTTTCCACTGTTTTTTATTACAGGAATCCTCTGGTAACAACTCACCATTCCCACCCATCTGTTCTTCATACAAGTTACTCTGTTAGACATTTACATCCCGTCACAGCCTTTTCACCCACAACACAAATGAATGCCATCGCGCTGGCATAGTTCTCTACTTCAACGTCCCACTTATCCCTGTAACAGTAACCTCATGAGCAAATCTCCGGAGCTCTTCTACAATAATTACTTTCACTAGTGGCTCGTCCATTTTTATCCACTGTTATTTTGGATGCATCAAATGCACACACTTCTAGGAAATGAAAAAGGAAGTCACGATTTATCCTGATTGGACTTCTTATCTAACAGCGAAAAAAACATAATGAGTAAGTGGCAATGTTTTATAATACTTTATGTATTTAGGTATTGTTTGCATCCAGTATGCCATTTAAAATGGGATGCGTTTTTCTTTATTTTTTCTTAAGAAAAGAGAAAGACATTTGGATAAGCTGACTTAAAGCCTTTTACAAGGTGCCTCAATAACATATGTTCCATTTATGTCCAATTGCTTCTCACAACCAGACCAGTCAGCGGTCTTAAACCCACTAAAGGAGCTTGCATAGTGCACTTAAGACACATGATGCGTGCCAAACGTGAGAGACCACCACAAAGATCACATAATTCTCATCGTTTTATCAGTGTCGACCATACTCATACTTGCTAACATTTTTTCACTGTTTTTGGGATGATACTGGTACAAACTTCAGTTAAAACCTTTCCCATAAGGTTTAACCCAGCTTTGGAATCAATCTGTATAATGTGCCCGTTTCCAATTTGTAGCTATGGGCTATGCTTTGTCTGGAGCTTTCAGAAGACAAGAACGACAGAATGACAGGTCGATGGTATGGACAATAACACATCAACCTAACTGGAAAAAAGTGTGCCTAGCCTACACAATGCACACTGTGCTCACAGCCACTTGTGCAGAAACATGCAAATGACTTAATAGGTGTTATTCTGATGTGCTCCCATGGCCAATTTAGAAAGACCTCACAGTGACAAGTCAAGATAGTATGCTAAAATTCATGACAGTGAAGAATCATAATCCTATCAACATCAGCACAGGAACTCAGAAAAGCTACAAATTATGTTGTTTCATGAAGAGAACATTTAAAAGACAGATTAAGGAGACATTGAGGAGGTCTAAAGGACATCATCGCTGTCCACAAAAAAGGTTACATACCAGTTTGTGGCCATTGTAATCCTTATTGTTTTCAGTGTGTTTTCTGAGGTGAATAGTCACATTTTCACCTGTTTACCAACGCCCCTGATAGCCGTATTTACTTATCAAGTGTGAAACCAAACCCCAAAATGCATGACCACCACAACCTGAGATGGGATAATGGGGAAATGTGCTAATTTTGACTTCATGTTTGAGCTCATCTGCTTACTTATAATTCTCTTGTCCTTCTTTCCCTTCTCTTTTGCTTCTTCCCTTTTTTGTCTCTCTCTGCCTAGCTATGACATTCTGCTAAATTATGTTCACCTTTCCTGACCCTTGGGTGTTTGCCCAAGGACAAGCTGCATAAAGCACCTTGAGAATGTTACCATGGTTCAAGTACTACATAAATAAAATTGCAATAAATAAATGTAATACATTTTTATGCTGTACACACACATTCTCACACACAGTCATAAGTATGTGAACTGAAAGTGCTTCTGTTAGCACTGGTTAGTGGAATGGTTCTGTGTTGCTGTTCTGTGAGCCACGTGGAAACACTTCAGTCTTATGAGTCAACTTCCCGCACCACTAAAAGAGGGAAATGTGAGGTCATGGTACTAATAGAAGCCCAAACAAGCACACTTAACCTAAGCTTCACAATTACAAAAAAGGCCATCCAATCCTATGTAGCGAGATCACCTAAGTTACAAAATATTATCACAATTTCTTTCAGTCTTTTTTTAACTCCTTAACTCTAACTGCCTCTCACCTTTACTTCACCTGTGAAACCGAAATGCTGCGTGTGGTAGTTTACATTTTTTTAACCAAGTTGTAAACCATGGGTCACTTCCAACCTTTTTTTTTTTTAGAGGTGTGCAAAACGTAATCATTTTGAGAGATCACATGCGACAGGGTTTTAAGCCTCTGAAGCTGGAATGTCACCCATGGGGGAAGTCTGGCACGGACACTAACCTTCTGCAGGCCCTGCAGTTGCTGCAGCTGTGTGCGCAGCTCAGTGCTGTTGTCCTGCTCCCGCTGCAGGTCCCTCTGGAGCCCCTGACGCTGCTCCTTCTCGCCACGCAGGTCACACTCCAACCCCAACCTGTCACACAGCACCACTCAGTTAACACAACGGGTTTATCAAACTTACCCTCGCACTCCAATTGCAACCGGCCATCAAACTAGGCTCATCAAACTAACTTTCAAACCACACAGCTCATCTCATTTGTCAGTATAGCCATACATGACTATAGAGTGTGCTGAAATGTTGCTGCCCTTACAACCACATGACCACATGGTACTCTGCATAGTTTAGAAGAATAAATATGAAAATATTTCTGTTCTTTCTGAATATAAAGACTAAAAAAAGACAAAGACAACCAAAGCATAAAAACTGAACTGTATGACAACACTAGGTAAAGTGGCAAGATGCAAATATCAGGAGGTCGAAAAGATTCTTTTCTGCTTGATTTTGTCCTGAGTTACCTGAGTGAGTCGAGGTCAGCAAGCTGTTGCTGCAGAGCCTCTACTGTCCCTTCCAGCTCCGACCTCATGTCCTTCTCACACTGGTCAGTCTGCTTGCGGGCCTGCTCGGACTTCACCAACCTGAGGAGATGTAGCAGCAACAAAAAAAAACAGAATATGTATTGAAGTACAGATTTCTGGTTACAAGCAAATGATTAGTACACAGCACCAATTCCTGGAACTAACAGCTATCAAGTGACAATGACATGTGAATGTGCTGTGAGCAGGTGTAGCTTCAGAGAGTAAAAGTCCATACCACATATTTGTTTCAACCATTCAAAAGACCACATTTACATGAGCACAACTCTTCAGCCAGGTAGAGGAACTAATAAGTGAAATCACCTGGATTATGTGCACAGGTAGAGCCAATACATGGAAGGACTTTTACTCTTTAAAGCCAGGGATACCAACCAACTTATTCTGACTTAATAACTAAGTCCAAGTTGTCACTGTTTAATTATCTTTTTTTTAATGAAAGTATGTTTTTTTTTTCTGGAGCTATCTCCCTGTGGTCACCTCTGCTCCAGCTCCTTCATGGCCTCCTCCATGCGGTTCATCTTCTCTGCCAGCTTTGTTGCATCGTCCTCCTTCTTCCTCACAAGTCTGTCTGTTTCCTACACAGAACAAAGGAACATTCATGACGTAGCCCAAGCAAGTAAACAGGTAAACCACCACACACAAAAATAGACTCTACTGAGTTTATTTTGAGCAAACAATGCGTTTCACATGTAGCGTCATCAGGTATGTGTACGTTCAGGTATGGTCTGAGCACTCACAGGTGTAACTAAAATGCTTACTGGTAACCTGACCCATGATTTTTAAAGGCTCCATTTCAGTGTGATGTTTTTACACAACAGCCTCTTCCTACAACCACCTTAAAAAAAGTAAAGTCCTCCTATGGAAAACAGGTTGTGTACACCAGTACATGTTTTCCCCAGGAGCTTTTTCCTTTTTTGGTGAATACCCCAGGTAAAACAACAACTCAAGTAATTTACCTAAAAACCTCAGGACTTGTTGCACTGACAAACAGGTACTCATGTTGTTGAATAGTTGTTGCGCAATAATCAGTGGTTTCAAAGTACTGTAACAGTTGTTGTGCAACACTCATACACTTTTCTCTAATACATGCACCTCATCACTTACATCTTCCCTTGCTTGTAGATATTGTATTGTTAGTAATTTAGATTTATCTATTATTTCTATTTATTTTTCTATATATTTTCTATATATATTTAATTTTTACTGCATTTTTTAATGTGCATGTGGTACTTTGCACCAAATACTATCTCAGTGTACTTGCATGGTGTACTGTACATGTATAATCAAACTAAAGACATCTAATCAAACAGGCAATTACCTGGGCTTTGTTGAACATCTGCAGGTTGAGGGTCTTCACCTGGTCCAGCTGGTGGCGTAGCACGCCCAGGCTGTCCTGCTTCTCGTGGATGTCCTTCTCCAGCAGCTTCATGGCCACCTCCATTTCCTGCTTGAGGCCCACCTGCAGCTCCAGCTCCTTCTCAAGCTCCTGCAAGCACATAATACCTTTAAGTTGCAATCGGTGGTTTCTTTTAGGAACAAAAATACATTCTAATGCTGATGTCTACGCATACAATGGTCATTTATTATCTTCACATAGACAGCAAGACCACTGGTTTCAGATGGATATCTAGGCATAAAATCATCATCAACACTGATTTCCTGTCACCGTGTTTTAGGCAGACTGTGATACTTTCTTTGAGTTTTGTCCATGCACATGTTAATCATTAAGGGCCACAAGTGGCTTCTTCATTTGTTATCAACAAAAAAATCTTGGTGTACCTTTATCAAACTATGTCGATGTATAAACTCCAACACATAAACTTACTTTGAAGACATGACAACTCTAAAATGTGCAAAAGTTTATTTTTATTATCTTTATTTGCCAGTCTGACCAATATGCAAGATACAAGCTTAGGAGGCCATAATGGAGGAACTCCTCACCTGCCGAATGCGTTTCTCCTCCTTGTATTGCTTCCACACAACATTGTACATCTCGTCGAGGCCCTGCCGCGTCTGCCGATATGTCTCTAGCTCCACTTGGCTGTCCTGAAAGGTGGCCTGAGGACAGAAAAGACAGTAACATACTACTGAGCTCTCTCAAAACAATCTACCATGCTCCACTTTATTTCACTAAGAATATTTCTACTGCACCTACACTACAGTATTGTGGACAGTATTCACAAATTGTTTTTTAACTGTTTAATTTTTTTTCAATAATTGAGCCAATTACTGTACATATTATCGATCCCAAAGACATGTTTTTAAGACATCTTAAAAATCTCTCAACTTTATACATCGGTTTACTGCCATTAGTTAGCAGTGTAGTGAGGTTCTTTGTATAATATTAATGGTCTACTGTAAGGTGTATAAAAGGACACACAATTATTCCAACAAACCACCCTTGCTATTATTGGAGTATAATAAGGTTTAGAAAGCACACAAAAACATTAACATGTTCACAAAATAATACTTTACGGTACATTACCAAACCCATTTCAGTAGCTGAAGTGAGTCTTTTGACTGTTAGTTAGTTAACTCAATTGCCCTCCAAAGAAAATATCATAATTCCTATATCGGTCGGACTCGGACAAATATTTATAATATCTGTAAGGGCTCAGGTCGGAGTCGGAACATATCAGTGCAAACCAGACATTGTGAAAATTATAAACAGCCAAAGGGCATGTTTCACTTTATGCAAACATTAGTTTTGTGATACACAATAAGTAATTGAATAGGCCTAAAGTGAAAATGTTAGTAGGCTATTCGCTCGTGAGATTTGTCTACCACAGGCCACTAACGAAACATGTGGTATCAGTGCAGTTGATGGAAGCGCAATGGAGGAAATAAAAAAGAAATGCTGCTGGAGAAATGAAAGCCATTGAACATGACAGAGGGAAATCCTCTGTCTGGCAACATTTCAAAATGATTGTTCAGGCCGACGGTGAACCTGCTGGGCATGTACAGTGTGTTTATGTTTATCGCCTCTTGTGCGAACGTGCACTTGCTCCTTGCGTGCGCTGATGGGCTCATGCGCTTCTTATGCGCTGATGCACTGTGTTGACGTTCAGGATGCTGTTTGGTTGGTAGATTAAACCACATAAACTTTCCACACGAACAAAATCATATGTGTGTTATTAACAGGCCTAAGAAAATAGTGTGATTTGAATTGTCTCGGGCTTCGGTCGGGCTCGGACACAAATATTTTAATTCATACTGGGCGCGGGTCGGATTCGGGAACTAATCTGTCGGATGCGGGCCGGTCTCGGACAGAAAAAATGGCCCGAGCCACACTCTAGTGTATGTGTGTGTGTGTGTGTGTGTGTGTGTGTGTGTGTGTGTGTGTGTGTGCGTGTGTGTGTGTGTGTGTGTGTGCGCGTGTGTGTGAGTGAGAAATTATAAAATTATAAAAGAAGTTTACCTCTTCCTTCTTCTGGCTGGTTTGGAGGATGGTGGCATTCTCCTGTCGGAGTTGCTCTTGTTCATCTCTCAATGAATTAATGCGATCGGTCGCAGCTGTGAGCTGTATTAATAGGTAGATAGAATTTTTAGAATATAAAGATGAATGTGAAAGATACAGCATTTGAAAGAAAAAAAACTGTGTTGTGTTAAAGATTATTATCAGTAACTCACCTCTTCTATGAGCTTGAAGTTAGTTTTTTCCAGTGCATCCATCTTGACCTGCAGGTCGGTAACTGTGCAACTGAGGTGCCTGTTTAGCTCCTCAATGTAGTGCTTCTGGTCCAAAATGGCTGTCATTTTCTCATCACTGACGGTACAAGAGTAAAGTGGGAATAAGGTGAGACAAACAGAGAGAGGCAGTGGGAGAGACTTACAGTCAATTTGTCACAGGTACCATCACTGACACTTACTCTTTTGTGGTTTCACTGCTTTGCGGATCTTTGAGGTACAAAGAGAAGTCAATGACGCCAACCTATTTTGATCACAGATTGTCAGGTTAGTGTCTCGGTCAACAGTAACAGCATGCATGTCTCATCACACATAATGCCAGCAGCTTTGGGATATTTGCAGCAGAGTACTGGTATAAGAAAATGTGAGGTAACATTATGCACAGCAGTAAAATCAGTGGGTAAACTATTCATAGCTTAACATTAGCAATCACAAAAAGGCCATTTTAAAAGGTGTGAAAATGGTGCTCAGGTATGTTTACCCTCCACTGCTTTATTAGTTCTGAAGGTTTAGATTATTCAGATGTATACTGCTTTTAGTGGGATACCAATTTGGCTTACCTGGGAGTCAAGATCTTCCCCTTTCACACAAAGGTTGGCATCAATGACATTCAGTCCCACCAGCATACCCACAATTACAGTCCCTTCTTCTTCTAGCATTAGAGCTGCAGGTTCATAAAAATCACTGGCAAAGCAAAAGACAACACCAACATTGGAATCACATTTTTTATGTGAAATATATCTAAACAAATCACAGAACCCTGCTTTACTGGCAGAATAACAAAATGGTACTTGATAAAAAATTAAAGCGCAACTAAATTTTGTAGGAACGGCCAAGATCATACAGTATTGTTTCCATCCCAGTGTGGATTGTTCCAATAAGATTCAGATTAGAAATCTTTTATTAAGGCTTTAAGATTAGGATTAAGAATCTGACTGTTCAGACACCTGTAGCTAGGTTACATAATATTCTAGTAATGTTCTAGTCTATTTTCCAAGAATATCTGTAGAATTTACATTTTACCTTGCTTGGGCCTAAATAATCAAATATGTACATTTTACACAGAATAGCAAAACAGGGTCATAATGCATCGCATAATCTTACCCAAGAAGATCTTTTCTGTCGATCAGGGCTTTCATGTAGTCTGCCAGCTTTTTTTGCATTAGGGCCAGGTGAAGCCAGGCACGTGCTCGCCCAAGCCCTGTCCTGAACCAAATAAATAGGTAAATTGCATAAGTCACTAACTGAAGAACTTGGTTGACAAGATGAACAATCGCTGTCTTAAATCGTCGACGGACGTACTTGAGGCCGGGCATATCTCGTACACTGGTGGCAATGTCACATGATTCAGGACACAGTTTCTCAATAAGCTCCAGGGGACCCCATATGGACTTATTTTGGCTAATGAAGGATTTCCGCACTGTACAGTAAAACAAGAAATAAAGTGTGTTTACGCAAACAGTAAAACAGACAACAAAGCAGAACTGACTTTACTTCTTTCTTTCCCACACAGTAAGGGGATTTGGGGAAATACGACACTCCTTCGCACTACTTTCTTGTGTAGCTTACACCTGGTTGACACTAAGCCACACATATACACAAAGCCCGTTTTTCTTTAATTGGCTTGATGCCACTATTTCAATTAAGTTCAAAACGTTTCCTTACATTCCTTTGGCAGTTGCATAACGATGCTGCAAAGTTGCTGGCAAATTATGAAGTTAATTTTCTTAAAAGCCTAACCCAGTCTACTGCAATTACACACACTGGCACTAAAATCTTTACCAACCTTTTAATCCGTGTTTTAGGCAGTGCTCCAGGACTACAAAAAACTGCTGCAATGGTGGATAGTCCGAATCCAATGTCCGACCCAAACTCAGCGAAGACTGTATTAGAACCTTAACACTCAGTTTCATCATGCTGAGAAGATTAGACCTCTCCACAGTCACAGGGTCTTTCACACCTGCACAGACACAGGTAAGTGGCTACAACACGCATGCACAAATCCCAGTTTTAAATCCACATTATTTAACTGTTTAGCAACTTATTTAAGCATGGCTATTTTCCATTTACCTCTTAACATCTCCGTTAAATTAATCCAATACTTAAATGGCAACACAATGGTACTTGGAACAAGTATACGGAGAGACACGTAGCCTAACTTGTGCACATTTGAGCTCCTTAGTGGAGTATACGGGTACAGACAAGTGACGAGAGTGTTCTCGCAACGGAACGGGCAAGAGCAACATCTTACCTGTGGTTTTGATTTCATTGACAGTTGAAAGTTCAGAGCTATTAGTTGCTGTCCCAGGTGCCGCGTTCTTCAGAGCAGCCCCGTATGTGTTCACTCCGCTGCTAATCGTCTCGCTTGCTTTTCGTGCCAGCGACAAAATAGGTGCCGACCAAGTACTTTCGGTTGCATGCCTGTTTTTCTGCTCTTCCTCGTTACTGTGTTCTTTACCGTCTTCAACAAGTCCTGAGACATCGGATTCTTCACCTTCGACGTTGCTATCTTCCCCAACAGAGTTTGGCTCTTTCGCCTCTTCAGCCATTTTTCCAAAACAAACATGTGATACTAGACCAGAGCAATCTATTATGATTGACTCCACCAGACATCATGAATCGATGCACCACAGCCCTGTGGACAAAACAGTCTCTGACAGTCTCACGTCACTCCTTCACGTCACTCCTTGTTTCTTAACTGAAATGATAAAGCTATACAATTATTACTATTATTATTATTGTTATTATTATTATTGTTGTTGTTGTTGTTTTTGTGATGATGGTGATGACTATAATGATGATGATGATGATGATAGGCCCCCTGTTGGATTATTGTGTATTATTATTATTGTGATAATACCGATCGGCCTATCCACTTACCGGTATGCGTTTGTTTAAAACTAAGTTGCCCAAAACACGATACCACCGCACGTTGCTCTTCCTAATTGTGGAGTGTCGTACAAATACAGGTTAGCCTACCTGTAGCCTATTGCACTGTAAAACACTGCATGTCTGGCGAAATTTGTATAGACTCATTTCATGCTACTCTTTAAAGTTCAAGTCATCTTTTTTTCACACATTGCTTGGACATGACTTTACAGCCCAATTTCTTTTGTCAGTTGCGTGCAGAATATGAGGATAATTAAAGCTTTTTTGTTTGTTTTTGTTTTCAAATAAGCTGGGCTACATACATTCTAGGCCCCGGTGTATCCTATTACAATTGCTGGTTCTTCTTGCAGACACTCAAGAGCATTACCCACATCTTTAATCTGTATTTAGGCGTCCTTAGCACTATACACGTACACACGCGGGCGCGCGCGCGCACACACACACACACACGCACGCACGCACGACGCGCAACAAAGCCGCCATACAATCAATACAACCAAGCCATACAATGTGAATAATGTATGACCAAAATGACCGTGTCAAAACCTTAACTTTTAGTTTTAATGCAGAGAAGATTAAATCTCTTCAAAGTCGGGTTCTTTCGCTGCAAAGACACAAGTGCTGTTTAAAAAACGCACGTGTGCGTATGCTGGACCATTTGTGTCTCCTTCCCATGTTCACTTGACATGCTAAAAAATAAAGTTAGATATAACATTGATTATGCATTATCAATGTCAAATAATAAATGTAAAACTTGTCATAGGCTACTTAGGCTATTTAGCAAATATTTAAAATATTTCAACCAGAATGATAAATGCAAAAATTGCACATCATACACATTTTACTAGGCTACAGATTCTCAAAATGCCGTGGTTTTTTTTTTTTTTTTTTTTTTTTTTTTTTACAAATTCGTTTGCCTATGATTTTTCTTCAAAACAGTGTGTCCCATTGAACATTTTCTTAGACCTACAGGTATGCTGTCTTATCGTCTTTACAGGTTAAAAGCTTGTAAAATATTAAACTTCTAAAATATTTTCTGCACAGACCCATATAAGTTCTAAAATAAAATACAAAATTGACTGTGGAACTTTAGGTGGTTTTATTTGCGATCTACCAAAAAGTGTCCCAATTTTACCCGACTTCACCCTAAGCTATGCTAGCAACCACTTGATGGCGACATAAGCATTTTTTCAGGATGTCGCATTCATTCTGTGCGCACTGTTGCCTGTATCTGTAGCACCGCAAAATTAACCTTACGAAAAGACGAATTTGATTAAATAAAATCTAACTAACGCAACATAAAGGCCTAAAGTGCTATGTCACAAAATAATACAAAGAGACTTTAATTAAAGGGAATCCTCAGTTAGGCTACACATGTTAAAATATTCACGCATTAATGGAATGAATATAAAGTTGAATACATATTAATACAGTGTTTCTGCTTTGTAAAGTAATTTCTTGACAAGATACTCACTGTCCAGTTTAAAATTACCATTCAATAATTGTGCAGTAGTTAATATTTTACAAAGGCAATGCACGCTACTGTTGTAATAGGCGTGGCCGTGACCACACTATATAAATGCTTGATACTCTACCTCTCTGGCTCTTTCGGCTGTACCAGCGAGGGTGTTGGCCACAAAGTTCAGTTGTCCCGTCATCTTTGAAGTTCAGTCAAACGAAAAGGAACAAAAGGATTGAGGTCGCAAGGTTTACTTGGATTGAACTTCGTCATTTAAAGAAAAACAAGTTGTCGACGTGGTTAATTTACTACACTTTCAGATCGTTTGCTTGTTTCTTGCCGAAGACATGAGGATTCTAAAAGTGATACTTCTGTTGGTCCATGCTCTGGGTAAGCTTCAGAATGCCGCCTTGCCGAAATCATTATTGCTAGTCTCAGAAAAAAAGTAGGTTATCGCATAGATTGCCAGATTGTTGGCTGAGTTATGTCAAAATATTAGCAACAATGTTATAATATTAAAAGCAATTAATGTGACTTGCAACTGCGAGTGTGACGTCTTAAAAGTCTCTGTGTGTGGTTCGGTATTGAGTAGGCTACACCAAGACCTTGGCTTCACCATGCTATAACACACAGCCAGTCCAAAATGGAATTTAATGCTGTTTAGCAGTAGGTTATTAGTTTTATTCTGGGTCTTTTTCAGAACAGTTCAACTATATAGTTTGAACTAGGCCATCAATCTATTTAAATCATGTTTTATGTAATTGGATATATTTATTTTTAACTCTTATATTCGAGCATTACCTAAGTGTCTAAGCATGACATTTTTGCGTGTCTATGACAGCACTCTGAAGATAAAGTAATATAGCAGTGTGTATGCATGTGGTGTTCTATATACATGTTTATAGACATGTTAAGACTACGTATGTGAGTGAAGGAGAGAGAGAGAGAGAGAGAGGGAGGGAGAGAGAGAGAGAGAGAGAGAGAGATCATATTGCTTGTTTATACATCATTCAAAGCATTCTTCATCACATGGTATACAAGATACAGATGATTGATTCATTTCACTAAACTCTACTTTTCCCTTTTTGTTTTATGTTGTAGTGCTTTCCACGTTGGTGACTGGTGCCTCCATAGATAAGCATGAAAGTGAAAAACCACCTCAGACTGCTGTGTTTAACCTGTTGGAACCTGTGAATGAGAAAAGAGTTGCAGAAGAAAATCCGCAGCATGAAGTGGACACTGATGAAGATGAGGATTATGACTATGTTTATGATGATGATGATGATGACGAGGACGACTATGAAGTGTCAGGGGACTACATGCCCCGAGGTATGTTTATGAAGCAGGCCCGAGAGGACAAAAAAGCATTCTCATATTTCTGGGTCATACTTGTAATTCCTGATATTATATAGATGTTTTGGTCAAAGCAAATCAATTGATTGATTTTTGTTTGCTTTTATAGTTGCCTTCTCCAGCAAACCCAAGGATCCCAGCAAAATCCTGACTGAAGAAAGGGCAGAGGGGAAAAGAAGGCGAGGCAAGAAGAAGGGAAAGGGCAAGAAAAGGAACCCTTGCTTGAAGAAATATAAAGACTTTTGCATCCATGGCACATGCCAATACCTCGCAAACCTCCGTAAACCTTCTTGCATGTGAGTATCTATTGGCTTCCATAATCTCTTTACATTATTGTTGTTAAAGTACATGTATTGCATAGAGTAGAACTTGTCTAAATAAGGCGTCTGCCATGATGTCTGTCAAGGGCAAACCAAAATCATTAACCATATTTCTCATTTATAGATGCAATGAAGGATACTCGGGAGAGCGATGTCACGACATCCTCTGGCTACTATCCACCAAAGCAGACCAGGGATATAACAGGACAACAGCACTGGCCGTGGTGGCAGTTGTGTTATCCTCACTCTGCCTCATCATCATTGGCCTCCTTTTGGCATTAAGGTGAGTCTGTAACATCATGCTTCATGAGAGGGGTGATTCTTGTATGGTCAGAAAAAAAACAGGGCTTATGTAGATATTTGTAGTAATTGAACTGAAGGTCTGAAGTCTTGTGTGTTCTCTCGTTACACCTCAGGTTTCACAAGCGGGGTGCCTACGATGTTGAAAACGAGGAGAAGGTGAAGCTCGGGGCAGCGCCACACCACTGACTGAGGAGAAAGAACGGTAAGCGCACCAAGAAACATGTCCGACACGCACAATACCTTGTCACCTTTTTTTGTTACTGGGCTGGAATTTATGTGAGTAATCATTTCTTTTTTGTGATTGTTTAATTTTAGGGTGGAGATGTGGAAATTCTACCTCAAAATAAAAAAGAGAAGTAAACAGGCCAATAAGAAGAACACGACAGAAGGAGGTAGAGTGACTGTGCCTGTCACAAGTGACTGATCTCCTCTCGCCGACTGACCCACTGGACAGCCATGAACCGGGTCTCGTGCGGAAGACCTCAAAGTTCAGCAAGTTGGGACAGAAAAGGCCTCAGAATCCGGGACTAGGCCCAAGGTGGTCACAGAATGCCACAATATAGAGGTGGCGACTAGGAGGCCATGTTGACTGAGGTGGAGGTGGTAGTCTGAATGTAGTGAGGACTGTCTGGAACGAAATTCCTGGTGTAAAAGCCAGGAGGTCCTCCCCAAGGAATGATGGAACCTTATCTTTGAATGGAGTGTTTACGCCGATCTGCTTTTTCTTTCTCTCCGCACATTTTTTTGTTGTCGTCTTGTGTACTGTAAAAAAAGTTTATTTATGCGTTATCTTTTAATTTATTTATTTATGTCAAGTGGTATTTATTCTGATGTCTCCCAACACAAAGGCACTGCCCGTATATTTGTACCGATTTTAATATTATAATATTTATTGTACAATATTTATGGGCAAGAAGTATCTCCCCTAAAGCATTATTATTAAAAAGACTAATAATGAGGATCACTGTACATTTTCCTCTACATAGCATATGTGTCATAATGATACAGTTGTTACAGTTGCCACTTATTGAAATATTTAGTTCCCGTGGGCCGGTAAATATCCACATTGTTATGCCTCTGTTGTAAGACATAAAAGTGTGTTACAATGAAAAGAAGAATTCCATTACTGTAGTTACTGTTAACGCACCAAATGATCCAGCAGTGTACTGTTAGCATAAAGAAAACAAATCTTTTCTTGATCAGCTCAGTGAGATCAATGTTAAGCTCAAGAAATGTGAATTAAAATCTTTTAAACCAACAGCGGTTACAGTGATTAATTTTGAAAAGCATTTCTATCCAACAAGGGCTTTCTGTATTGTAATGTTTAAGAAAATAATCTGATACTACACAGAGTAAAAGAATGGAGAAATACAGCTCTTAGATCAGTGATGGACAACCTGGATTTAGAAGCTACACTCTAAAAAAAATGGGCCCAGTACCAGTTCTTCAAAGTGCTTTAAAAGAACCTTTCTCAGGGCTTTAAGGAACCATCAAGAAAATAGTTCTTTGAAAAAACATTGGATATGATATATAGCATAGCCCATTATGATCTGAGGTTCTGAAGAACCATTTCTAATGTGAAGGATGTTTCACATAATGTAATGTTCAACACAGAGATTTTACTCTCCATCCAGAGATTTAAAGAGCCATTTAAGCACTTTAATTTTTTAGAGTGTAACATCCAGTACCACATTTGTTTCAACCATTCACTAAATCAGCTGTTTCTAATTGGAATGACTCTTCATCCTGGTAGAGGAGTTGTTTAGTGAAATCACCAGTAGTAACAGATAGAACCAGGGGATTTGGAATATGTGGTACTTGATAAACTCCTGAATCCAGGTTGTCCATCAATGACGATGATCAGTGTAATGTAATGGCAGTACGTGCAGTGTTTTATTTCCACTCCCAGTCAGCCACTTTCATTGGCCAGCTGTCGGCACCCTGAAGTCATAGTCTTCATAATGAGATCAGTCGTTTGTATCGCTGAGTCACTTCCTCCTGTAGACAGCTGAATGTGGTCCTCTAATCAGCCCACATTATTCTAAAGAAAATGAGAGAATTGACGACCCAAATATAGCCTTGTGTCTCCAGAGAGGCTTTTATCATGGGAAGAATAATATTTGCTGACCCTCCCGCTCTCTTCCATGGCCCAGCGATCCCTTTCATGTGAGGAGCACCTGCATTCTCAACCTCTTCGTGAGCGTGTAGGATGCACACCTGTTCACAACCACACACAAACCTCCAAGTCACTACCTCAGCTGCAGTGTAACAACATTTTGCCGCACCAAAGACTGGTAAAACAGCCACTCGTCAATGTAGAACATCCGCAAGACACTGCAAACACCCCCAGGGCTGAAATTTTCTCTTGACAGGAAAGGGGTTTAGTCAGCTAAGCCGGCTGAAGAGCCATGCTTTGATTTGATGGGGGAAGGGAGGAGTGAAACACTGAAACGTGTATTATTCACTCTGAGTTATGGGATGATGTCATCACCACCACCCCAGAACCCCACACACACACACACACAAACACACAACACACACACACACACATACACACACATGCACACGCACACACCCACACAACCCCCCCCCCCCCCCCCCCCCCCCCCCCCCCTGTCCCACCTCCACCCCCCACAGGCCAGATCCTCCACTCCTGGCGTTAAAGGACTTGGATGCCTCAGGTTTGTTTGATGTGGTCGGAGTGTTGGTTTTTCAGAAGGGGGTTTATGACCCACCGGAATGAAGGGGGTGTGTGGGAGTAAGTGGCTGGTAACAGCAACACATACATGTGGTTCAGGTGGTGTGTAAGACAGCAGTGGGCAGTTTGTCAGATTGCACATGGTATGGGATGGAACATAGTGGGATGCCTAACAGATGAACTGAGTTAAAATTGAGTTAAAAACTATCAAATAGTATAATATAAAAGTAATTGGAGGGACAAGAATGAAGTAGGAGAAGGATGATGTGGAAGTTAAAGGGACATGTTCTGGCAAGATTTGAGTACTGACACAATACGTGGTAGGAGAGCCATTAAAAACAATGCTCTAGCAGACAGATAGACTAATCTGAGATCATCAAGTTTATCTACATACGCTGAGTCATTTTATCTGATCTAGTTTATAAGTGAAGTGATGACGCCTGTCATACATTCATCATCTGACTGGTCACTTGACTGATTTACAGTATGTCTCTGAGTATGTCCGTACTATTCAGTGTAAATCATTGCTTCCACTTCTCTTTTTTGTGAAATAAATATCTGAATAACATTTCTGTTGCATTTTGCATTATAATTGTATTTTGCAATAGTGTCACTCCTGTAAGGTTGTATGGAAATTATGATGGATTTTAAAGAATTTGGATGTGCTGTTTTACCTAATCTTATCATATTGTCATAAACATATTATGAATATCTTACTAATGTCCCAATGACATCAACTTCCACAAAAAAGGTGTTAATAGCAAATTAATTCTCAACTGATTTATTTAAGTTACCTGAATTCAGAGGCCACAATGTAGTCCCACATGTTACAAATCACCTGGTTCTACCTGTGTGTTTAATAGAGGTATTTTAATGGTTAATTCTTCCACCTAGCTAAAAAGCTGTGCTAATTATAATAAGATTATTACGTAAATAGCTAGAACAAATTTGTGGTACTGGATGGTAGCTTCTGAAGCCAGGTTTGCCATTACTGACTTAGGGGGCTAAACACAGATTCAGTTAGCTTATTGATATGATTTGAAGGGGAATGCAATTTAGAGAAGACCTGACCCACACTAGGTGACACTTTCCTTTAATGGTTTTTCTGTTGCATACTACTTCTAATAAAAGGGGGGAAGAATTGTACCTTCCTTTGATAACAGGTATGTGAAGACAGAAAAGTCTTTTGTTCCTTATACCACCTGGTCTGATTCAGTAATGGCATTCTGGATAATGACCAGGTTTATTTTATTCAATGACATTGCTTTCTGATGAGTCACATTGACGATAAGTTGTATCATGCTATTGTCTTTTGCCACACGTAAGACTGTGGATATTATTCAGGTGAGTGATAAGAAAAATTGCGTGTACATGTTGACAGCCAACTAGGCCCATAAATGGCATTAAGCCCACCACCGCTAAGAGAGCCTCCCTGTTCAAGGAACTTCTTTTCTGTTGTTCCCGTAAGAACATCATCTCAAGCTTATTTGCCTTTGCAAGGTGTTTCCTGTCTCTCCCTGTCTGAACAATGGACCACTTCCACGTTGATATGGAAGTGAGCAGTAGCACAGTTGGAAATGCAATCATGTTAGACAACATAACAGTGAGTAAACAGCAAACATCCTACCCACATGAATGGGGCCTGCTGCATTCACAGCCTGTGTTTACAACTCCCACACCTGAACTCATGATAATCTGCTTTACGCCATAGTTGTGGGTTGTTGTTGTTTTTTTATTATTATTTCTTTGTCTCATATTTTGCCTTTAACAAGATAAAATATAAGAGAGAGAGAGAGGAGAGACAAAGAGATGGGGTAGGATTGGGAAATGACCTCTGGGTCTCGGAGTTATGGTATGGACGCCTTAGCCAACTACACCTCCCATAGTGTTAGGTTGTTAATGGTGGCAGGCATTTTGGGACATTGTGCTTGTTTTGTGGTCTGTCATCCTGTGTGTCTGGGCAGCCCTGACATTCAATGGGGCTGCTGTTTGGGTTCGGGTGCTTTGGCATGAGGATAGAGACCAGCTGTTACTGTCCTGAGTGGACGGCTGACTCTTCATCGCTGACACATGAGGGCTGATGGATGAGGTGCTGACACAACCACTGTGGAACTACAGGGAAGACTCCTGACAGGGGCCATGGGGCAGGGGGTGAGAGTATTTACAAGTTAGAGAGAGACAGAGAGAGAGAGCGAGAGAGAGAGTGGCAGCGAGAGAAAGTTCCTGGATATAAACTTGAGGTTGCCATAGGAAAGGACATCAAAAGGACCTATTGTTAGATCAAAAGCCAACCATTGACTTGAAGGACGCAGATCTTTTGAAATTCCCCCGCATTCCCCTTGTTCGTCTTGCATCAGTGAGACCCACCCAGTTATTGTGCTCTGCTTCTCTTTCCATCCTCTCACCCATCTCGTCGCCCCTCTCCTCTCCTCTCCTCTGGCGGAGTGTTTTATTTCGGCCTGCTCTCGGTAGATGTCAACTGGATGCCGCTGTAGGAGAATAAATAGAAGCACGGCCCAGCTCCCCCATTCACTCTGGGCCGCCTGTGCCAGCAGATTCCTCCAGAGTGACCTCATAGCCCTGGACAGACACTTGTTATGTATCTTGATCACGTTATTAAATTCTCACGAGTTTATTTAGACTTTCGGGAGCTCAAAACAGGATTGTATTTCAAGTGTGCCTCAGGAGGGGTGAGAGAGGAGAGATTGTGAGCGGTGGGTGTCGGCAATGCAGGGAACACATAAACACACACATACACACAGACACACACACACAGACACAGAGCAGTGTTTCACCCTCACATTAAGTGCATTTTAATGTGCACACATGCACACCCTGCTTGTGGTTCCATTTTGACACACACAGCAGTGTATTGGGCACAAGACATATGATGACTTGCATTTGACTCATTTGTTTTTTTGGCCACTCAAGCTGCAGCGACTCCACCCCCCGCTCCCATATCCGCCATGTGTGTGTAATGTGGTCGATGTGAATCAGCCTAAAGTCTGCTGCATGTATGGTTTCGCAGAATAGCACCACAATGACAAGATCAACCAGACCGATAAAACACTGCTATCAGGAGATTGCTTCAATGTGTGGGGAATTTTTACTTCCAAGATAACAAGGATGCAAAACATGTTTTAGGGAGTGGATGAGTGGAGCGATATATGCTTTCATCGATCACAAGATTGAGATGAAAGTATGATAAGTCTTTTGATAAGTCTGATGAGAAAAGAAAAACTAGTCCCAGTTGGATTAGTCATTCGTTTAAAAATACATATTTTAATCTAAAAGTTACAGTGCAGATGTCACTTCGCCAGTGTCAGTAGAAGAGTTATAAAGAAAGGCCCCATGTTGCAAGACTTGAAATGTTGTTGCCAACTGCAAATAGCAGGCAAACACACAGAGGGAGAAAGCAAGACCACAGCCCACAGCTTTCTAAGCATCTTTTCATATTGGACCTACAGGCTGGCCTCTCCCTCCGTCAGCAACAGCTAACTGATGGTGGTCAGCCAGCCTCCCCATGCCTCTGCAGGGGACAGTGCACCTCTCTTCAGGGAGTAAATCTCCTAATGGCCACGCTGACATTTCCATCATGACAGTGTCATCACCCAAAAACTATAAACAGACTTTGCCCCCTTCACCCCCCGCTCCCCGCCCCCCATCTGACTTCAGCCCTCCTTCCTTCCTCTCTGTGATAGTCTTTGTCTCCAGTGACTCTTTCCCTTTCCCCCCTCTCACCAGGCCTCCTCATGCTCTCCCTCTCTCTTTCTGTCTCATTCATCAAGACCCTAGGAGCCATCCCATTCTCCTCTTTCCTCACATTCATCTCGCTTTAATGCCTTTTCTTTCTGTCTTTCTTTTCTTTCTGTCATTCTTTCTCTCTCTCCCTGTCCCTTCTTTTTTGCTCTCTGTTTTCCCTCTCCCACTGTGAACAAGAACAGTGTGGGAGCGCTTCTCAGAGCGCAGGAATGCAGCCAGCTCTGCTTCGCCGAGCGCAAGGGGGATTTTTCTCACTGGTGAGATCATGGGGCTGTGGGGTTTTTCTTCGGGAGTGACCCGGAGTGTCATGGCAGAGAGATTCCACCACAGGAGAGCCTTCGAGCAGATGCCACAGGCAGACGACACACACATACAAACCAGGCAGTGGTTTCGGCTTAAGATCTCTCCATCTATCTGCCTGATGATAGGCTTGCTCATCCAAACAAGCTTCGCCCTCTCTTATTTACTGATGTCAGATAATGGCTCTCTGTTCCTGAGAAAGATCAGCACAAAGATAGGCCATGTCTGAAATGTACACTCGTACACTATATCATGCATTACATAGGGTGTGAGTTACGTAGTTTTGTCTCTTACCTAGTGCACTGTATAGTGAACAACTGAACATTTCGGATTTGGCCATAGTCGACATTAAGTGCCCAATTTTCAGCCTGAGGTATTTGGTAGAGGCCATTAAAAAGGTTTGTAATCTGCCTCAATGAGTGGTCGAGGCCACAGTTACCAAGAGACAGAGGCAAAGTCAGGATGTTGGCTTGGAGATGCAAAGGGCTTAGTAATAAAATCCTTTTTGTCTAGTCGGCAAATATGGGTCTGACTCCTTCTCTCTCTCTCTCTGACACAGGTCTCCATCTTGAGAAGTGATCTGTTTATTATTGTGATTCGAGGACCCCCAATGACTTGTAAAGTACACACGGCGTCGGATGATTAGTCAGTTCATTTTCCTCTCTGTGAGTGTTTTTGCAGCGCCAGTGAGTCAGAGGGTCGACTCGTTGTATGTCAGTGTGAAAAGCTGCCTCCTACTCAAAGCCTTTCACTCTGAGCTCAGTGGTCTGGTGCTGACGATGGGGTGGCAGTCGTCTCAAAAAGACCATTGGGGACAGCAAGTGACTCACGCTATTATTCCGGAAGAATCTGCTGTTGTCATCACTGACCCATTGCCCATCGCTTCTGAACCAACTGGAACTCATTCAGTGTCTGTGATGCACAGGCAGGAAAAACTTTTTTCGAAGCCTTCCAAAATGTCTCATGACCTTTTCTGGAAAAAAAGATCAATCAGAAAGTTCATGTTAGCAGTGCCACTTGATGGCAGTTATTGGAGTTTGCAATATTACTAGCATTACAAAGTATTCACCTGCGAAGAGCATCAGGCATGATCTAATTCATTAAGAAAACATTTGACTATGATTGTTTATATGCCTTTAATAATAAAGTGCAAATGTTATGAAGTTATCCCGGCGAGACCTAAGAATAATTCACTCATTACATGCTTTGGTCACCACAGCATGTCAGGAGTATCGAGAAAATCCACAAACTGCAAACAGACCTTTGCATGTATACCTTCTGAAAAGAGGAAATATCTTGGAAAGTACAGACTAAGAATAGTATGCAAGGGTCACCATACACTGGCCTTGAAACTCGACACCATGCTCTGTCCTCAAGTGTCCTCTGTGCAATGCTTATACCTCTCTCAAGTGGATACATATTATCACACACCTGTTTTGGCTGAGCTCTTTGGCAACGGCAGCAAATCTCCTTGCGCTCTCCCAGAACACCTTCTCCCCTTTCACACATGCATGTTGCACCGACAAAACTTTCCACAGGGCTCTCGGTTGCACAGGGCCAAGACAAAGATGGTATTGTTTCTGAAGTGCAGCTGTAAGGCTTTCAGTGCTTCCTCGCAGGCACATTGTGCGCAACATCTTCATTGTGTTTGAATTCCATCCCCTCCCTCTCCTTTGAATTCTTAAATGTCACCTGGGCCCAAAATGAGCTCAAAAACGCCTCTCTGTTTGACTCTCAACATTTGTGAGAAACTTTGTGTCCACCTCAAGCTGCTGTGTGTTTAGTGTTCTGGTGCCTAATGGCCGTCATGCATCACCCAAGTGGGTGCTACACACTGGGGGTGGTTAGGGACGTCCCCCTTTTTTGTTAAGTGCTTTGGGTACCTGGAAAAGCATTTCACAAATGTCATGCGTTGCTCCTGTTAAGCATACACCCCCAGTGTGCACTGTTCCAGTGATTCAACTGTAAAATTGAAAGGCAAAAAGTGCATGCAAATGCACATGACCTGACACAAATTGGGCATGATTCCAGTCAGGGTTTTTTTTAAAGAGTAATTAATGGGAA
The DNA here is from genome assembly GCA_030347295.1 of Setipinna tenuifilis. Lineage (NCBI taxonomy): Eukaryota > Metazoa > Chordata > Actinopteri > Clupeiformes > Engraulidae > Setipinna > Setipinna tenuifilis. The sequence continues at coordinate 22,229,576 of CM059288.1, read as the reverse complement.
CCAAACTCTGGGAGAGCTGATGATCTCCCAGTGCTTTTGCTGGGCAACCATAATTGATTTATGCCAACAGATTCTCTCATCAAGAATGCTAAGGTAAAGATGGAAAATTACCAATAAATATGGGAATAAATGGAAAATTACCAATTGCACAAATGTGGACTCTTAACTGGTACTGGGGCGGGTACGGTACCTAATGATTAGGGAGTTAGTCTTGGAATCGAAGGGTCGCAGGTTTCCCGCACCAGTAGAAAAAACAATATGTGTGGGAGGTTAATAACCAGCACCCTCGTCCATGGCTGAAGTGCCCCTTAGATTGACTGTCCCTGTACCTAATTCACTGTATGTCGCTCTGGATAAGAGTGTACAATGCAAGTAATACAATGCCTACGTATAGGGGCAGCAGTGGTTTAGGCGGTAAAGGTGTTGACCAGCAATTGTCAATCAGTTGTCAGCATAAATCAATCATGGCTGCCCAGCATAAGCATTGGGAGGTAATCGGCCCTAACTCTAGAGTACTTGGAGGAAAACTGGTTCTAAGCATCTTCTGACTAGACAAGGTTGAAGTCTCCTTGAGCAAGACACTGAACCCCATACTGCTGATGTGCTGGTTTGCACTTTGCAAGCCTGCTTTTTACCATCATGGTGTGTGTGTGCAAACCAGCCTTCCACCATCAGGGTGTGTGTGTGTGTGTCTGTGTGTGTGTGAGTGAGAGAGAGAAAGAGAAAGAATTGGTGGATATCAGGCATCGAATTGTAAAGTGCTTTGGGTCACTCAACTAAAAATGAGTAAATACTATACTATAAATGCAATTCATTAATCGTAAAGTACCAGTGCAGTCCATCAATGGTGTTTGCAAAGTACTCACATTAAAGAGTCTGACTGAGGAGCATCTTGAGACTGCACCACTGAAGGCCTAATCAAAGAAGAACCTCTATTGTTTCAGTCTTGGAGTCAGATTAGTCTTGTGTGAGACTAGGTGCTGTTATGTACATTCCACTTGCAGGCTTGGTGAGTCTCATTGGGAAAACACCACCTTTTATTTTACTCTCTTCTGACAAATATTTCTCCTCTCCTTTTTCTTTCCGTTTTTCATATTATTCAGTTTGACATGAACAAAGATATTTATGCAATTTCCATATTCTGTACAGACCAAGCATTTTCCACCCAAGGAAATGTAAGTTTAAAAATATATTTTCCCAGGAGCACCTTATAACATCAACCAACAAGACCAATATTTACCACATGATTACTGATTTTTTCTTTCAGATGTGTATACTGTAAGTATCCTCAAAGCCAAGGATGGTGAGTGAACTGAGTGAGTAAGTCTATTTATGACACTCCTGAGAGGCACACATCACTCTGGTTTATAGGACCTGTTGATCTTTTGATCTGTTGATCACCTCTAAAGGTGTCAATGTAATGGCAGCATTAGTCTCTTTTGCCCTCTCATAATACCATCTTATTAATACTGTCATCTACTTTGTGGCTTTGGAATAGGTACATAGATGGAGGAGAAATCCCGAAGGTTAGGGGGTTAGCTGCATAACCATGCTAAACCTTGTTTAAGTGACCTACTTGAGATGTACACCCCTGCACACTCACTGTGATCCTCCTTAGGAGGTTTACTGAGCATACCATCCATGAACTTTAGCTCTATGGGAGAAAGAGCATTTAGTCTTACTGCCCCCAGGCCCTGGAATTCACTTCCCCTCTAAATCAAACAATGTGAATCCATTGTGAACTTTAAACATCACCTAAATACATGTCTTTTTAAACTAGCATATGACTTGGCTTGATAGCATTGTTTTATTGTACATTTAATATTTTATTAATTATATTTGTTACTGCTTATTATGGGTATGTTCTTAATTTGTATATTTCTATATATTTATGCATATTATATATATGTATATATATATAATTGTAAAGTGACCATGGGTGTTTTGAAATGCACTTCTTTTGAAAACAAAATGTATTACTATTTTATTATTATTAGTAGAAGTATATGCAGATGGAAGTGTGGGGTACATTAGGCCCTTCAAGTGGAGTCTACCAGAAAAGGACCAACTGATGTAGAGGGTACTGACAAACATGCAGACATGGGAGTGCATTCACACTTCCTGTCTGTCAGAATAGCAACATCTAGCTTAGAGATCATTCATAAAGCCTGTGCAATGTCTTTCCATGATCAGACACAGAGATTAGTAAAAAAAAAAAATCCCCCACCCTTGTTACACACACCTCTTTCTTACGCCAACCCATGAAAATTATCTTTTTATAAACATTTAAGTAATTGTTCCCCTTTTTCATCACCCATTGCTACAAATGCTGCCAGTTTTCTTGTGAAAGCTGCTCTGATCATGTTTTCTTTGAAGGCGGGGTGTTGCCAATGCTTAAGACACTAAAAATAGCCCAGGGGGAAGAAGTGGTGAAAAAAACTGTAGGAGTGTTCAGTTCCTCTGTCTTTGGCGTGCTGAGCTGCAAGGCATGTGTCTCCTCCAGTCTTCACTTCTCCCTCTCCTCAGACTGGTGTGAACAATGTTATTCTATATACAGTCTGCAGGCTATTCTGAGCAACGCTACCCAGTGCTGTCCTTTGTTTGCCCTTTTTAAGCTGTGCTGGTCCCCAACAATGCACCAGCAACATGGAGAGAGCACAGCAAATATTCATGGAAAAGAGAATTAGCTGGCGAAAGTAAAAGCTTATTTAATGCCATGATTTGTGACTGGACTTAGGATGTTTGTCTCTCTTGACATATGGACATGCACAACTCATGCACATGCGCATGCGCACGCACACATACAGACAGACAGACACACACACACACACACACACACACACACACACACACACACACACACACACACACACACACACACACACACACACACAGAAACACACTTCACAAGTCTGTGGTCATGTACACATTCACTCAAGTGAACACTTTTCCCATTAATGGATTTGAATGTGTATCCATTTATGTAAGATACATACTTTTCCTTTTGAACAGCATCTGGTTTCCATTCCCTAGCCTTCAGCCTGCCCCCCCAGATATGTGTATGAAACGACATGGTGGCACCCTGCCCATTCCTACTGCCATGTTATTCTCTTCTCTCCAGTTCTCTTTTTTACAATGTGTGTGTGTGTGTCTGTGTCTGTCTCTGTGTCTGTGTCTATGTGTGTGAATGTGTGTCATTTTGGGAGACAGAGTAAATGTAAAAGAGGAAATTATTGGTCCAGACAAAGCATAACAGCCCTTGTGATGTCATGGAAAGAGTTGTCCCTCCAGGCCTAAAAACATTACCGCAGGGCACAATAGCGGTCATAGTTCTCCTCATTCCTACCTGCTGAACAGAAACCACTGCATGATGACAGAGATAGGGAAACATGATTGTTAGGCTACACACTGTTACCTGTTGTTTGGTTGCAAAATTCACTGTGGCAACTTACAGAAGGGGAACTTCTAGCAATTGTGTAAAAACCTGTTGGTCACCAATATTTTCTCAAGTAAAACTGTACTTAAGAGTATTACAGAAAGATGACTGATGAAAGAACTGAGTGACTCCCTCAGCTTGCTCTTCCTTATTGTTTGTTATTGGACTCCACAGTAAAGTCTCTCTCTCTCCCTCTGTATTTCCTTAGTTTGTTCACTGTTTCTTTATTCTATATAAGACTTGGGGCATGTTTCCTGGCTGATATCTGTGTTGACAGCCCATCAATCATTAAACAGACTGTATCACAATACCACAAAAGCTAGGCTATTGTGGACTTTTCATGATGCCATTTATGTTAGAAGGAGTGTCAATGTGACACTGATTTTTCATTTAAAATAAATACACAGAATGTATTTTTGGTATAACAATGGTAAGCACTGTGTATCTTCCACAGTTCAGAAAAGTTGCCTTAAATGACTCCCCCCAGACCTTTTGTTAATTTAGTCATACACAGCTGTTTTAATACTATGATGATGTATATATTGCAAATAATGTGTCATTACCAAGGTCATCCCTGAGTCACAACATAAATAAACAACACATGCTATCTATTGCTAATCCTCCATGCAGGTGGGTGCCAGTGGCATATTTCAAAGGAATGTGTTTGAAAAAGAACATAAAAGAGAAAACTATTTTAAAAACATGTTTTACAAGCTGAGCGTGACTGGTACACTTCACCTTGAAATGTGCTGTTCAAACACTATCTCTGAAATTAGTTTCCTCTTTACTACTACATATGGAGTTTTTTGTGCCTTGTTATTTTTTTCTGTCATGTTTTTCAGTTGGGAAATGCTCTGACCATACTGTGTGGAAACCTACTGCAATGAGTGGATTGGTGTGATGTTCCCCCATAAGCACACCCCACCTCACCTGTCCAGGAGCAAGCCTCGGCATGAAGGCAAAGGAATGTAACCTGAGGTGATTATTAGTCAGAGAGATAGAGAAGAACGATCTATGAAACATTGCTGCAGGGTGTTACTTGTTAGTGTTGTTTCTTGCCACATTATGAACACCCGCTAGCAATTTCACACCCTATAAATCAATACAATTTTGAGCCTTATTATTGTTAGTGATAATGCAAAGCGTGGCGTCAAAGGGCATCCTGCCAATGGCGTGCCTGTAGAATCATCCTAAGTCAACACAACACCTGCCCCCCCCACCCACACACACACACACACACACACACACACCCGCGGTGGTGCCCATGCAAAGGAAATCCCTGGGTAATGTTTGTTTCAAATAGGCTTGATCATTCCTAGCTGGCACCCACGCTCTCTAAACAATAACCGCATCCTCTTCAATAGAAAACGTTGCATGGTGGGGGAAAGTCACTGACATCAGAGGAAACCGGAGCTCGGAGCACTGCGTTCATCACAAAGGATCATATTTCCCTCTCTGAAAACTCGTCTTCATTTTGAGGTTAAGCGGCTTGGCATGTTGGCAGTTTATGTATTGTGTCAAAAAGGGCGATATTGTTGACTTTAAACCCCAAATGTGAAGTCTGAAAAGCCACGAAGGCCAGGTGCCAGTTTGCATGTGTGCAGTGTAACAGGTGAGTACGCATTGAGAGATGGGGGCCTGCAGTGTCGCAGGTGTGCGACTGTGTGACTCATGCCACCACAAGCCTTTTAGAAGCCAGATGAAATGTCACACAGTAGCCACATGAAAGGAGCCCGACCATCTGGGAGGTGAACCACATGGCCAGGATTACATGGAAGGCGTGGGCTGTCTAACTCATGTTGATCATGGTACACTACATGCAGATACCATCTATATACAATGTAGTGTAAAACCATGCGCAACCAAACCCTTTTTTAGGTGGGTGGAAGATTGGAACAAAAGTCTATTTTCCAAAAAAAAACATCAGATATGATCCTGAACACCAAAGAGCTCTCATATTGACTTTCAATAATTAACTTCCCCTCAGACTCAGGCACGGTTCAAGACTGGTCTGTAACTCCATGTTTTGTGCTGAGCAACTAATCAACTTAGCACTGCGTGCACTGACAGGGCTTTAAGAGCACCCTGAGGCTGAAGATTGGGGCTTGTGTAAATCTGCCATCAGCCTCTGAGCTGTTTCAAAATGGAAAATTTGTGGAGCTGTCAGGGTTAGGAGCACAGTCAAGCCCTACGCTATGAGGAGGGAGAAAAATGGCCAAACTTGTTTGAATTTTCTCTGCACGTGTCTAGGTTAGGCTACAATGGTGCTGCATATTACAAACATCTGAGATTACAACAAGAGGCATCTTTACTCAGTTCTACAGTAGAATAGTAACAGTTTCTTGCAAACATATCAATGGCCTTCCCCTCTCTACTTTGTCTTATTTTTAGTTTGAATTCATCACTACTTTTCAGGAAATGCCACATACTGTAAGAGAAGTGATGAAGGAAGTGGTTAATTTCGACACTTCCTTTCCCTGACCCAACACCAGTAGGGTAAGTAAGGGGGTAAGTTTCCTTGTTTTTCGGGCTTTGAGGTCAGTATCTTTTCGTCAGACGCCTTACAGTTTCTGTCATAAAATGTGTCACCACCACCACCACCAAGACAGTGGTGCTGCCGAAGTGAAAAGGAATTTTTAGTGCTAGCACGTCACAATTGCACAGTAGCCCTGTACTTGAAACATTGCCCCCATGGCTGTAAAAATTCCTCGACCAGCTCATTAACCTCATGATTGTGCTTTTTTTTTGTTTGTTCCCCAAACCACAGTCCCACCATCACTCCTCTGTGCTGTGTTAAGTCTCCAGCATATTAAATAAGCCAAATTGCCCCAAAGGAGACAGCAATGTGGCTGTTGTCAGCACAACCAGGCAACTGCACAGTATTTCTATCAGGCGAAAATAATGGAACAAATTGTAAGCAATGGTCAGCTACTGTAGGAACCACAGTCTCCTGGCATGGTGGATGTCTTCCTCCACAGCCTTTTCTTTTTGACTGTGTCTAGTGAATGTCAGAGTCATTCAGTATATATCTCCATTCCACAGAGTTTCCTGACCTCAGAACAATACAGCCTTTGAAATTCAGAAATGCCTCGGCTTGGCAGCAAGGGGGTGGGGGGATCCCTGAGACAAACGCCATGTTTCAGAGCCTGGCATATGAATGCTAGCTTTGGTGCCAACACAAACTTCGTATCCCTTTGGAATTTCAGGAGCTTCAATGGAGAGGGCATCTTGAAGACAATTACACTAACATCTCTGGCTACTGTGGAGAGTCTGACTGTGTTCAGACAAAGCATCATCCACCGCATTGTGTGTCCTCTAAATGATGAATAACATCCTGCCTGGTCATAGGCTATACGCTTGTGGGCTTGTTGAAAGACATCTGGTGTCATGCAGAGTGTAGTATTTCACTGTGCCAGTGTGTTTTGATGGCGAAATATGGGCTTGGCAAGGAGGACTTCTGGCGTTCTGAGCCCAGAGCACTGTCAGAGAGGACGCTGGTCTTGTCCAGGCATGTCTGAGAGCAACCCTTTCCCTCTTGTGTCATCAAGTGATTTATGGCAGCTTTCAGTGCATTGGAATGTAGCACTCTGGGATCTCCTCACTACAAAAGGTAAGCTGAGTGTTGTAAAAAAAAAAAAAAAAAAACTTTTTGTTGTCCACCCCTTTCTGTTTTTTTATGATCAGATATGCAACCACTGGTCCACATCCCAGTGTTTGCCCAGCCAGTAGCCACTCCCAACTGTAACTATGCCATTTGTCGACAGAGTGCCCTGATGTCCCTCCAAGATAACAATAATCCAAATATGGGCACGCAATAGAAAGCTATAAACCTTGCATTCTCTGTGGTCTAAGATTATTCTGCATAGCTACAGGGATAAACAAGTAAACAAACAGATAGCAATTCCACAGCCCATATCTCAATTTATGCAGTATAAGGTGATCTACTTACTAATGTTGATTCATTAGATATGTGTTATGTCTTCAAAAAAATCTTGTAGTCTAGACTTGTTATAGGCCCTGACTCATATGACTGGTCAGTACGTATCATAGTGTCACTCATCTCTGGTGAAGGCCAAGTATCACTACAACTTGAGCTTCAGCCCCTAAATTAAACTGCCACAGAAATGTGAGTTTACATCAATCAAAGTTCTTCACACTTTTCTATAACACTCAATCACAAAGCAGAAAAAACATACCAATGTTAAATTGCACATAAAAAATGTTGCATTTGATATTGGAAAATATTCAATTCACTTCAATATTGTTTATCTTCCCAAAAAAAAAAAAACGATTTTTCCTGCTCTGATGCTGAGTATGCACAAAAGTTTAATTTCGATAAATCTTTGGATAGACTGTTGGCTGAAAAATGAGTCATTATGAGAAAACTGCATTGCACTGAATGACTGTGATCAACTTTGTCTAGCAACTCATGTCGATATATTAATAATTACTCATCACGCATGACTGTCCCTACAATGTGCAGACAGTGATGAGAGGCTGTCTGAAGTCCAAAAGGTCCCTGGTGCTTATCCAGCACACAGATTTCAAACTGACCTGCATACATAATAGGCTGAGCTATGACCTCAAGGTTGGCTTCACGTCCTGACCCCCTTGCCAGACCCAGTGGATAGTGTGTGTGCGTGCGTGTGTGCGTGTGTGTGTGTGCGTGCTTGCATGTGTGTGTGTGTGTGTGTGTGTGCGTGCTTGCGTGTGTGTGTGTGTGTGTGTGCGTGCATGCGTATGTGTGTGCATGCGTGTGTGTTTGCACGCATGTGTGTGAGTGTGTGTTTTATCTATGGTTTTAGCTCAGCATTCACCCAGGCTGAGAGCCCTTAGCCCCATCACACAGCGTACAGTGTGGGGGCATAGCCAGCATTCCCACCATACTGTATTTAGCACCCGTTACGCTGCCAGGACCTCAGAGATGAGCATATGATCTCATCGCTCGCAAGACCACCACCACCCGCACCTCACCACACACCCCACACCCACAGCAAGCACACTCCCCCGCCCTAAACACACCCGTTTTTTACTGTTACACATCAACACAAACACTCACATGGACACACACACACACACATGACACACGGACACACGACACACATATGCATGCATGCAAATGATAGGGAAAACAAGCACGGTGAAATTTGAATGCTCAGACACTGCACACAGACACTTGTTCGGCCCACATGGTAATGGATCGGGATGAGTCATCTGCAGGATGACATGATGGCATTGCAGTTTACCACCTCATCACCCCCAAAAAAACAATCCCTCTCCTCCTCAGAAGCATGACTGATGGTCACAATGCATGTCTGCTGGGGTCTCCATCACACTCCACTTATAACCACACACCAGTGCAGTGATGCAGGACCTATGGCGTGGGGGGGATTGTGATAGCAGTTTAGGTGGGGGGGGGGGTGGGGGATGGAGAGGTGTATAGGGTGGTGACACGTCTTTTCAGCACCTGTCAGAATAACCTTAGACCCCCCCACGCCACCCCTCTCTGCTCAGTCAACTCCACAACCCTCCACCCTCTTTTGGCTCCCCTCCTTCTGCCTGACCCCGGGTTATTGTTTATGGACAAGCAGACGGGTGGATGGATGTTGTTATTAATACCCTTGGGGGAGGCAGTTGGGGAGGGGGGGGGGGTGGATTTGCAAAGCCCTCTTTAGTTTCGGAGCCTCCCGGCTCACATACAAAAGTCCCTAAAAGGAGCTTTTAACTCTCTGCACCTCTAAGCTGCCTCCCACTGTGTCCTTTGATCTGTGCCACTGTGTCATTTTTACGCTGACCTCCAAAGAGATTTGACCTCAGAGCTGCAGAGGGTTGGGTTGGGTTAAAATGAGGATGAACAGAGGAGAGAGAGAGGGGTCCTCTCAGACAGGAACATTGCAGGAAATGTGCTGAAAGGCTGTGTCCGAAATGTTCACTAGTTCACTATATAGTGCATTACACTGGGTGTGAGTTTGATTGTTTTGTTCCCTATACAAATACACAGTATCCCTATACACGGTACATTTCAGATTTAAGAGTCTTGGAAGAGCTAGAGAGCAATGATGCATAACATGCCGTCATACCTGTCTACTAATGTTGACACCAGTGAAAGTGCATTTTCATAGTTATAGGCGCTATATGTAAGAAATTTAGTGCAAGTAATGTTCAAATGCTCCTGATGTGTCACCAACGATAAGCAAATAAAATGTAAAATTGACATACTGGCAACAATAGTGCAGTCAAAGGAAGCAGTGTTGAAATGTCTGTTTTTCTTCCGTTCAGTTGTTCAATGTCTTAAGCTTGTCTTTATTTCTGTCTCTCTCAATCATTTCCTTCCTGCCTGTCTGTCTGTTGTGAGGTCTGTCTGCTCATTTGTCTGTTTGTCTTGCCCAGTCTGTCTATTTAACAGTGCTGTTCGCTGTTTGTTGTGAAGTCCACTACCTGCAGTGCTGCATCGCATGGCCATCGCAGATGTCAGGGGTTGTCGGATTTCATGTGGGGATTTCCTCCCTCCTTTCCTCCCTCCTTTCCTCCCTCCTTGCCCTTTCTGCAGTTTCACCTACACCTCTGAGAGGGGGACACAAATGCAGATTTTCAGAGTCCTCATGCACCTATGAAGCAGCATGTTGTATCAATGACCCTCATATGCACAGTGCTACAGAATATGACAAATGCCCCTGTGCAAGACAGAACAGAGGACCTGAGGATCAAAACATTGCGATTTTTATTGCACTTGAGAGTCATTTTGAAGCCGTATGCAGATCTTTTTGATTAGTTTTACTTTTTGATCTAGCACCTGTGAAAATGTACTTTGGCCCCTATACAAGACAAATATTTTGCTAAAAGAGCTCATACAGTAAGTGACAAAAATGGGTCATGCTTTCAACACCTGGAGACACTAGCCACTCTGTGGGACAGTGGAACATAAGGAACGCGTCCTTCCCATGAAGTGTCTGAGGTGTCTGCTCTTGTGTTTGTGTCTGTCACTGTCCTTCTGCTGTGTGCTGAGAAGATATACAAGCCACTGATAAATGGGGCCATACTTTTGCCCCACGGTTGCCCGTGCCTGGTGCCTCCCCCCCTCTGCCAACCTCTGACCCACCCCCCACATATAAATATAGCTTAGCCCCTCCTTATTTTCATGGCTAACATTGTACAAGCTTGCTATCATTGCTAAAAATACCGCTAAAATAAATACTTCCAGATTTGACTCGAGGGCTGTTGTTTATAGTGAGGCCTGGAGTCCAATCTACCATACGTAAAAAAAGCAGAAACTGTTGGTGCGGTGTGCCGTTTTGCGTAAGAGAGAGAGAGCTATAAGGGAAAAGAAAACTCCATGGTTTGTGGCTTTGCTTTTCCACAAGCATCTTTTTTGCCAGAGCCATGGCCGTGGTGGTGACGAGTCATCGCACTGGTTTCCTGCCCCGCTGTCTCTGCCTCTGCCGGGGAGACGGACAGAAGGAGGTGTTCCGTGTGGGATAATAGGCAGGAAATGCATCGTGACCACAGGAAATGAGCACACATACAGTATGACATATGACGCGGCTGGTCAGCACTACCGGGCTCTCACTCAGACAGGTGTTTGCATCCTAAAGCATCTGGATTTAAGTTTATGATATTTGGCAGACGCTTTTTTCCAAAGTTATGTACAATACTAAAAACTCCCCATTGTGAAACAAAAATACTTGGTTTAGTTTTAAAATATAACAAACCATTTTCATAAAAAACACATAAATATAACTTAGGTTAGCATACTTCCTTGCAAAAGTAAATTACGGGTACTTAATTAAGTATAAAAAGTACATCATAAAAAGATGCGTCTTTAAATGTCTTTTAAAAATCCCTAAACTGTCAGAATAATACAAGACTGTTTACATTTGCATTTACATCACAATGCTGCTGTCTGAGAATCATTATTACTCATCACTCCTTTCTAATTAGTGTAATTGTTGATGTTGATGTGTGTCAAACCTCTATGCTTGAGGAGCCACTGAAAGGCTGAAAGGAATCTAAAACGTGCATATTAAAACCCACAGTCACCAAGTTCCACTGTGGTTAGTCATTTGGCAAGAACCACCAGTTTATGCTTGCAAAACACATTTAAATGTTTATGTGTTCAATTATGTCGATGGTATTTAAATTAAATCCAAACACAAACTATGGACCTGTTTGTGGGTGTGCACACGTGTGTGTGTGTGTGTGTGTGCGCGCGCACGCATTCGCACATGTGTGTGTATGTGTGCAGACAGTGTGTGTGTGCATTCGCACATGTGAGTGCACACGCGTGTGCATGTGTGTGTCTGTTAAAATCTTTGTCCCACTGAAATAATAACAGTTGTGAGCATATATCTGTAATGACCTTAAGGTATTGATACAGGGGGCAGTGGAGGGGGGTGGGGGTGGTTGACACGGATAAGTGTAGTGCCGGAATGCCGAGTGAGTACCACCCTTCTGCTGAGCCTCTTGCATGCCACAATGAAGTCTGTCTGTTTTTCTGGAGCTCAGCCTCATGCATTCTCCAGATTGTGCAAGGGACATCATAGATTCCATGGATTCCATTGTATGATAATTACCACAAGTCTCAAGGAAGAGCTGCTGCCTGGAAGTTTACAGATGCCCTCACTGTTTGTCTATGACCGTCTGACTGTGACCGTGACACTTGAGAACTATAAAAGGATGTGCACGGTTCCTTTAGCACCTCCTAAAATAGACACCCTAAGAATCAAACAAAAAAAGTGTTAGTCTGCTAAGTTGGGAATTTAAAAAATGTAAAATACTGACAGTGGCACCGGCTGGAATATTTATGCACCAAGGTAAATTTCTTATTTTTTTCTTAATAACCTGTCCTAAATTTAGAAATGTTGAGATGATCACTGAATTGCCAACAAATGGCAGTCATTTGTAAAATGAAACCAGTAACTACAACAGCTATGACTGAACTAACAGAGGCCAGCTTAATGTTATATAGTGGAGTTGTTTGGTTTATTTTGTCAGGCACCCAAGGCGCCTGTGAGTGAATGGTTGGACCAACATCTTCAGACGGTGAGAACAAGACGAAGACACAGCGGAGATATTGGGTGTCGTGGCAGTAAAAGATGAGTGGATTTCACACTGTCACGACTGTCTGCCAGCTCCAAGAGATCCAGCCCAGTTTCCACTAAGGAGGTCCCAGACAGGGCCTTCCTGCCTGAGATGGTCTCCTTATCTCATGCAATGAAAATGTAATTACGGCTAAACCTTAACAGCCAGCAGGGCTGCTGTGGACTTGGCTCTCCAGCCGCCAAGAAAGGGGAAATCCCCAGTGCTTTGCCATCTCCATGGGCAACCGTGACCGTGTTTCCACATGAAAACACTGCTTTTACGAGATATTTCAAAGCAAACTTTGAATTTAGGGTATATGGTATTTACACACATGTTAATGATTATGATTTCATCATCTCTTTCTCTCTGCCTCTCTCCCCTCGCTCCCTCTCTCTCTCTCTCTCTCTCTCTCTCTCTCTCTCTCTCTCTCTCTCTCTCTCTCTCTCCTTCCCCTGTGTATACTACGAAGCCCTGGGAAGTCTCTTGGCTAAAGGTGAAATATCTTTGTAGCGATTTCCTGTCAGGTCAATCCTTTACTTTCACATTCTTGCCATTCTCTTTTGATTCATCACACACTTCAGTCTGCTGGGGAGAAACCATGGCTAGCATGGCTTAGCAGGGCAAAGTGCTGAGGCCATTACATCATTCTGTACCTCACCCACAAATTTGTCTCAGGAGAATATGAGAGACAGACAGACGCAGACAAACGAACAACTATTTTCCTTTCTGACTTCACTTTTACAGTGAAGCCATGTCAGACGTCTGCTGGCTGCATTTTTTCAGAACAGGAGGCATTACTGTGCCTTGACTATTCACGGTCCAGTGTGCTGTCAGGGAAGTCACACCCGGGTGTGATCAGCTGTTTTGTCGTTTGTCGGGTGAAATGTTAATCTGAGATTAAAGGCAAATATATCTATCAAAAAAGCAATTAAGCTAATTGACTGAACGGCTGTCGACCGAGGTAATTCACTCTCCCAATGAGGAACATCTGTCACTCATAGTTTTTGGCGGCCATGGAGGTGATGTAATGCTGACGGGTCAGTGTGAAATCTGAGCAGGTGAGAACACGGGGGAGACGGCTCCTCCTGGTGGACCTGAGGAAACCCTCGCGCCGCGTGTGTGTGTGTATACGTCTGTGTCACCCCTCCCCCACCCCCGTCCCTGCCCCCTTCACCTTTATGGTTTACTAACACGCCAAGGCGTGGCTGTTACCCGGCAACCAAACAAAACCGGAAGGGTTCCCTGCTCAAACAGGTTTCCCAATCAGGCAGACTCACCAGGTGTGTTGCAAAGACGCCTGTGTTGTTAGACATTTTATCAATAGGAAGTCCTTATATGGTCAGAGAGGCCTTCTTACATAGTTGAATAATGCTTTGCAAATCAACAGATTGAGTGATGCCACACTGCTGTATTGTGAAGATAACATACATTACCTAAGCTACATTAGATTTATTCACAAACAAAGCTAGATTGTCGGAAACTATTACACAAATACAATTATGGTTTAATGGGTCCCTCCATGGCAATGGCAATGTCAATGACGTTATCGTCATGTGTAATAGTATTTTGGAATACCACAGTAATGCGGAACTATTTTTCTTATGAGCAAAGGAATTTACCTACTAGGCTTTTGACACCATGTACGAGCTTATGATTGTATGGTATTCTTATTGTTTGAATAGTAACATTGTTGTCTTGAAAATAAACGTCTTTCAGAATTGCTGTTTAAACTAGAGCATGGGCAATTAAAATACTATTTCCAACGCAAATTTGTATGTATATTTCAACAGTTATTGTAACCTATTGTACTTCCTATATGTTCACTTAAAGCCTTTTTGTACCTATTTATATATGAGTGCATATACCTCTTGTGGAAACTCAAAACAGCTCTGTGATCCCCATGTGAAATTCTCCACTCTGGGAAACACAAATGTACACTTGAGAACAGATGAACACTTACAAGAGGTCTTGCTTCCTAGAATGCCTTCTGGTGCCTGCAAGTCATGACAGTGGCTCTTGATTGATGCCGACTCTAACACAAATGTTCTATCTGTTCTTTCTTTCATCTCGCATCTCATACATCAGCCTGTTTATACAATGTTCCTCTTGGAAACAGATACCTTGTGTGAAAATGTTCTGCCACACAATAATCACCAGTGTTAACAGACTGTTGTGTGTCTATGGTAAAGGTCTAGCCAAGTACTTTAACAAGTACTTTAAATTCTTGATTTCCATGTTTTTCCATTTGTTTTAGTTTTACTTCTTTCTTCTAAGTCGGATGTTGTGTGATCTGTGCCTCTGTCCCCCCACACATCAACCTCTCTGCAAACAAAATCTACCACTGGGTACCAATAAAGTAACTTGAACTGCTCTTCTGTGAAAAGTACCACCCTTAAAAAGAGACATAACAGCCCCCATCTCTGTTGTTCTTCAAGTGTAGTCTGTTCAAAGAGCTACGGTTGGAAACAATCATAGGCGAGGTTATACACAGGCTCACAAAAACAAAATGCTATCAGCGCTCAAAGAAAATAGCCCCCACAGTTATCTATTGACTCAGTTTGTTTCTCTGCCCCAAGGGGACTGATCCACACACTCTGCCCACACAGTCACCGCCATATCCGCCAGGGAACACTGGCGTTCAGCTTCCATGTGCTTGCCCCGCTCTCTACACGTGGGTGAACAACACGCCAGACACACACAGGCAGGAAGCCCTAGCCAGTCAGTCAGCCCGAGGTGTGGTTACGAATGTGGGTGGGGTAGTGGAGGTGTGTGTGTGTGTGTGTGCGGCTAGCTACGTGTGTGTCTGTGTCTGTGTCTGCTTGTAGCGTGGGCATAGCAATAAAGCAATCATGGAGTAAATGGAAAAGAATGTCTACAGCAACAGTGTCTCCACACAGAAACGTCTCTCCAGGGGCAAGCCCTCATGATGCTTGTGATCTCCTCACCTCACATAGTTATTCTGTAGTCACATGAGTGTTGCTGCCAGTAGGGTTGATATATGACATCTTAGACACAGTTTTTTTTACACATCTCGAGACTCAAGAGTCAAAAGTTTATTTGTCACATACAACTTATACATGTACAACTGCAGTGAAAATGATTTCAAATGCTACCAATAGTTCAAGCAAAAAAGGGCAATAAAAATAGAAGAAATATACAAATGTAAATATGTAATATAGAACACACATAACAGAATTCACAACACATAACAATTTAACTCACTTATCACCTCCTAACACCTACATGCACTTTTATCTCCACACACTTACTCTGTAATCTCTGAAATTACCTCGGTTGTTTTCCTCCATTGTAAGCCCATTTGGATAAAAGCATCTGCTAAGTGTAATGTCATTTATTTAAAACAAAAAGTGCTCTAATAAGTTTGAAGGTGATTTTTTCAACCATGTAGTGGGCGTCACAGACTGCGTCCTGTTTGTGAATCACACACACTGGTACACATTGTAAGAGGAAGATATCAGGAAAAGATAACTTATTAAGGCTCACACACCTTCAAGTCTGCTATGCACTATGCCTCGCCCTAAAGTAAAATCGCCCACACACACACACACACACACACACACACACACACACACACACACACACACACACACACACACGTACACAACATCTGGACCTTATCTTTAAATTCAGACATAACACCTGTTTTAAGAGCCTTGTCTGAGTGTCTATTGTGTTTGTTTTGGTGGCAACAAAGTAACTGCATGTAGTTAAAAGGGTCATTTCCCATAAAGTAAGCCTATCAACCAGCTGGAGAAACCCAGTGAGTCAGCATTGCAATGCCTTTCATGTGTGTAGGGCAATTGTTTAACTTACACTTACTTTACAACTGTGTTACACATGCCTTAGTCTGGCACTTTGGGTGCTACAGGGAAGAGGATGCAGATGTGACGCAGGTGGCACCCGACACTGAGGTGGATGTGGCCCTGCTCTGGCATGGGTACGGTAGATGAGGGCAGATGATGTGTTTGAAAAATAAAATTTGTGACTGTGGTGCCTTGATGTAAATCCACAAGCTTGTAGCCACCAACCAAGCTTTACTACTCTTTTTGGCTGTGGACACACACAATTACGACATATTTGTGCTAACAATGACATATCCTGTTGGGTCATGTATTTCTGGTTAAAGCTTGTTGGTTAACCAAGGAGAAAAAAGAAATACATTTTGACAGAATGGCAGAATTTTGATGAATTTCAATTTATTGTGCATTTCATGTGGAATGCTCAGCAAAATGTAAAATGTTCACGGCCATCACTGGCTCAATCAAACATGTAGAGTGCCAAAATGTCAGAGAAGGCTAATAAATTATTGTTTGTGGTGCTTTTCTCCATGAGATGGCGCTCTTTGACAAACTATGCTACATTCCCCTTCACCCCACTGAAGTGTCTTTATTGAAAGCATCGGGCAGTAGTGTGCTGGTGGTTTGTTGCCAAACTCATACTAAAGATAGCAAAACAAGTACACACAACAATTTAGTTAGACTTTAAAACCTTCTAATTTAGGGTTGCGCTTAAGTCCCAGCACTTTCTGTATTTGAAGGTCAGGAGGGCATTTCATCACTTTCCTGTCATGAAGATGATTTATATCTTATATCTAAGGCAAGAATGAATGGCTGTTTGATAATATGTGCCTTTAAAGGGTAAATGTGTTTCACCACATAATGGAGTGTGTTTAGATTGTTATGAAAATGTTTAATAGGAATTCTTAGGACGGTTTTCATACTACTGTTTTGTCATGCCCTCTCGTTAAAAGTCAAGGAATACCAGTGATGAGAGATACTGTTCTTTTCATGATAAAAAAAGTGTACAAAACATACTAATAGAAAGGTAATCAATTACGTTTGTTCTTTATTGTTGGTGAATGTGTTTAAACAGCAATTTGACTTTGAGAGAAGGATAGATAATATAACTGCAAGATAGGTGAAGGTTAATGAGTGAAATGTTTATCCAAACATTATAGATACAAATCTGCACAGCAACTTCATTTCTGGACCTATTCAATTTGTAATGAAACTTACTGCTTAGGTGTACACACACGGTAATTCCATCTGGAAAACAAACAACTTGAAAGTGCTTCTGAAAGTGGTTATGTTATTGAAGTGATACCAATGTGTTCTTCAAATCAAATATATAATATATGGACGAATTAATAATTTAAAATAATGACATACAACTTCTAACATAAAGAGTAACAGGGGTATCACCCCTTTTTAAAATTTATTCATTCAGTTACTCTCCTCTTCACTTTCACATGGCATAATGTCCTTTATATTGGATAACCAGTGAAATTGTGGTGGTGGACAAACAACTTAATCAGTGTCATTACCAGAACCACACAATGATATGTCACGAAGATAAATTACCACCATGAAGTTGAATAAAGGAAATATAGCATTGATATATTCGGATAATATTAAAATTAAATGTGTTTTCGGCATTAAAAGTTTGAAAGGTATTAAACAGGAAAAGTGACACTATTGTACAGCTTTGATACACAGGCCCATCCTTAATGGACAAATACATTTTTATAATTCATACAGTTAGCATTTTAAGTTGGGTGGCACAGCCTCCCACATTACATGGAACGATTTAAGTCCGTTAGATCAAGACCGTCTACTCCCCGAAGTAGGCAAATTAGAGGGCTTGTGATAGCAATCCGATGGTGTAGTGTTTGGGCTCGCGTTCATTCCTGTGGGAATATAATACATGCTCTCCAAGTAGCCCTGATCCAGAGGGGGCTGATTTTGCAGCTCAGACTTTGGTACCTGGCCTCCCGGGTTGCCATAGCCCATGCTGGTTTGATGTAACGTTGTGGGCACAGGAGGCTCAGGATTTCGAGGAGGGTGCGTAGCTTGGGGATGGGTGGGCACAGGGTATGGGAGATACTGAGGGGCATACATGCTTGGACCATGCATAGAGGAGTATGGCGCTGCAGGTGGGGGAGGGGGATACAGGCCTGAGTGGGACAGAGCCTGCTGTGGGATAAGCACCTCCACGTATTGCCCAGTCTCAGGGTCAAACAGCATTTTTCTGAGGGGCTGCATCGGTACTTCGATGTAAAAATACTTCCCTGTGTCAGGATCTAGGAGGACACGTCGAGGACCTTGCCCATACCCGAGTCCCCCGGCACCATCTGGGTACATAACATTACCACCCCCTGGCCCATCAGGCCCATACTCTGGGCCATAAGATGAGGCCAGGTCTTGCGGACTGCATAGGTACGGGGGTCTCGACTCTATGGGAGGCATGGTGGATGGATGGAGATGGTCACCATAAGGCCCACCACTAGCCCCTGACATTTGCTGTGGTGGCAACTGCTGCTGCTGCTGCTGTGATGGATGATGGGGCGGGCGCCGGTCCATGTGTTGGCCAGGAGGTGGCTGTCGTTCGTCTCCGCACGGCTGCAAGAGAGGCCCAGGGCAGGCAGGTGGATGATGGAGAGGCTGGAACATGGCTGAGGGCTGCTGTGTGGGATTCAGCATGGGGCCTTTGGGTGAGCCTGGTTTATAACTCAGAGGCTGTCCATCTAGTCTGCACTGGTGAGGACGCACTTGTGCTTGAGGTGGGGCCCCGGGGTAGGGCAAAGACTGTCCCGGCGAGTGTGGAGCCGTAGGGGGTGTGCGGGTATGTGGGCTGACCCGGGGATGGCCAGGGTGGGAGGAACAGCTCGCACTGCAAGAGCATGGCGGAGGACGGGAATTAGGATGATACCTGTTTGATCTTCTCGGGGGTAAGTCTGACAGGAGGTATGGGCTGAAACTCTCCCGGTCATCATAGCTCGGAGGATCATCTGAGGCATAGAAATGCACATCCTCAGTTTGAACCAGATTAGCAGATGACTTCACAGCTAGTTGCTGTGTGTAGCTGGGGGCTTGCGCTGTCAGTGGCTCCACTGTTTGTACAGAACCACTCGAGCTGGCTGGCATTGCCTGTTGCTGAGTAGTACATGGTACATTGGCAGCCCCAGAGTTGCCTAATTGTCCTGGGAGTTTTGATGTGGAAACTGTTGCCATCTGAGTTTTGTTGACTGATGGAGCGGTTGCTGCATGTGGCTGCTTGTTGTTCAGAGATTCAAAAGCAGCTGTTTTCTGAGTCAAGCTAGAGACTGTTGCCATTTTGTTTGGGGGAGGCCTGTAGCTTGACCGAGCAGACACTGCTAATTTATTTGTGTGGAGTGGTTGGGCTGGTTTTGTCATTATCTCACCATGAGCACCCGTTTCAAACCTTCGCTCCTCTGCATTCTGATTGTGATCCACTGAAGGCTGTGGTTTGTCTGCTTTTGACTTGTCATGTGAGATTGATTTTATTTCTATCAAGGGCTGTTTGCAGCTTGGTTTTGTGGGAAGCACTGGTTTAGGCCTATCGTATGATATGGATCTAACTTGTATAGGTAACTCTATCTCTTTTGAGGTTTTCTGCAGAGTGGGTGCATTCCCTTCACCTGCAGGCTTAACCTCTGTAATAGGCTGACTTTTCCTTGTTATCATTGGTGAAGCTGCTTCCTTCTTGATGCTGTTAACCTGCAGAGCTGCTACATCAGGCTGCTCCCGCACCTCTTCAGGTAGCATTGCCTGTTTAGGATTTTCCTCAAATGTTACCTTAGGAACTCTCTTCTCCTGCCCTTGTGGCTTTGGAGAGCTTCCAGGTTTGGGCTCAATCTTAGCAGGACTCGTCTCAAGCCTGGGAGATGAGGCAGCAGGCTGATGAATTGCATCTCCCTCCTCTTTGAGTATCTCTGCTGTGCTGCCATCTACACAGGACGTCTGTAGTGGCACCTCAATTCTATTAATGTGCTTACAAGGGTTGCTAGTGCTCTCACTGACAATCTCACATACCCCAATGTCAGCCTGCATCCCCTTTTCCTTTAGAATCATTGATACAGAGTGGCTGCTGCCTGTGACCGCTAAGCGAGGAGAAGATGGAGTGTCTGGGTTCGAAGTGCCTTTTGCAGTGCCCTCTGGCTGAATTACAAGCTTTGACACTTCTCTATCTTTACTGGGGATTTTCGGTAAACTGCCAAGTTTTGGGTGTCGACTGGTCTCAGTGGAGGCCTCCTCCTTTTCATTAGACGCAACCACAATGTTGTCAGCCTCTGTTCCCATGGCAACAGCATCTGTTTCTTTGTTTGGCAGATCTGCAGTTGATGTGTTGACTTCAAGTGTCTTTTGTGGAATTTTAAGTGATTCTGTCTGTTGGTTTATTTCTGTAGACTCCTGATGTACAGGGGTCAGTGATGTGCGTGTAGACTTGTCATTTTCTTGCAATTGCTCTTTGTTATCTTTTCTGCTGATAGCTTTGCATTCAATCTGCATTGGAGCAGGTTTCAGGGGTACCGTCTCCTCTTGGTTTGGTGGTTCACTGTTATGTGGTGAGGCAGCAGGGCTTGCAGGTTTGAAAGAAAGGTTATATGTATTTTTAACAAGTCTTCTCACATCCCTCACTACATGTATAGGTTTCTTTATTTTGTTTGTTTCACATTCATCTTCCTCCATCTGCTCTGTGTCAACATCTAATTCAGAGCACTCATGTTCCTCTTCCAGAACTGTTTC
This sequence comes from Setipinna tenuifilis, assembly GCA_030347295.1. NCBI lineage: Eukaryota > Metazoa > Chordata > Actinopteri > Clupeiformes > Engraulidae > Setipinna > Setipinna tenuifilis. Next base: position 22,208,495 of record CM059288.1, on the reverse strand, counting down.
TTCACTGTCAATAACTTTTCTCTCCAGGCCAGGAGACGAAGATACTTTAACCGAGGTCTGTTTTCTCTCTTTAGGCGTGCAGGGCTTTAGCATTATTTCTGCTGTTTTGGACATGAACATGCTCCTGCCACTGTGTTGTTTATGATTTTCCGGTCTCGCGTGGCATTCCTGGCCCCTGTTTATCATTCCACTTGGCATGCCCAAGGCTCGGGTGGCAGTTGTGCCCATTTTCCCGACACTGACGTTCGCTGAGTCACGACTGCGCTTGTCTCTGGGATTACCGTTAGCCACCTGCTTTCCACCACTCCCAGAGTGCTGCTTCTCCATTTTCTTGCCCTCTAAAGGGTCATCTAAAGGAGTTTCTTTCCTGACTATGTTTTTGTTCTGTGGTTCGGGCCTTATGGAAATATCTTGAGCAAGAGGAGGAAGAGTGTAGTGCAGTGGCTTTGGAGGAACTTTGGGTGCAACTCCCCGTGGCTGTTTAGCTACTTTGGGTGAACTCTGCTCCTCCTTGAAAGGTGGGTTCACAGGTGGCAAACTGTTGTCTGAAAACTGGCTAGGGCTAACACGGTCAGCTTTTAAAAGATCCTTCTCAGGAGGTGGGGTTATGCTCTTCGAAGGTTTGTTTGTGTCTTCATGTGGACTTAAATCCTCCTTGCTATGTATGGTTGTGCTACTCTCTGTCTGCATTTTTTTAGATAATACATTCTTAATAAGACACGAAGCAATTTTTGTTTTGCCTGATGTCTCATCCAAGGAAGATGACTTCTGCATCCTCTGTTTTCGGTCAGCTGGATCAGCCTCTGGGCCATCTTCTGTCACATCCTCCTCAATGCTCGCTGGTGTACTGTGCTGTCGCACTAGACTGTCCTTGGAACGTCTAACTACAGAGGGAGAATCCAAAGCACAGTCAGTGTTGTCCATTGTCTTAAGTTCGCTGCTGTCGCGTCTCTTGAGCTGAATCTGCCTTTTCGGAACAGTCCTTTTCCCCCTCCTGGCCTCCTCCTTGCTCTCTAAAGCCACATCCACACACTCAAAACTTCCCAGCTCGAAACGTCTGGATGGATCCAAGCCCCCCACAGGTGGCACATAAGAGGGCTGACGTGAAAAATCATCACTTTCGCCTTGAGATGAGCCACGGAGGTCCGCATAGGATAACCACGCAGTGGCACCTGGGCTCTCCTGTGTTGAGGGCTGCGAGGCGTTTGTAGATGACCTGTGGCTGGAGTTGTACATGTCCAGGTAATCCACCTGAGGGCTCGAGAGGCTTCTAAAAGCCAAGTCTGTCAGCCACTTCACCTCGCTGTCAGCCTCATCAAACTCGCTCCCCATGCTGGAGGTCTCACTTTTGTAATCTGCTGAGAGGCGGCCAGCCCCTGTGTTGTTATGGCTCCGGGGGACTGATTTTAGCCTTCTGGCACCACCCTTGTTCTCCTGCTGTAGAGCCTGAGCTCTGATCTGACTCTGTTGCTGTCGAGTTGCGACAAGCCACTCTGAATAACTGCGTGTAGGAATTCCCAGCTTTGGATCTCTGCTTGCGGGAGCTGCGCTGTAGCTGGCAGGCCCTCTTCTATTCCTGGCACTGAATGACAGCTCAACCTGTTCCCCTCTGTAACCGGCCTCTCGGCTCCTCCCCTCCCCCTTCTCTGACGCCTTACTTTCCTCACCCTCTCCTCTGTCCCTGTACTCCTCCCTGTCCTGGCATGGCCAGCGGTCATATTCTCCACTGTCGCCATGTCCAACAGTGGGGCTTTCCATGCATGTCACTCCCATTTGGCTGGCCCTCACACTACTACCTACCAATTGTCTTTCTAACATTTCTGGATTCCATCTTTCATTTCCTTCCCAACAACCATGCTGTTCCACTTTGGAGGCAGTTTCAAAATGTGTCAGCGTTGAGCTTGAAAGGTTTTCATGGGCAGTTAATTCTGAGTTAGTTTCTGTAATTTTGTCCATATCTGCTTGGCATGGTGTTTGTTTTTTTCTAGAGGAATCAGATGAGGGACTTGTTGACTGGTTGATGTGACTATATTGTTGTGTTGGGGATGCACCTGTGGATGAAAAACTAAATTCTTGTTTTTGTGGTTTATCCTTTAAGTCAGATTCAAAAGGAGGACTTACACTTTTGCTTTTAAAAGAGAGAGGAGACTTTTCTTGTCCTTTGTCCTTAACTTCTGGAGATGGACTTTTTCCACTTTTAGCACTGATTGGTGAAAGATGATATCTTTCAGAATTTGGTGAGGTGGTGAAGCTATGTGGTGATACCCCAACATATCTTTTTCCAGGCGAGCTGGATTTTCCTCGTTGCCCTGGTGAGTATGATTGAAGGGGTGAAAAATGAGTTGCAGTGATTTCAGGTGACAGATTTCTATTCTGCACATCGGGAGAGGATGCTGTGTCTTTTACTGCGCATGGGGAGCTTGGAGACCACAATTCAAGAGAGCATTCTGAAACACAGGGGTCTGGTTCAGGAGTGACATTATTTAGTTCAGGTGAGGAGCAAATGTCCTTCAGCTCAGAAAATGGGGTTGTATTTCGGGTCTCTGTCAAGAGACTAGAGCTTTCAGGGCTTCTGATAGATAGACGGTCTGGTGATTGGGCCATGTTCTTCATCTCATTTTGTAAAACACTGCAAGTTATCCCCTTAATTTCAGGTGACTCCACAAGCCTACCATCAAATGATACAATGTTGTATGTCACACCCGTCATCTGAGGGGAGGTTATACTTCTGAAAGGTGAAGGGGTTCTATTAGGTGTTCTATTACTGAATTCAGGTGATGGGGTTCCACTGTTTGTCGGTGTGGCAGTGTTCATCTCAGGTGTTAGGGCACTTCTTCTGAAATCCATTGGGGAGGACACATGGGCAGAATATGGCGAACCAGACATATCCCTTGTTTCAGGAGAGTAGCTCATTCTCACATTTTCAGCAGGAGATGGTGTTGTTCTGGGCTCAGCTGAGTATGTTATCCGTATTTCCGGTGAGGGACAGACAGGATTAAACATTGTTGTTGTCGACTTAAAAGCAGATTCTGGGGATACAGCTATTATTCTGGGCTCAGGAGACTGAATTATTTTGAAAGGTTCAGGGGTAGAAGAGACTGGAGAAATAGTTGCAGTTGCAGTTAACACTGGATCTGGTGTAATAGTTACCACTAGGGGCTCTGAGTTTGTGATTATTAAATGATCAGGTAATTTTGTGATAACTTCAGACACAGGTGGATTGGCAACCACAATAGGTTCAGGAGAAGCAGTGATCGACTGACTTGAAGTAGCTCTTTCTGTGAACTTAACTGAAGAATGAATTCCTTTGGGCTCAGGCGATTTAGCAACAAATGTGAGCTCAGATAAATTGGTGACTGTTTCAGACTCAGCTGAACTTGCCACTACAGTAGAGTCAGGTGAGAAACTGAAATTTGTGGGCTGTGGTGAAGAAGGCTCAGCTACTATATTGGGTTCAGGGGAATCAGACGTAATTGTATGTTCAGGTGAGGAGAAGTTGCTGGAACGTTCAAGTTCTGCTGAATGATGGATTTTTGAGGGCTCAGGTGAGGCGAAATTAGCGGCCAATTCAGGTTCTGGTGACTCATAAATTTCTGTAGGTTCAGGTGAATTAAGTTTATTTGCTAGTTCCAGTTCTGGGGAATTAACTGTCTCTATGTGTTCAGTGAAATTGTCTTCTAGTTCAGGTTCTGAAAAATTAACTCCCATAGGTTCACACACAGTTCCTGAACAAGTCACTTCTAAGGGTTCAACTGAGTGAGCAGTAGGAGATATTGTGGGCTGAGGTGAATTAGTGAACACCGTGGGCTCCGGTGTGGAAAGGTAAGGTAATTCTTCCACCTCAGGAGAACTAGTAAATGCTTTGGTCTCAGCTGAACTTGTGATTAGCTCAGGTGAATTGGTGTATAATGTAGCATTAGATGAAGAAATGTTAGATGCTGTGTTAAGTTCAGGTGAATGTAAATCTGCTCTAGTTTCAGGTGAGAACCTTTCAGTTAACGCTAAAGGCACAGGTGAATTATCAACTATCTTAGGCTCAGGTGATGGTAGGTCAGATAATGATTCTGATTTAGGTGAATTAGTAACTAGTTGGGACTGAGGTAAGCATGCAGCTTCAGGTGCAGGAGAATACGGGATTACAGGAGATGAAGAGAAGCTACCCCTTAGTTGATCTGAGGGGGTGCTGTGTCTTGTTTCAATATGATTTACCTCAAGCTCTTCCTCAGAGGATAAGGCTGTAATGTTTTTTCCATTCACAGATGCTGTCAAAGCTTCTGAGGAACTGAATGCTTCCTGAGGTCCAGACAGTGTAGTTTTAGTCTGTCCTTCCGGTAGTCTGTCAGTGGGGCTTTTTGGTGGTTTGTTCTGAATTGCAAAATCTTCGTCCTCTTGTTCATGTAAGGATGCTATGAGATTACCAGGTAGGTGTGGTATGATTGGGTAGACAGGTACTTGATTGACCCTGTTTAGTTTTGGAGAAATTGTTGTATTCCCTTTTTTAGGAAAAAATAAGGGACTGTCTCTGAATTCAGGTATAATTGAAAAAATAGGAATTCGACAAATATTTTTTCGGTCAAGTAAGGAGTCTAAATTTCCACAGTCATCTTGTGTTGAGAAATCATCCTCTGTCTCAGAAATGCAGGTTGGTGTTGACTGTGTTGATTGTGGTGAGCTTTTTCCAGGTCTTTCACTTTGAGATGCACTGACAGGGTTGAGCAATCCTGGACTGTGTGTTTTACCCCTTGATGAAAGGTTATCTTTTTGATAAGGAGAAGAAGCTGTGCTCCTAAGTTCAGGGGAGGGTGGTACAATTTCACGATCAGTTAGCAGACCTTCACTTCTGGAATAAATTAATGACTCAGGAGTTTCATTATTGGGAAGAGCCTCTGTCAGGGAAAATGAATTTACGTCTTGAGATGTAGAGAAAAGCCCAGTGCTTTCAGGGGTAGAGTCTGATTCAAGACATTCAGCTGCTTGTGAGGGCTTGTTTGGGTCCAGACCATCTGATGGAGCTGTTACTGATCCAGATGACTTCAGATCGGTCTTGAGTGTGCATGGAACAGCCTCCTTTGAATCCTCACATTTATCACCTGTGTCACTGGACTGCTCTGAGTTGTTAGCTGTGTGATAAGATCCTGATGAATCGTTGGTGTCTTCCAAAGGTGTCACCTCATTCACCTGCCGTTTCAGAATTGATGTGGAGGCTGGGCTACTTGAGAGGGAATGCGTTTCACAGTCGTCGCCGAAGATGTCACAGAGGCAGGTGGTCTCAGAAATAACGTTGCGTTCACTTGGAATTCTAGTGATATCGAAGATCTCCACTCGATTTGGCCCGTCCCTGTTCTGCAGATTAAAGGGTTGAGGAGCACCGCTAAGGAATGAGTAGCTGTCCCCCTCTAGGACCCAGCTTTCCATAGCTTCTCTGCAGACCCCGGTGTCACAGGAGGCAACACTGCGGTGTGTAGTAGTGCCAGTGTGTTGGTGTCACAGAAATACACACTGCTCAGCCTAGTGAGGGATGTTGGGAAAATCCCTGAACATTGGCAGATCTGTAAAATGAATTGATGGTGTTAGGCACTCGGGTAAAAATGTATGTTTTGACTTAGACATTTTATAGAACATACAGATAGAGTTCAGAGTAAAATTGAAAGCCGGAATGAATACAACTCAAGTAGCAGCAGCATTTTCACAAAAAAATATCCAAATGGCAAAACAAAAAACATGGCAAAACTGTTGTGCTAATGCATACAAAAGTGACCATCTAACCTCTCAGCACATCTAACCATGGTATGGTACAAAGTGAGGCTTTTAAAACATATTACCATAAAACCACATAACATCAAATGGTTCCATTCAAAGCATACATTTAACAAAAAAATAACACCTTACATCCTTCTCAGAAACCAACCTCGAATATTGATTTAAGTACAAACTTTGTGTTTCAAAAATATAGATAAGGTCTTATCAACTCTGGTTCAAGCTGACTAAAATCAAACTACTAAAATACTTGACACGATATGGTCCAATTCATAAAAATACAGCTTCTTGATTATAAATAAAAATTACACAAGTGCCTTTTAACCTCCAATGAATGACTTCTACCCTTCTTTAAATATCTACAACACAATTCTGACACACCACAAAAATACTGTAAACCTCATGCTTGACAATGCTAAGCTTAAAATGTCAAACCACTGCTATCTATATACAAAACTCCAGTTTATCTGTGAAGAACAAATACCTCTTCTTTGCCGTCGCATTCTTTCTGAGTTGAATGGGAGCACTAACCCACCCTCATAAGTGCATTTATGGAAAGCAGATGTAGTCTGAACTAAGCTTTACCTCTAGCAGCTCGTCCTGTCAGAGTGCCGTGTCTGCAGTCCCTCACTGACCCCTCATTCTGGCCAGTCTCCTCTTCCAGCCGAGTCCAGACAGGCACAGTATCCACCAACCACGGAGTCAGTCTGGCCGCACTGAGATTGCTTGGCCCTTTGAAAGACATATTGACACCACATTATAAAAAGATACAACATCATTAAAAGATGAGAGATTAGAAAAGGAGGAAAGGAGGACACTTTGGCCCCTCCCCTTGAGTGTCTGCAAGAAAAGGACTTCATAAATCTGACCTGAATTTTTTGTTTGACTGAAGTTTGGCAGAGGCTCCCCAGTCTGTGCTCAGTATGAGTGCCGGGTTATAGCTTGCAGCAGGTGCAGGTCCAGCCAGAGGGGAGCATACCACAGGAATCTGAGACGCCATGCCAACAGTCACAGGGCCCTCCTAAATATAGACCAACTCTATCAAGGGAACGAACTCAGTAGTGCGTTTGAAGGCGCAGTGGACACAAAATGTCAACTTCAGTGCAGTGGAGCTGAATTCTATAATGAACACCACCTACTGATTTGTCAGTCAGAGTCAGATCTGCTCATGAGATGGAAAGCCCAAATCATCCCTATTTGCAATTATTAATTAAGTGTCAAAATAAGGCAGGTTTTGTTTTTATTTAAAGAGAAACTGTCAGGTACAGAATACCCAAAACAACATTTAAATGAACGCTGCTTATGGCTTTTAGGGGCTCAAAAACCTTTTTTTCTTGATTTGTGGTTGATCAATTGTGTCACTGTAAGTAGCTCAAGAAAACACTGTTCATAGAGTTTTGTCTGTCATTTTATCCATACTCTAATTTTAGTCAAAGTGTTACACTGTATGACCAGGCACCAGGCGTCGCTCAGGGGGAAAGAATCTCAGACAGCTTTGCAATGAGGTGGCTTTAGCATGCGGCTCTACAGCAGATAAAGCTTACTGTCCCCAGCCCAAAACTCCAGTGGATACATGTCCAGCACAAAGCCAGCCAGCTCCTCCTACATGGTCAAATAAAGCTCAGCTCCTAGGTAACTGATAGGACAACTAAGAACCTCTCCCATCCGCATGCTATCTTTGGGATGATAAACCAGGGCACTGTTTCTCTAAGAGTATTTAAAATCCCATGGTATTTATGACAAACATGAGCATATAACTCCCCCTACTCTCATGTTTCAAGTCTTTTTAAACAGCCTTGTGGGGTTTTGATGTGTCTTTTAAGAAGAATATCAGTTTAAGCACGCGTCTATTTCTAAATAAAATGCAGACAAGGTTAATAAGGTTGGGCCTGCAACATAAACAAGGGTCAGGAATGAAAAGAAATGGGGCCTCTTCGTTTGGCCCTTACTGGAACCACAGTAGAGGTATGATTAGCAAAGTGTGGGATGAAGTGAATCTGGGCTCTGCTGCAGGTATTATTACACAAGATAACAGCATGTCATCATGGAAAACAACCCTGAGACAGATTGACTAGAATAAAAAAACATATTAAAACTATCCTCAGAAGACAATGTTTGACACTAGACTGAAAATTGAACAGCTAAACATTCTACTTTCTAAGTGTGTGTGTGTACACGTGTGTGTGTGTGTGTGTGTGTGTGTGTGTGTGTGCTTTAAGACTGACTGGTAGTTTTGATTACAATTGTGTGTTTACCATAAGGGAATATTTTTTTTTACAATGCTGATTTTATGTGACGGAGGCTAAATTATTCAAATTACACTTAATCTTGTTAAATCTTCATTACTAAGCATTTTAGGAATGGATGTGAGTGCTTATGATGTTTAGAAAGACCTGCTTGGCCTACATTTTAAGGGTAAGAAGGTGGTTGCCATGAGACAATGAAAAACAGCGATGCTTGCAGTGTGTTGTTCAAACCACTACTCCTTTAATGAGTTAAAACTAAAAATATGTATCTTAGTCCTATTGACTCTGTCATCACAATCAATGAAACTCGTTGCTAGTCCTATTTGAACATCACCATCCATGTGATCACACTGGGCTGATGCCAGTGATATTTTGGCAGAAGACTAAAGAGTAAGCATCACTATGTCTTTTGCTGAAACTGTATCCAGCTATTCCTTCATTGGCAGAGTACTGCATGCATACAGTACTCACTGAAAGCTATGCCTGACCATTGATGGAACACACGCAACCATGAGTGTTACATGGTTATTCTGCCAAATGCAATGTAATGTAATGTAATGTAGGCTAATATTCATGCCCTGCAGCTGTGTGACATCTATAGTTTTGAAAGCATTCTAAAGTATGACATCGGCATAAGTGAAATGCATATATTCACCTAAAATATAAAATACAATGAAAATTGAAAATCTTTTTGAACACCTTATAGCCTAAGGAAACAATGACCAAGTGCCAACCGTCTCTGGTTCAAATAGCCTTTTCAATGGCTTTTATTTTGATGCAAATTTGCACAATGGGATGACGTTCTTTGCGCATTACTTCCGGGTTACGGAAGCCAAAACCTTGTAAACACAGTTCTGTGTATCGAGGACTTGTTGTAGGTAATTATATCCTATTTTATCGTTACAGACGCAGTTACTTTGAAGCCATTCATATGAAGTTCGTCTTTATATCGCAACTAACTACCAAACAGATGAAAAATATTTTAAAAACCTTATATTAAACCAAAAAGCGAGTCATCAGCCACATAGCACATTAGCCACATAGCACATTAGCTTTGAAGACAAATGTGACAACCTGCGTGGCCGCGCAGAACTAACAGTTTCACAAAAATTCTCCTATAAGAACGTGTCTGGTTTCAGGTACTCGAAAACAAGCGTATAGTGACATAGTGTGAAATTTGCGGAGTAACGTAGAATAAAAGGTGAAACCTTAGCCAACCCATTGTAGCGTGTACAGACTATTGACTTTACGAGCCATTTTACTTATTTGTCAATATTGTGGTTAACAGACATAATGCAGCAACAACAGCAGGAACCAGAAACTGGCCAGGAGGGAGTAGTGGACTTGGGGGAGCCCAAGAAGATGACTCGGGAGGACTGGAGAAAGAAGAAGGAGCTGGAGGAGCAGAGAAAGCTGGGAAATGCTCCTGCCGAAGTGGATGAAGAGGGAAAGTAAGTTATTTGATGGTGCCGCTAGAAGGTGTACTAAGGTATTCCAGAAAGCAGATTAAATCACTTACCTGTGCATATCTCTAAGCAAGAGGTTGACCTACTACAAGGAGAGCCCTGTGACTTTGTTTTGCTCATAGAATGCAGCTGGACAACTTTCCTTTAGGAGGTCTACCTAAAAGTAGTTTTTTTTGCACTGTATTTGTCTAGCTGATATGAAGGAAAGAAAGATGATGAAGTGTCTTATCATACATATTCCTATAATGTTTATCACCTAATTACTTACAAGCCTAAATCTTAGTTCTCTGTTTGGGACAACTATGTTAAGGTCAAGTATGTTTTATTGTTGTTTCAGCCATGTACATAGTGAGATGAAACATTGTTTTACACAAATTGTTTACAACATTAGAGACTAGACAGATGCAGTACAGTGTGCACACGCACGCACACACACACACACACACACACACACACACATACATACACACACACACAAACACACATTAAAGATACACGTTTACGAAAGAAGGTGCCGCCTTTACTGTAAAGCACTGCACTGGTGAAATATCAACACTGGGCTGACGTGGCGATTATCTTAGTGTTCACCTACTGATCCATTGCAGTGAAAGGGAATGCTGATTAAAAACCACATTTGCTTTCTGTGTACCCTGATCTGGTCACCTCTTTGAAGCCGACACATTCCTGAGATGAACAGGTTAATTTATCATTCCATCCACTTCTAGGGACATCAACCCTCACATCCCACAGTACATTGCATCAGTCCCCTGGTATATCGACCCCTCAAAGCGGCCCACGCTGAAGCATCAGAGGCCCCAGGATGAAAATCAGCAGCAGTTTTCAGCCATTGGGGATTGGTACAAGAGGGGAGTTCAGGAGGTTAGTATTCTCCTTTCCAATATAAAAAAGTCAACACTTACAAAATTAAATGATCTGAAAATTCAGCTTTTGAGTGCATTGAATTGTAACATTTTGGTGTCTGACTGTGTTATGTCACTGGCTATGGCAGAAGTCAATCAGCACAAAGTTCCGCAAGGGTGCATGCGAGAACTGCGGAGCCATGACTCATAAGAAGAAAGATTGCCTTGAGGTAGGAGCATAGCTCTCATATGCTAAAAGGGGTTTTCATGTCTTCTCTGCTATTGGGGTTTGGGTTTATTGTGATTTTTCAATGTGTTGTTACATTTTCCCTTTACAAATACAAGAACTCACCACAATAACTCACTACTTCCTGAATTACTCTATTTTCAGAGCTATTACTTCATTTCTGCATAGTAAAGTTACATGTCTTTTACATATAACTGTACTGGCATTATACTGATACTCCAGTCTTTGTCTATAAATAATTTTTCATTCCATTACTCATTTAAGATGCACACAAGTTCCTAAAGGGTTGGCGCAGGCTTTACACTATCTAATTTTAATGTTACTATAAGAGGGTGGGGCAAATATTTAGTCAATTAAAAAAGGGGGAAGGAGGGTGTGGTATGCATATTAAACTTTTTATTTACAGACATGTTTTGGTGCGTTTACAATTCTACATTTATGTATTTGGCTCTCCAACAGCGTCCAAGGAAAGTTGGGGCTAAATTCACTGGCACAGGCATCGCTCCAGACGAACACGATCAGATCACGCTGGATATGGATTATGACGGGAAAAGGGATCGCTGGAATGGGTATGACCCTGATGACCACATGCGCATTGTGGAAGAGTATTCCAAGGTTGACCTGGTGAGTCGGATCATTTCCCCTCAGTGTCCTTCTTGGTTAAACCTATGGTTCATCTGCCCCTTTCCCAATAATTGAATGACGTCTTTATTTACTGTTGATTTGTATGACTAAGTCTGTACGGTTGTGTTTCATCTAACAGGCAAAACGAACCCTAAAAGCACAGAAGTTGCAAGAGGAATTAGCCTCAGGGAAGCTTGTCAACCAGACGGTAAGTTTGTAATCGTGTGTCTGATGACCTTCTCATAGCATTTGTCCCTGAGGTATAATTGACCAAGATCACCATGTGTACCATGGTGTACCATGGGAAATGTACACCAGTGTTTTTGCTTTAATAATCTAGATGCAGACCCGTCTATTGGTGCTCTTGATGGGTGTGTTGGTAGTGTAAGCATTTTTATCTTCACTGATGTGATGCTGATTACGGCAGGAGCGCGAGCACGACAGTGAGGATGAGGATGAAGATAAGTACGCGGATGACATTGACATGCCCGGGCAGAACTTTGACTCAAAGAGACGCATCACTGTCAGGAATCTGAGAATCAGAGAGGACATTGCAAAGGTACGTAGCTGATTGCTGATCTTTTATCTGAAATATGCAAGAAACCCTCTAATAATTGTTACATCTACAGGACCGGCTGGTTGATTTAAAAACAATTTTTACAGAGCCCTATGCGCACACAGACCAATTATGTTACTAGACATGGAATGACTCAGTATATCTTTAGTGTGCATCTTCAGATTTTTACTCCTAAATAAACAAAAGTGTATGGTAATGACCTGCACTCATCAACCTTAACCATCTGTTGTAGTACCTAAGAAACCTGGATCCAAACTCCGCCTACTACGATCCCAAGACCAGAGCCATGAGGGAGAACCCTTATGCCAACACAGGGAAGAACCCAGAGGAGTACGTTTGGAGATTATTTGAAAGGTTGGCAGCAGACAGTACAGCTGTTGTGAGGACTTGCGTGTTTTGACCTTGTGCTTGGTATTGCAGGGTTGGATATGCTGGGGATAACTTTGCACGCTATACAGGAGACACCATCAACATGGCCTCAACACAGTGTATGTGCTCCAACTTAATTTTCTCCATTTGTGTTACGCACATTGATGTTTGAATGAAATGCCTTGATTGTGTTTTTTTTTTATGTCAGACATGCACAAATAGTTTTTGAGAATTTGCAACACATTTATCAATTTTTGCACGAGGAGAAAAAGAGGAAACCAAAAAGGAAACTTACACACTAGGGCATTAGCGAAGCTTTGTATAAAATATGTTAACAAATACGATTGGTGTGTTTCCCATCAGTGTTTGCATGGGAGGCGTATGATAAAGGCTCAGAAGTGCATCTGCAAGCAGACCCCACCAAGCTGGAACTGCTGCACAAGTCTTTCAAAGTCAAGAAGGAGGACTTCAAGCAGATGCAAAAGGAGGGCATCTTAGAAAAGGTAAAAATCTAGACTCCTATGGACTAAACACTCTCCACAGTAAGACAGTACTGATAAGCTCTGATTAAAACTCTAATAAAAAACACCCCGAAATAAGTGGAAGATGATCAAATGTGCTCATCCTAATTAGCAATTAGCACCTACACCACTCTCATTACCCTAGCTTTATAAGGTAAGACACCTTTGTGAATAAATGTATATAGTAGATAATGAGCAATACAGCTTTAAGCATTAAAGTAAAAAAAAAGGATAAACCATTCTGCCTGTGTTGTAAATAGAAGACAGTGGGTTTTAAACTAGATATTATACTAAAATGAATTAAAAACACTGCCATTCTGTGTTCATTGTTTTGTTTTGCAGTATGGCGGCTCAGAGCACTTAGACGCTCCACCTCGTGAGCTGTTGTTGGCTCAGACAGAGGAGTATGTGGAGTACTCTCGTCACGGCGCCGTCATCAAAGGGCAGGAGAAGGCCATCGCCCGCTCCAAGTATGAGGAGGATGTGCTTATCAACAACCACACAGTAAGTCTTCACACCTGCACAATGAATACTACATTTACAATGCTGCTGTGTTTAAGCCTGTAGCTATACTGGAGTACTTAGTACTTAGAGTATGTACCTTATTCTCTGATGTTCAAATAGAGTACATTTAACTACATTTAACTTTATATTTCGGCTGGGTATTGACATGGTACATTTTGGCTAAATACTGCCCTCTTTTGGCAATCACAACTGTAGTTGATTTCTAGTTGGTTGTAGTGGATATTCCTGTTAAAATGTACATATGAAGGAGGGCATGTACATGTTTTACATTCATGACAGCTCTGTGGCAATGCACAACCGCTCCCATTTAAGCAAAGCCAAGATAAAAATAGCTCTCATTGCTTTGACCCCTTTAAATGAAATTGTTTTCCTGTTTGCAGTGCATCTGGGGTTCTTTCTGGAAAGATGGCAACTGGGGCTACAAGTGCTGCCACTCCTTGGTCAAACAGAGTTACTGCACAGGAGAGGCTGGCAGAAAGACAACAGTAAGTTTTCAGATGGTCTACAGCATCTGTTAAATTAGGCTTTACAGTATTTTGAGTTTGATTGTAGTACCACAAACCTACACAGAATAACTTAAAAATGAAAGCACACTACAACAGTGCAGATTTGAATTGAATGCTTGGGTAATATCAATCATTACATCACTGACTAACAATTGCCTCTTTGCACAGAGCACCGCCTGTGTTCCATTTGAGGAAGGCGTAGAAGAAATCCAGGAAGAGGAGGAAAAGCCAAAGACTCTTTTGGAGGTTGGAAATTCTGCCCGTTACTGTTGTGTCTATCACTCCTTTGGTTACTAAAGAAAACATAGTAAAACTGTCAAATTTCCACAGCTTCACCGAGAGAAATTGAAGGACAAGAAAAAGAAGAAGAAGGACAAGAAAAACAAGAAGAGGGATTCAGACAGCAGTGATGAGGAAGATGAAGCCAAAAAGAAAGAGAAGCTAAAGAAGGTTTGTGTTTTTATCTCTTTCATCATGCCCCTCATGACTTCCTCTCAGAAACCTTGAAAAACACTTGGAGCAAATCCAAAATTTTTCCTCAATCACTATAAAGTGCACGTTGTAGTGAACTGGTCAATGTAAATGATGTACCGCACAGTGCGCTATGTAGTGAACATGTGTGCATTTTAGACAAGGCCTTGGAAGATAGTGTTCAAGTAGTTAAAGTAGTAAAGTATTAGAGATGTCAATTCTAGCTTCATGAAGTGAAATCCCTACCTTATATTCCCTCTGCCTGTGCACTTACCGGAGGTGACTTCACTAATTAGTAGGGGTGTAACGGTATACAAAAATCACGGTTCGGTACGTACCTCGGTTTTGAGGTCACGGTTCGGTTCATTTCGGTACAGTATGGAAACAAAATGCGAAACCATTTCTTTCCTCAGCATGGTGTTGTTTATTTAACCAAAATGTCAATATAGAAATGGAAACAGTAAAAAAAAAAGTGCTGCTTGGTACCAATAAGTTAAATGAAATATTCTCAAATTAACCAATGTTTGAAATAAAAAATACATTCATTTTTACAGTAAACTAAATCAACATTTAAAGTGCAGCACTCAGTTCCAGTTACAATAAGGAATTCATTGTAAATCTAAATCTTCATATTTTTTTGCCAGGAAGAGTTTATTTAAATGAGAATGATGTTATGACCAATTAGATCAGCGTGTGGTGTGTTTAGTGCGCGACGTTTGCTTAAGAGGGGGGAGTTACAAAAAATTCAGACCAACATGGGGGACACTTCTGGAACCTCTAACGTTTAAGTGTTTGTATGATTTAAAGTCTCTGAGTGACCAAAAGTGGTGGTGCTGTCACGGATTGTTATTTAAATGTGCCACGAACTGACTTAAGACAAACAGAGTACTCTAGATTACCATTTAATCACTCGAAGTTTTAAACTAGCAAAATTAGCTTACGACTAGCTAACTATTAGCAAGCTGGCTAACAAATACGGTCACAAGCTTGTACTAGTACACTTCTTGCATTTGTAGAATGGTATTACAACACTTAAATATCATCTAGGCAACACAACGATAATATTTAGCCCATGTAGCTCCTGCAATATGCAATTTAGAATCAGTTGCTGCTGTTAGATGTAGGCTAGCTTGCGGGATAACTTATGTTGGCCAGCCAGGCTGGCATTTCGCCCTGTCGGTCGAAACGAGGCGTAAAAGTTTTGAAGTGAAGTGGTAAGAATGGAAAGGCTCGTCTGTTTGGTTCGCCGTGTGACGTCACCTCCACTTGGTCGTAAGAGCACAAATCACAAACGAGTTTCTCTTAAGAACTTCCCTTACTACTCCAATCACATACAGCTATCCTCATGAATGTTAAAAAGAGCCAAATGTAGTGGCAGCAGCATGTAAAACACATACTGACTGTACTCGTTCGGTACAGCACTGTATTGAACCGAACGTCTGTTTTTCCAACGGTTCGGTACGAATACACATACCGTTACAGGCCTACTAATTAGCTGATCCACATATCTGATCATTTGTGCTCATTGGCATCAGCTGGTCCAGAAAATGTTTGGATCAAATATGTGGCAGGGTTTTTACTTTCTAAAGCTGAAGTATTATATACCTCTCATGTTTTCCTAGTGGCCTGTTTGTTAAGAAATATAGGTCTGCACACTTCAGCTCTCTTCACCAAATGTTTTCCTTTATTTAGGTTCCAGTAAGAAGTGACACTTCGAGCATATGATCATCACACTTTTTATACATGCTACTTGCCCACCATACTGTTTGTGTGCTACCTCGGTCAATTTCATCAGTGTCTGTTTCCCCCTGCCTCTTTGTCTTTGTGTCCTTGTCCTCGTCTCTGTGTCCAGGCACTGTTGGCGGAGGAGCAGAGGCAGAAGGAGGTGATGGAGATGATGCAGCTGGATGAGAGAAAGCGGCCCTACAACAGCCTCAAGGAGGTGCGCGAGCCCACCGAGGAGGAGATGGAGGCCTTCAGGATGAAACGACCCCGGCCCGACGACCCCATGGCCTCCTTCCTCTCCCAGTGAACTCCTGACGACTCAATGGTCTCCTTCCTCTCCCAGCTCCTGTCTGCCACCGGGGACAGTGCACTTTTACCTGCACCCCCCCCCCCCCCCCCCCCCCCAGTGGAGTTCACAAGAGCCCCACCACAGTTCAACAGTACTCTGTGCTCACTGTCCTGTATAGGGAGAAGCTTTTTACTGCTACCAGCGGATCACCCCCACAGAGTTGGCTGACTTTTAGCCTGACTTACTTAAGAGGACCAACATTTTTATCATGCTATTTGTCAGTTCAATGAAAGGTTGCCTAATGCTGGTCAAGGGTTGACTAACATGTAACAAGTCCACTTATTACTTGTACAGTCTAACCATGTATGAATCCATACAATGCATTCTGTATCAGATGAAGGATATTCTCTGTATACATCTGGAAACTTATCCTGCTTCATTCACTTGTCCATAGCAAGAAAACACAGTGGAAAAATGTTAAGTCCCACAATACAATGTTTTTCATAATGATCAGAAATATGGACTTATTTCATTTTGTAGGGATATTATAAGCTGGGTACTTTTTGTCCACTATCTGTTTTGGTGTCGCATTTATATCCAGCAAATATTCAGTTATAGGTTAAGGCTCTCTGTGTCCACGTTTATAAATGAATATAGTTTTTCCCCTGGAAACTTGCCTGGTGTAATAAAACTTTTTTGCACAACGTTATGTTTCTATGTTTTAACATTTTGTTTTTCTGAGAACAAAAAGGTGGAAAGCACAAATCGTGGCACTTGGCTTAAACCTTGCCGACATGCAAGCTTAGGAGTTCTTGATACATTGCATCTTGCCAGCTGTTCTATGTTAATGCCTTTTTTTAACAAGGTAAAAAAAAAAAAACACATCTGGCAGTCACACGACTCAGTACAGCCAGAGACGTCTTGGAATGATGTCCCAGTGCAATGCTACAACGCCCAGACACACGAGAACTTTGAAAACATGTCAGGACAGAACATTAGAAGGAGGGAGCCGAGTACAATGTTAGACCAAGTAATTTGTACAATTTCATTTAAGACATTATAGATGATGACACTTTTATGTTTTGTTTTCCAATGTTTGCGGTTAATCCCCGTCAGGTTGGAACTAACTTGCTAGATGACATCATTGTGAAAGTATTGCCTGCGCGTTATCGGTGTGATAGAATACATTGAGAGAGTTTGTGCAGAGTGTGATTGGGTAGGATGAAAACAAACATGTTTCCCTCACCGCCATATATCTAGGGGAACGCGCGGAGAAAAGAATCGCTGCAATTTCTTTCCATAACACGTCCTCGTGTTAGCTCATTGCCGTATTACAATGGAAGCACTGACGCGATTTGACTGGGATGTTCCATACAGTTCTCGAAGAGGGTGTAAGTACATTTTGATTACAATTGAAGTGCATCGTCCATTTTGTTCTTGCTATCATTACGGATATAAATGTTTTGGTATGCAACCTAAACTTGATTAATAATGAATAGTAGCCCTCTATTTTCTGGCAACACAGCTTAATTGGATTAGTTATAAAGCTATGAAATTTCCAATGGTTAAAGCTGATTGCACAGCTGTAAACCTTGGGTGCACTTTGCCTTTTGTCTGGTTAAAATTTGGCATTTGTCATTTTTCTTTGTTGCAGTTGGCACCATACTCCAGCTTTACATGGCAGTGTTTATACTGTTGCCCGTCTCTACTGACACGCTCTCATACAACAACAAGGCACGCAACGTTACTATTCAATCCTCACAGCTGGTTTGCAGTTATCCAGGCCCCCAAGGGCCTCCAGGTCAACCAGGGCCCCTTGGTTCTCCTGGAATAATGGGCAGAATGGGGCCTCCAGGAAAGGATGGACTGGATGGGAAAGATGGAGAGAAGGGAGAAAAGGGGGAGAGAGGTAGGATGACCACCCAGCGTTTACAGAATAAGCATTGAATCTGCAAATCTAAATATCATGATGCATTGTGCCATTGTCATTCCCTTATACTGCGAAGGGCTGTCATGTTGCCAGTTTTGTTCTTCAGCATGCTGTCAGTGTCACTGATATGCTTTTAACCAACTGAAAACTAGTTTATTTCATTAGGTCTTGGTTAATGCCTTAAAAAGTTAATATATACAGTATGTCACAGAATTTTTCAGATATTCACAGATATTTTTCTACAATGTAAAGTAGGCAGTGTACAGCTTATATAACAGTGCAAATTTGCTGTTCCCTCAAAATAACTCAACACCCAACCATTCATGTCTAAACCACTGGCAACAAAAGTGAGTACACCCCTAAGTGAAAATGTCCAAATTGTGCCCAAAGTGTCAATATTTTGTGTGGCCACCATTATTTTCCAGCACTGCCGTGACTCTCTTGGGCATGGAGTTCACTAGAGCATCACAAGTTGTCACTGGAATCCTCTTCCACTCCTACATGACGACATCACATACAATTTGGACATTTTCACTTAGGGGTGTACTGACTTAATTGCACTTTGTATCTTAATGAGCAGGGCACCTGTCCTGGGGTTAAAAAGGCTCTAAACAATTGATGTAGTTATATTTAGTGACTGTTTTTCGACATTTATGTTCAGTGATTTGGGATTTTAACAAAGTCGAGGCAGTCAGAACCAGCTGACCTCAAACTCAAATTATTTACAATTTTTTTCCAGTAAAATTACTCAGCTTCATTTTAAGCTCTTTCTTATTTGAGCTATTATTGAGTTTGTGATATTCTGCATTGTGTATAGGCTATTTGTTGTACTTTTATGAGACTGTATGTAAGCATATCATTTACGGTATATGTTTTTGTTGTTAGGAGATGCTGGTCGACCTGGAAATCCTGGTAAGCTTGGACCGAAAGGCCGTCTTGGGATAGTGGGGAAAGCAGGACCTCGGGGCCTCAAAGGTTTGCGTGGGGCCCCTGGTTTGGTTGGTGTGAGGGGTGGTAAAGGCGACCTAGGTGATGCAGGGGAACCTGGTGCCATGGGGGGCTGCAGCTGTGACTCAAGGGCCCGATCGGCATTCTCTGTGGCAGTGACAAAGAGCTACCCCAAGGAACGGACGCCCATCCGCTTCAACCGCATCCTAATGAACGAAGGGGGCCACTACAATGCCAGCAGTGGGAAGTTTGTATGTACCTTTCCGGGCATATATTACTTTACCTACGACATCAATTTGGCAAACAAACACCTGGCGATTGGATTGGTACACAACGGTCAATATAAAATTAAAACCTTTGATGCTAACACGGGCAATAACGATGTGGCATCGGGGTCAACAATTTTGCGTCTGAAGAAGGATGACCAGGTTTGGCTTCAGATTTTCTACTCAGAACAGAATGGATTATTTTTTGACCCATACTGGACAGACAGCCTTTTCACAGGATTTCTCATTTATGCTGACCAGGACTTTGAGACGGGGGAGGAAAAAGCTGATGAAGGATCAAGATGATGATATGCAGGTGTAGAAAATCTCAGTTTTGCAACTCCGTGGTAAAGGTGCGATATGCAGGGCTGTGGCCAAAAACGGGTAATGTAATCAAATTAAAAAATAAAGTTTTGTTCCCTCTAGAGGCCAAAGGCAAAACACAACATCAAAACATAAACAGAATTTGTGAGCTGTGCATTTAGTTTTAAAAATGTCACTATCCTGCCCTTACTATTGTCAGTGAAATTAGTATTTAGATTTAATATCTTTCTGTAATCTCCGCTGACACATCTGGACCATTTTATGATTGTTTACCATAGCCTACATTAACATTTGGCATACTGACAAAAATGTTTTTACTTTCACTAACTATTTCAGAGTGATAAAATGTCAATTAAGTAGGGGCAAATATTCAAAAAATGCTGAATAAAATAAATAGAAATATCTGTTGGGATTTTCTGTTGATTGTTTTCTTGATAGTTTGTTTTTTATATTAGAGATTGATTTTGTGTGTGTTGTAAGTCAAAAGGAAAGATTATTGTGAATAATAATGGTCTACGCCAGTGGTGTTCAGACTTTTATTTTAAACTTCGTATTGTAGGGGAATTTTCAAGGACCTTTTCCCTACTACCCTAGCAAAACAATACCATTTTTGTGGATTGAATTCATGTTACATTTTCATTCCTGTCACCTGGATCTGATCTGATGGATTTCATATTTATGTAACCTGGAGAATGATTTTGCTAATGTGTGGCTATTTTGTATTGGTTGTTATAGGGTCTTTAATGTCGAGAAAGATTTTACTAAAGACAAATTTTCATCCCGTTTTTTGCACCCTACCTGTCATGTCTCTATTCCCCCACTAGTGGGGCCCACCCCGAACCAGTTGTCTAGGGGCATCTGATGCAAGGCTCAGAGAGGCTTTCAATACAATACCTTAGTGAGACAAACCTGTATGATACAGTAGTTTCAAATCAGACTAGTGTGGATGAGAATACTTCGCCTATAAACTAGACGTTTCCTGGTGTATTTTAGCAAGAACTTCTGGTCGTTCCTTGTACTTAATCAGCTACTGATAGTAGTACATTTGTCAAACTTGGGACACAGTGTGTTTGATTTCCTTTGAAGCTTTTTAAAGTAGGCTAACGCTTGACTTCAGGAGACTCAATTAAGTCAGTGTAGTTAGGGTATTTTTGACAATGCACAATCAATAGCCTTAATATGATGTTTGATGCTCCTCTGGTCTAATTCCTTGTTTTCCCCGGTTCCCTTTAAGCATCACCACACAACTGTTAAGGTAGATTATATCATGATAATTTGATCAGACTAGCTAGGCTAATAATCTACTAAAACATTTTAGTGCCTTTTTTGTATTACTATAGGTCATGCTACATGCAATGCCTTTTTTTGCTAATAGGGTATCACAGCAGAAGCTAGTAGCCGACTACAACTCCCAGAAGTCTTTGCTGTCGGTCGTAGGCAAATTCACGAGAAGCCTCAATAGCAGCTTCTCCAGTATCCAACATACTGGCAGAGCACATTGGGAGAAAAGCGCAAGAAAAGCTGTGAAAAGTGGGCAACAGCTACAAAGGGAACTATCTACTTTAGTCAGTTGACGTTATTTGCTCCTTCTCTCAGTGGACCTACACGTGTTTAGTGTTCCTTACAGAAGGAGGATTTAACAAAAACTTCCAACGAGGAATTTCAGGATGTTGGTCTGAGACAAAGGGGTCCGGGGCATTGCATTCGGAGTGGTAAGGGGCACGAGCGTAACAAATGCTTCACCAGTTTTCCGATAAGGATATGACATATTATGTGTTATGTTCGTTTCCTTCTAATTAATGATACATTTCTGTCGTTTACTTTGAATTGTCCGTTCAAATATCAAATCTGAAACAAAGCTTTGAGTTCATCTATAGCTTTAAGCTTTCTCGTGGTGTTGATAACATGCGGAGTAGGCTACTAAGACCGCTTTACAGTCGGCAGACCATGCCATCTATAGTTTTCTTACTTGTTGTTGTAAGTTGTCATTAAGTTGCTGTGTCAACAGATCATTAACTAACTGTTTGGTAGCATCCCGCAAGATATAGCCCTTTAAATCCCTACCCGGATCGGGCAACACAGTTGCTGTCGTCCGAGTCGTTTTCAGTAATTATTGGTAAACTCTCGCTATTTGACCTTCCAACTTGTCTGAAATTGTTTTTGGTATGGCATGCTATTAAACTTTATTGGTTCAATTTCAGACAGTTGTACGGTCACTGTAGGTCTGTTATAGCACAGTAATCTAGATTTTTTGAGTGGACAGACATTGTGCTTATCCCGTTCCGAAATTATTCTGTTAGGGTTGATTTCATTCTCCTGGTGCGCTCTGGATGGGAAGAAATGGAAACAGAGTCGCAATGGTGGAAAGGACAACTGGCTGCGGATATCCATCAAACTCTCCGCATAAAAGTAAGTCTTCAGTGTTTATTTGAAGGTGTCTTCTACTTTGACTTGTTATCACTTATGTTCCTTCAACTAGCATTTCAGACTGATTATATTATAGGCTTCAATATATTTTAGTGCGCTTGAAACGAGAATCAATATTTTCTGAACGCACGTCTTTCCATAAGTTAATGATTGTCAAAAGCCCGAAAAGTAATACCTCATTCTTCAAATACAGTGACACTGTGTGTTCTGTGTCCAGTCAATTCAATATTGCAGCAGATAAATGGCTAGTTACTTCACTCAATAGTCTAATTGGCAACTATTGTCTGGTGTGTTTGAAGATCAGGGGTGTTTTTATTACACTCTACTTTTAATGATTGAATGAAGTTTGAATCCACAAGTACCAGAGCCAGCTCAGACAAAAAGCCCCAATAAATCCAAACAGTGCCAGTAGGTGTAGTGTATGACACATCCTTAGTCTCTTTTGCTGACTGATTGCTGTTGGTTGTATTATTTGTTAGCAGAGTGGAGTGGACAAGTAGCCTTGTTTTTTTAAGGCAACTGAGTTTTGACACAACCCAAATAGCAATTGCTGAAAAGGCTTTAAATGAGTTACCATGAAGTGAGAATTCTTGGTAAATGTGTATTTTTTTCTGCCATTTAACAGTTCGTTCATTCTTATTGTGGTCATTATTTGCCCCTTTGTTTGTAATAGTGATTCAACACCTCATAGGTTTTAGAGAGAAAAAAATGGGTAACCAAATTGCACACATATTTATACACATGCCCACACAGCGATGGCGTAAAAGGCTTTAGATGATTTAACAACAATAACATGTGATTTTCTTGAGAATATACATGTCTTTGGATAGTTATTAATATTGGTGTCATTATGTTAACCCTTTTAAACATATCTAAAAACAGCTAAGAGTGCTCTGACTACAACTTATTAATGTCTCCCAGTTGATAACCAAATGGTACACATACTGTAACACGAGCTGTTGAATCCCAATCTGCAATGTTGCTACTTTATTGTTTTGGCTTTATTGTTTTGCTATTGAGGCTATTAAGTCCATCTATCACATTGTCATGAAGTACATCAGTTTTGACTTTCATTGAATAATAACTTAATTTTTTATGAAGACATTTTTGTTTACTTCACAGCAGGCTTTTACTGTTGTGTAAGAATACATGTAGAGGGAGTTCTGTTGTCCCTGTGACAACTTCTCTATTTTCAGTATGACCATTGGCTGGTCATTGAGGTTTTGACAGGAATCAAGATGTAGCTCAGTGTAAATGCATTGTTATAACAAAGGTTAATGCGTATTATTTTTTGTTTTAATGAACCTAAATATTTTCCATGCAATTTGTTTTAAGTACAGGCATTTAGCTCTCTGATTTTTGAATTAGCTTTTTATGACATGTATTTGGGCTAACATATGTTGCACATATGCCCACAAATGTAGTTTTTCTGAAGACGAACAGAACGTGCACGCGAGAAATTCTTTACAGGTTTTACAAGCCACTTACTAAGAGATTTTTTTCTGTGCTCAGCCATGTGAAAAAGAGCACTTGCTAATGAATCTCAGTTACTGGCCCAAGTAATCTCGTCCTCCTAGGTAAAGGAAAAATTTAATTAGCCTTTATCTATTCGTCATGGCGACCATGTTTTGAAAGTAGGTGTCTTGTGATTGACATGCCATGAAAATGGACATGAATGATTATAGGAAATCATTCAGAATGGCTGAATTTTTAAGTCTAAAACCACAATGTAAACAACTGAAGCATAGAACTAACTTCATATTAAGGCAGCATGCAGAAGTTGGTTTAACTTGCACTATTTTAGTATTGTGGCTACAGGATGCCTACATTTCCTACAGGATCAATAAAGTGTGTGCGGGTGTGTGTGCATGACGTGATGATATAAGTTAAACCAATGTAAAAAGAGCACATGGCACAAGTTGGTTGTATGCTTCACTTTTTACAGTGGAGTTGAAAAGTATGCTTTTTTTCCCTTGTGTTAATTATTTAAATAAACTATGGCATACTTTGTCATTAACACTGTGACATTTATTTTCTTTCCCTTTTTTTTCCTTCACCAACCCCCCACCCCCTTCCCACAGGAACTGAAGTTGCCTGTCTACCATGCCCACTCTCCCCAGATTGGCATGCGCCGGTACTTTGCCGACCTGCTGGCCATCCTGAGCAACCGCTACCAGCTGTGTGCCACAGCGCGCCATCTGGCCGTCTACCTCCTGGACCTCTTCATGGACCACTACGACGTGGCTATCAAGCAGCTCTACGTCATCGCACTCTCCTGCCTCCTCCTAGCCAGTAAGTGCCAGGGATGCTTTCTTCTGACATTGGCTTAAAAGACATTTCTATGGCTGGGTAAAACGAAAAGCAAACTACGATATAGAGATGGATAGATATCTACATACGTGCATACATCACACACACTCATACATACATACGTACATGCATACAGAGAGAAATGAAGAAAATGCTATGTAAATACTATATGTAAATACCATATAAATACCATACCTATACTATACATTAAAGTACTATATATCATCAAAAATAACCAATCGGGAAAACGCATATAAACAGTGGGAGCACTGATGATGGGCCTGGCCTGAAACGCTTATTTCCTTATCTTTGCTATGGGTAGTATTGTTACTACTTTTGTTTTTGAAGTCATAGAGCCCCTTTGTGCCTTCTCCCCCTTTTTTTACTTTAACATTTTACAGTGCAGCCTGTCTTTAGTGTTCCAAATGTTGGAAGAAAATGTCAGTCATAGAACAGACTTTAAAAAATGAAGGCACTGTGCTGCATGGATCTTTTTTTTTAACTTGGTTTCACTTGCTCCTTTTTGTCAAGTATCATGAACAGTGGCCTGATGCTAAAATCGTATCAAGTTAGGTTGATTCTATGTTTGTTTTACATTGTCTACATGGTCGTTTCAGAACAAAAACAAACTATAATACCAATCCTACCATTTTGTACCATGACTGGAAGCTGCGTTTTGTGAGCTTAACTGTGGACTGGGTTTTTATAAGGCTGTTGCACATTATGCCCTGTGGTTTATGTTCACAGAACCCTTAAAATCCCTGTTAAACAATTGAGTGAGTTTTTATTGCACAGCAGTAGCAGGAGGGGAATGGAGTCAGATTTACTGAGAGTATATTTGATGCTAGCCTGAGTTTTTCCCTCATTGTTTTTCGATGGATCAAAAAAAATGCATGTAGTAATTCATCAGGCAGCTGTGTATATTTTTGGGGTTGTGCGGCTGTCTTTCGCGCGGGCGACATTTAGTTGGGCAGGCTCAAATAATTACAAATTGTACCCTGGCTAGATTAGCGAGTGATAATGATGTATTATTTTGCCATGCTTGGGCTGATGCAGGCGGCGCTGGAGCGAGGGCAATTAATCTAATGAAACTGTCACCGGGTGAGGCAGGGAGACAGAGGGGGAGGGAAACAGTCAGTGCCCCCCCAACACACACACACACACACACACACACACACACACACACACACACACACACACACACACACACACACACACACACACACACACACACACAAAGTCCCAAAGCAGGAAGTTTTAAATGTGGAAATGTAATAATGTTTAGTAGTATGAATGGCTCCAACACTTTGTATCTGTATTATTGTGCATTATAGACATGCTCATAGCCAGTTTTTTTCAACTGGTCCAACACACCATATCTTTAATCTACCAGAATATGTTTAAATGTGATATGATTTAAAAGTGCAGTGGAAGTCTAATACAGTAATTGGGTGAATTAAATCCTTACATGGTCATATTAAAAATATTCCCAGTTTTGCTGTTTTTGAAGAAGTGTTGTACTTTTGCCTTATTTATAAGTGGTAGAGGGGTCATTTTGGCTATTTATTGTATTTTGATGGGGTTTTGTAACCTCCTCAGCTGTAGCCAGAGGGCTCTCGCAAAGGGGCTTTAAAGAGCACAGACCCCCACCCCCCACCTCACCCCCTTCAGCCCTCCTCCTCCCTCTGCCATATGCTGCTCGAGTTGGGCCCAAACAAAAGGCCCACCACTCTGACACACACACACACACTTTAAGCAGGTCGAATCACCAGTGTGTGGGGGATGGGACTGGATCTACTAGGGGAAAAACTGCCTGTAGAGAACTTTTAATTTACAAATTTAATTTCTCTCATGGTACCCAGCTTTATGTCAGCAAATGTTGCATCCCAGTCTGGCATCAAGATGTGTTTTACTTGGTGTCTAATTTGCGTTCATTTTTGTTGGGTCAACATTTCACGAAAGGATTTTAGTAAATGTTATTTTAGACACTATTATTTTAGCCTATTCTCATTTATCTTCATCTTGAAGCTACAGAAACAAATTACGCTGTAAAAAGTAAAGAAAAGAACCAAGTTAAAGTAAATTAAGGTGACATGCTGCATGGATCTTTTTACATTGGTTTAACTTAACAATGTTTTACAATTATGTTCATGATGCTAAAGAAATAATGCAAGTTAATCCCAAGATTTCTGTAGCATTATTTGAAGTTGGTTCTGTCCTCAACCTTCAAAGTGTACATAAACATTGTGAGCCCCTAAAATAAATCAAATTTTTATTAGGACATATAAGAGGTGTGTGAGTCAGGGGACTTAAAGGGACGGACTTTGTGGTATGCGCCTCTGGAGTTGCACCTCTTTGACACACCTTGTCAGGGAGTCAGGCTTGAGCGGCCCTGAGAGAAACAGCCTCTATTAAAAAAAAAAAAAAAAAACAGCCTTGAGTTTCCTTGGGGGTAGGACTTTGGAGCAGAGGAAAAGAGTGGACCTTCAAAGGCAGGTGGAGGGGCTGGCGGAGTGAGGGGAAGAGGAGAGAAAAGTGGGTGCAGAGACACGGAGATGGGGGGCACATGTTTGAGCTGAAAGGCCCAGCGGGGGAGCCTGATATGTAGATTAAAGCCCCCCACCCACCCCAAAGCACAGACACCAGAGGGGTTTGATGGTAATGCAAAGGAATTAAGCCCCCACTAGATACTTAAGACAATTATTTTTGCATTTCAGATTTTCAGACTGATTGCAAATCTACGTTTTATGCTTATTAGTGTCTGATCACCACTGAAAAATAAAATATGAAAATGTCTTTAGGTTACATTGACCAATGACCACTATTTTAATACCTTTAAGAACACTTCCTATCTCCAAGTTAAAAAAAAAAAAACATTATGCCCGTGTAATGTATCAGTAAAGAGTTTTTGTGGCGTAGCAGTAATGTTTTTTTGTTTTGTTTGGCTAGTTTTAGTTAGAAGTGATCCCTTGTAGGAATGGTGTTTGCTAAAGGGTTAATGTCTTCGTATTTTTAATTAAACAGCTCTTGTGTATCCAGGGGTGGAGGTGGTTGGGGTGTAACAGTTTTTCTGTCTCTAGGCATGTGTTCTGTGGTTTTAAGACTGACACTGTGTGTGTGAGGGCACTTTTTAACTTCATTGTTCCCACATAGCCTCACGCAGACAGACTGCATAAGCAGCTCGCCACCACCACTCTCTGCAGATGCCTCCGGGAGCATTTTTGTCCCCTCTGCCATGCGTTTGCACCCTGGGTCAAAGATCTCCGCAGATCTGCATTGTCTGCGTCCAGAGCGCAGGGGTGGGGACGGGGAACAGGCCTGTTGGCTGAGCTCTCTGTGTGACCAATCTCACACCCCCAACGAAAGACGATCTGGCAAATTAAAGACCTTTGCTGCGCAGGGAGGAATTTCCTCTAAGGCTGTCAAGTCATCCCTCTTCGGTCTTTAGAAGGATTAGGGATGGTTTAGTTGTAACAGTCAATGTTTTTATGTAGTTTGTTGTTGAGGCATTCTGTGGCAATTACAATGTTATCTTTGCCAGGAATAGTTTCACAGCAATGGTGCTTTACTAAATAATGGGTGGAATCCAAATACATGATTGTGTAGGAATAATGCTAATTAGAAATACTATCATACACACATGGTGTGTGTGTGTGCGCGAGAGAGGTCGTATTTGACATCATTCATAAACAAACACAAACACACACAGATATGTGTTTGACTGTGTTAGAAAATTAGACTTTTGTGTGTAGTTCCCAGCAAGTCGTTTTCTTAATTGATTAACACGTAGATTTTCTGTTGCTTTTTGTAATTATGTCTATACAGAAAGAAGAGCATAGTAAGTCTGGCACTTGTGGCAAAATGTTCTGGGCAACATAGCATTCAGAATTGTAAAAATTTGCATGATTTAGGTAAAAAATGACCATTTAAAAAAAAATGTTTTAAATGTGTGTAAATTAGGCATTGAGGCCATTAGGTATTGTTTTGTTTGTAACACAATACCAGCAAGCCACAATGACCATTGGAGCCTATTGAAACATGAGCAGTTGGAAGATGAGCACAGTATTGATTGAAAGGAAAGCTCAGCTGTGGGAACGCGTAGGAGCACGCTGGTGTAGCAATCTATACTTGACATTGTTTTGTTTTTTAAACAGTCCCAAATATGCCAATGTCTGAGCCCTGATGAAATATTGCTCTCCTTCCCTCGCC
This sequence comes from Setipinna tenuifilis, assembly GCA_030347295.1. Lineage (NCBI taxonomy): Eukaryota > Metazoa > Chordata > Actinopteri > Clupeiformes > Engraulidae > Setipinna > Setipinna tenuifilis. Next base: position 22,179,898 of record CM059288.1, on the reverse strand, counting down.
TTTTTAGACATAGAAACATGTTCTTAGTGCTTGACTCGATGATTTCATAAAAGAGCATTTCAGATTAGAGTAGATTACATGGCTAAATATAAAACATGGCGTGCCATTTAACATCAGCATACAGAGGTATTCCCTCATTTGACATTCAGAGTAAGTAGCCCCCATTGTGCTGACCTGCAAGACGCCATATCTGAGATCATGTCCTCTCTCTCTCTCTCTCTCTCTCTCTCTCTCTCTCTCTCTCTCTCTCTCTCTCTCTCTCTCTCTCTCTCTCTCTCTCTCTCTCTCTCTCTCTCTCTCTCTCTCTCTCTCTCTCTCTCTCTCTCTCTCTCTCTCTCTCTCTCTCTCTCTCTCTCTCTCTCTCTCTCTCTCTCTCTCTCTCTCTCTCTCTCTCTCTCGGGTGCTGAGTGCAGAGGAGAAGTGTGTACACTTCAAACAGTTTCATGCAGGTGATAAGACACAAATGGTGTGTACGTCAGCTCTAAGACAGTGAGGCAACCGTTTAGCAAGGAGGGTAGGAATATTTCAGGTCGTTGGTGTGAGATTGTATTAGAAGGGGTCAGTTAGTAAAGGCAAAGGTAGCTTGATATCCTAACTGATCAGAAAATACACTTTACAATTCTGTGGGTGTTTGTTGTACTACATGATGTTTTTCTATCATTGTCCATATACGGGTTACACTTTATTTTACTACCCCTGTTACATCAATTAGGTGCAGTGTAACAAAGTATCTAACATTATGTTTTTACACTGTACCTTAGGGTTAGTGTTAGGTATGTACACTGTACGTACATTTTACATGTTTACATGTAGATGCATCTAGAAAAGGAGCCATAAAAGTGTTGCCCATATTCTTTATAATATTTTTTGTCTTGTGAAAGCCCATGGTATTTGTGGTTTTTATATCACTATGAGTGTTGGGTTACTCTTTATAACCTTTTTTTAAGGTGTAATGGATTCTTGCAAGCAGCAAGGGTGGTTCTCAGGGATTGCATGCTGATTATTTGTTTGTTTTTGAAACATTTGTCTGTGTACTTCAGTTGGCCCGACTCCAGACATTTATTTGATGTCTTTCCACAGCCACTTATGTTAGACCTCAAAGCAGTCTGCTGGAATGTTTTTAACTTATTGTACCACTATCAGCGCTTGTTTTAGTTCATTTATTTATTTCTCCCTGTGGCAGTCAGAGTGATTACACACCAGGCAGTGGAAGGCTGTTAAGGTTTGTAATTGCTAACAAGTGAGCTTGTAAAACGCCTGTCAAATCTTCTTAATTTGCTGACATCTGTTTTAGTGGTGTTTTCAACTGAAGCCACCCAGGTTAGAACCTGTCTGGAACAGATATTTTTGATCTAAAACTTTAGTGATCATATGGGCAATTTTAAAGAGTACAGCTTGGGTGTCCTGGCTTTATACCTTATCTGTAATGGTTTGCTTAAAGTTTACTTCACTACGTTTTAAGTACATATTGACTTACGAAAAAACTTGCCTTGTAGCTCATCAATGAAAATTCATTGTCATGAAGTGTTTCAATGTGTTTTTTTTGTTTTACATTTTAAATGTTTGGTTACATTTTTATCTCAGTTTAGAGGTCATTTACGCAAGTGTGAAAGCAGGCAATGGAAAAGCTATGAAAACAACCTTGTTTTGCCTCTCCAGCGAGCCGGTCATTGAGCAGGCAGGGTGCAGGGCTAACAAGGAGCCAAACATGACGGCTCTGCGAAAGAGCAGAAGGGTAGCAGAGAGGGCCATTTCCTGTCTCTGGCTATTAGACGCTATTACAGTCTGTTTGCTAATTGCCCCCCTAGCCAGGCAAGACTGCGGACCTCCAGGGTTTATGGTACGGCTGGCACGAGCAGTAAAAATCACACTCGACAAGTACCTCCGCCCGGACAAGGTTTGTCAAAATGAACAGAGGCAGCAGCTGAGGGAGGGAGGGATGGATGGAGGGGGAGAAAGGGAGGGAGGAAGGGGGAGAGGGAGAGAAACAGGGAGAGACAGAAGAAGGGGAGGAGGAGCTCAAGGAAAAAAGGACAAGGAAGTTGAAAGGAAGCTTGAGAAAATAAAACGGCAAGATCTTATCAGTCTCCAGTCTGACAGTGTATTCTTATGCAAAGCGTTGATGGCAGGAGGGGGTTTGCTGTAATCACCCTCTGTTGTATTGTTCTCTCTCTCTCTCTCTCTCTCTCTCTCTCTCTCTCTCTCTCTCAGGCTCGCCAATAAAGAAGCTACCATGTCTATATTTAACTGGTGTTTCCCATGTCAGTGTCTTTGTATAATAGCCTTGAATATAGCTCCAAACTATATTACAATATTGCACAATGTTCTGGTACTGTATCAATTGTGTGTCTTGCTGGATGTTTTGGCATCATTATCTCTCTTTTTTTGGTCAGGCATCAAAATGTGTCTGTCTGCCCACATTTACAATTACATGGTTCAACTTCCTAGTCAACTTGACTGGTAATAGTAGAGTCATTCTCAGAATTGCATGCTTACTTTTTTGTCCAATACACTACATCCTATAATTTACCATGTATATAACTGGTAAAGGTGGACATTAGGGGGACTGTTAAGGAAAGTGTTACTTCCTTTTCTGCTACTATAATTTCGATTGTAGCCACATCTTGGAGTTAACATTCCTTGCACTGAAGGCATTGAATTCAGTGCAGCAACATAGTGAATCAACAAATCTGGACATCCCAGTTGTAACTGTTATTGCATCTGGGATAGTGCAGAATAAAGCATTAGCCTTGTGTATTGCAAGGCAACATTCATTGCACAAGGTTTTAGCAAGGGCACAGATGAGGTTCAGTGTAACCATGCACCCCAGTGTCTGGATAAATAGATTTCTTTCGTTTTTTCTCTCATTCACCCCTTCTCGCTTTCTCTTTCTTTTTTTATTTCTGAAAAAATTATGATGTCCTTAAGGATTCTGTTCCAGGCAGAGTATAAGTAGGCTACATACTATGAAGATAACACAATACAAAATAGCACACATTCTTTAAAAAGCAAATAAGCAGTTAGGAAAGCAAGCAGTTAAGAAAGCGTCTGTCTGCCACCAGGTAAATTTGAGGAGAAGGAGGATCGCGTGCCCAAGCTGGAGCAGCTGAACTCTCTCGGCATCATGTGCAGTCTGAACCTGGTGCTGAACAAGCGTGACCTCATCAAGATGGAGCTGCTGTTGCTGGAGACCTTCAGCTGGAACCTGTGCATCCCCACCCCCGCCCACTTCATCGACTACTACCTCCAGGCCTCCGTGCAGGAAGGAGACCTCTACAACAGCTGGCCCCTTACCTCCCTCTCAAAGACCAAAGCCTTCATGGACAAGTACACCCACTATTTCTTGGAAGTCTCTTTGCAAGGTGAATAAAGAACCTGTGAAGATAAAGAAAAGAATGCATATTGTTTCATTCATTGTTTTAAATGCCAGACAGTTTAAACATGTTAAAGGGATCATAGAATGGAAATCCATTTTTACTTTGCTTTGTTAATATCGGAGTGGTTGTGCATGGTCACAAACCTGTCATGAATGTGAAATATGGTTGTGCCCTCCTCCTGCATATGTAAATCTTGAACTTAGAAATGGCCACCAAAAGAACAAAGTTAGAGCAAAGCCTGATTGTTGAGTCCTATTTGGAAAATCAACTATAGTTCAATGGTCATTGCCAAAAGAGGGCGCCATTTAGCTGAAATGGACCATTTCAGTCTCATAGCCTAAATTTAAGTATATAATTGGGCTTTCCAAGATTGCATTGCTCTTATTGTTGATAAAACAACATTGAATGCATTGTATTTGAACATTGAACTATTCTATGACTCATTTAAAATGTCCTGCCCTGTGCTGTTATTTGCTTTTGGCCCAATCATCTGCCAGTCTAAATGATATGTCATCTGCTTGTGTGAATGGCTGTGGAAGGTGTACGTAGAGCAGCTGGAAAGGTGTGGACTTAGTGTGATGAATGGGTTGATAATGTGCCATCTGGCTCACTCGCTACTTGATCTCTTCCAGATCACGCCTTCTTGAGCTTCCGGCCGTCCCAGGTAGCGGCGGCCTGTGTAGCGGCCTCTCGGATCTGTCTGCAGATCACCCCCAGCTGGACCACGGCCCTGCACCTGCTAACCGGCTACACCTGGGACCACCTGACCAAGTGCATCGAGCTCATGCTGCTGTAAGTTGCCACCGTCTTATCACCTGAAGCGTCCTGCCTGCATCCATCCCTCACCACTAGCATAGTTCTTCAGGCCTTGCCACCCTAGTATCAAGGAGAGCCTGGCTACTTTAAATAGGCTCATGTTTGCTTCTTGGTTGACTTAACTTCAACATCACTTTAAGGCCGTTAAATCAGCGTTGGCTGATGGTCGGGACGAGCAGAAGCCTTAGCTGAGATCCCTGACGGGGTACTGTAGCTTAATACAATATTGGGTGGAGGTACTATGGTACCACTAGCCAGGCTAAGACTCTTTTGCCAGGACACTAGTAAACGTGCTATGCAAATAAAAGTAAATTAACATTTTTGTACACAAATTAGCACAATTAGTATTAGCTCGTTTCTACTGTTTCAGTACAATTTCTGTCCACACGCACTGCTCTTACCTACACATGCTGCCCTTTTCAAATTGGTTTGTCACTGGCTCTGTTTGTAATCTATCGGGGTTTTAGAGCCCGAAAAGCGACGGATTAGTGTGGATTACAGGCAGAAACATGACAACTTTATGTTTCTATTTAGAAATGGACTAATGTGAATAGCCTTAGTCTGTTCTTAGCCTTAGTCTGTTCTTTTCTCCATACAGTTCCAGTCAAATTGCTTCTGTACTGTCATAAAATGTCCATGTCTCTAATTCTCTATCCTTACCTCCCTCCTTCAGTGCCCATGATAACGATGTGAAAGAGGCCAACAAAACCAAATCTCCACACCCCTCCAGTCAGCTGTCCTTGCAGTCGGTAGCCCAGCACATGCACCTCTCGCCTGTCTCTGCAGTGCAGCGACCCGCCTTGACCTCCACCAGCCTCTCCTCCTCCTGCTCCTCCTCATCCTCATCATCCTCCTCCTCCAGCTCCCAGTCTCTCCTCTTCCAGGCCCGAGACTTCTCCCACCTCTCCCAGCATTCGCCCTCGCTGGCCCAGCTGCACGCGCTGGCCACCGAGCCCCAGGCGCTGGGTGCCATGGTGCCTCAGGACTTCCTGCAGAGCCACAGGATGACCGTGTTGCCGGGCTCAGAGATGGCGGCCGCCCTGCCCTCCCCCTACCAGAGCCTGTCGGCGGGCCTGCAGACGGGGCCGCGCGCCCTGGCCCTCCAGGGGCCCATCTCCATGCAGGTGGCCATCACGGCCGAGCCGCGTCACTGCATGAGCGTGGCCGCCTACGCAGGGGGAGGCTACCTGGGCTCCCACCCCACCTTCAGCACGGGCTGCTTCAACAGGTGACGCCAGGAGCGCGACAGGAAGGGCAGGCGGGAGCGCCCCAGCAGCGCGGCCGCCGTCTCCTGTCTCTCCCTCCGCACGCCGCCCCAGTCCTCCTCCTCTCGTCCGCCGCCCCCCGCGGCGCGAGACAAGCGGCACAAGCACAGAGCCAAGACAAACACCAGCAGAGACCCCGTAGAGGTCATCACTTTGACGTGATTCTGAAGTGTCTCTTACTCAGAACTAGTTTTGCCTCTCTGGAGCTGTTCTTCAAAACAAAAAAGGACAAAACAAGGGACCTGCATTTCCTGTCACTGTGATTTTCTTTTTGTTTTTTGTTTGTAGAGAGCCATGTAGCATATTCACCATGTGGCTTTTCTTCCTCCCTCCATCCCTGTGCCAGCGTGACTGGACATGAACATAACCAGGGATTCATACTTGAGCTGCTCGATGTGCTTGACTTTGAATTAAAAACTAGTGTGGCCAATGATTGGTCTTAAGCCCACGACTTAAGAAGAACCACTGCTGACTGCAACCCACTGAGAGTGTTATGTGGTAAGTCAGTGAGGTGTCTTAAAGTGTCTGCAGGGTTGGGAAGAAAGATGTCCAAAGTGTCCAAACACTGTTTCTGTTCACTATCCTCCTCTTATGTTTTTTTCCATCACACTGGATTCACACTGTTTGTTTGACACCTTTGACTGACTGAAGAAAAACTTTTGGAAATCCCGTTTTTTATCCTCAGAAGGGACACTTTTATTGCCTCGGGATTTTTTTTTTTTTTTTACTATTTTTAATAGCATCCTTTTGGTAACCAATGCTGCTGCCCTTTATGGACTAATGAACTGAACAATGGAGTTTGAGTAAGAAGTGTGTCCTCAGATATGTTTACACAAATCTGTTTCATCAACCATGTGGTATCAGGGATCAGGGACTTGATGGATTACTTGAATATGAAACCATTTACCTAAGGTTTTATTTATACTTTTTATACTAAGTTGTTTTATTTGTACTCTTTTAGTTTAGTTTTTTTATACAGTACAGAAAACACTGTTCACGAACGTCTCCCCGCAATAGAGCCTTACCCGTTGAGAGAGAATACAAAATGATTTAGTTTTGAGGGTCAACATTTCAAAGTATGCTTTATGCAAATGAGCAATGACCTTGTGAAGTAAGAAGCATCTAACTGCTGTCGCCGGTGTTTTTCAGCAGGGCGTGGGAAAATGGCAGGACAGGGGTATAGAGGTTTTTTAAAGTTTGTTTTATCAGTATTCACCAAAAATTAAAGAATGGTGTAAGACCTAGAGCCTTTTCTGTTACACTGTGATCTTTTATTCAAAGCTTTGATTTTGTTATTGTAAGAGTATAGCATGTTCGTTTGTTAGCAAAACTGATTTCAAACTGGTTGGCTGAACTGGTCAGCTAAATGGAAGAATGAATGAACTGTACTCTCTCACAGTCAATGCCATATGTTTCAGTTAGTTTCCTTCATTTTAGTTGTCAGTTGCTCCAGTTGTATTCATATTCACAGGGTCTGTGAAATGTTTATTAGTTGATCAAAAGAAATTGCAGAGCATCACTGTTTTACTGAATTACTTTATAACTTTCAGAACTTCCAAATAACATGTTCCTTATTTGCTGAAAGTATCAGTGAACAGATTAATGAAAACCATACATACATTGTCCACAGGTCAATGTTTTTGTGCCAGCACACATTCTGGAAAGTAATGGAAACAGATCACACACAGAACCACTGTGACAAACTTTCTGTCTTTAAAAAAAACATGTAAAACATAAACAACCCATGACCAAATTGACAATGAAATAAAGTACTAGAGTTTTGTTTTGGGAAATGAAATTCTGGCTTTTTTGTAATGACTAACACTTAGAATCAAGATAGTGATCACATATGTGTCACATATTACAAATCACCTGGTTCTATGATTCTGATTTCACCGAAGAACCCCTCTGCCTAGCTAAGGAGTTGCACTGATTAGAATCAGTTGAATTAATGATTGGCTGGAGTAACTATGGTACTGTAGTGGTATTGATGTGTGGCTAGCTTCTGAGGCCAGGGTGCCCATTATTGACCATTATTGTGGTAAACCATTGTAATAACCTGTTTGAAGTACAGAGGCAAAGATCAAAGATGTTTCCTATAGTTTTCTTTATTCTCCACCTCATATAATGGCAATAGGCATAACTTATCAGTTTTCAGTGTGAATATGTGAACTCTCAAATGACATGACTGCTGTTTATCTTCAGCTACATTCTCAATTGCCCCTCCTGTGTATATTAATTTATACATATACAAATGTGAATTTGAAACAAAAAAAGAACCTTTAAAATGCCACTGGTTTTGAGGTTACTACACAGTGTTAAAATGAGCTGATGGTGACTCATCTACAGGAGGAGCAGGTCGGTGGAGTGTGGTGGTGGGTAGGTTGAGTGAAGCCTCATTACTTGGCACCCAAAGTAAGTTTATCCTCAGCGTGAAAGGACAAGCAGCCTCAGTGTTTTATATGTTTGAATTTGTTTACATATGTACTACCATTATACACTAAATATATAAATTTATACAAATATTTCTTCATCCTGCAGTATTAGACCTCTAGCAGTATATGTACTCAAAGGGAACAAGAATGTAAAATGACAAACACATTATGCCTTACCTAGGAGGCATTTAAAAAAAACGGTGACAGCAGAAGTGTGGAGACATGTATTAATTCATATTGTGAAGGCTCACACATCCAGCTGCTCACACTGTCCTGTAGTGTTCAGTCATATTTCTCACTGATGAGTGAATCAGGAACTATATGTCCACTGGGGAAAACAGCTCGAAATTAGCACTTTTTAAAACAAAACCTGGCTGCTATGATGTAAACATAATTACTGAAAGTGGATAGTAACTGGTGGGTGTAACAACACAAATCTAGTAGTAAATTGATATACATGAAATCAAAGCCCAAAAAAGTAAAAAGAAAATCCTTCAACTCTGGAGGCTGCATCCAACTGCAGTTTATCCCCTATGACTGCTAGTGCGTTCCATTTGTGTTTGGACCTCACCCCCCTTCTCAAACTGTTTTCTGACCACTATAGTAAGGAAATGTACGCCCACATTTCTCAGACACCAGATCAAATATATCTTTTAGCAAGACAGAGGACGCCCACAGAACTCAGTTGGCAAATAGAACACATGAAACTTAATTTTCTAGCACACGTGACGTTATCTCGTCATCTGAATCTCTGATCCCAAGACAAATGGAATGCACTACAAGGCATTGCCTGGTGGTGAGGTGGAGATGGTCTCCTGTGTCTGAAAAGGCCCGTCCTCTGGACACGGTGCTAGTCCCGTGCTCAGGCTAGAACTCTGATGTTGATGATGGCCCGAAGACTGGGTCCGCTTGCCATCGCTGGGCTGTTGTTGGCTGCCGGCTGCCCCCCTGTGGGAGGAGGAGCTGAAGTGCGATTGGGAGCTGGTGTAGGTGTGCACCCGCCCCCTCCAGCCGGGGCGCCGCCCCTCATGGCAGCGGCAACGCAGGATGCTGAGGAAGGCCAGCTTGAAGGCCCGGCTGTAGCAGGGGTAGATGATGGGGTTCATGCAGCTGTTGAAGTAGCCCAGCCAGAAGATCACTTTGAAGACCAGCTTAGGGGGGCGCAGGTCGCTGTTGAATGACCCTGCAGGAAAAAACATATGTATTTACACTGCCCTACAAAGCCAAAAGGCAGTAACTACATATTTTGTCAAATTGAGGTTAGACTGGAAATTGACTTCATAACACTTCCTTTGTCCTGTAACTAAATCTACAAAAATACATTTTGGGAATGCAGTACAAATGAAAACTACAAGTGCTGTATACAGTGCTGCAAACAAGAGATCACTGGGCTACATCATGGCTTTGGGTTGGGTCAGGCCACAGCACCTCATCCACATCACAAGCAATGATGTTCCTAGCCAGGCAAAAGGGAAAGAATGCCCTGACGTGTCATATCCATCCTTGACACTGTTCCTCACCTATGTCACAGGCCAATTTTATGGCCTCTAAGAGATTTCATAGATCATCGTCAACCCATGGACAAGAACATGATCTATAATGGTGGTTCTAAGTTGGACTCTCTGTACTTTTTGTCTCTGATTGGCAGCCATTTTCGAGCTGTAACCTTCAACAACACTGGCTTATATTGGTGGTGTCAGCTCATTTGAAATGAAGTAAAATCAATTCTGACTCATTGTGCTTAATGTATGGCATTTCTGCTCCATTAGTGATTAAATGTTGAGAAGAATGATTACAATTACAATCACGTGTTAACTAATGCAAAATGGGTTTTAAAAATGAGAGGAGTCAGTGAGCAATTTTGCAAATTGTGTTCAACTATGTGAAAATCCTTTAAGGTATCGACAAGAGTGAGCAGTTCTGAGAAATAGTTAAAGCAATTTAGAAAGTTGTTCAGCCAAAAGGTTTTTGTGCTTTAAGAAAATCTGTAAGAAGATACATAAAAGCATCACCATTATTATATGTACAACATGTTTGACTGAGCAGTATGACCACGTTAAAGGCATTTTTCCTCAGTTTCACAGTTACTGCACTTTGCCTTTGTAGGGCAGTACATATAGCAGGGTTTTTCAGCACTCATGTTGCCCCATTTGCCAGAAAAACAAAAAGTAGTAGAAAGACACTTAGATTTTGCAAGTTTTGGAAAACAGAGGGAGGGAAATTTTCGTTTCTCAACATACCCGTGTATGTGTAAACATGTAAACACAAACAATAGAAAAATCCAAGCTGTAGTCAATAGCCCTTCATCGGGGCATTGCACACATACAAAGGTTCATCTGTCACCAAAGCATGTTAATCTATATTAGTACACCACCAATACATAATGTAAATATAATGAATATAATGAAGAGTGAAAATAAGCATCTGTGCTCCCCTTTTCGGGTCCAGTGGGCCATGGCTTTGCATGGTTTCAGCAGCAGGTGGCAGCATGTTTAAACCATTAAACACTGCTGGTTCAGCAAATCTGTGCAGCTACCCTAGAGTCTACTGCATGGTGACTGCATTAAAAAGCAATTTGATGGACTGGATGTTGTTTTATTAGTGATAGAAAGGCATTGGTGGTAAAATCCAGCGTTTCCTATAAAGATCCACCTTATGGAGCTTTTGCATTGCATCCACATCACAGGTGGCGGATTAAATCTGTAACAGCTACAACTGTAGTAGTTGAGTGGATTACAGTATCATCTTAACCATCTCACCCACATGTGGAGGAATGTGCATGCCAAAAGATCTAAAAGTGGAGAATAATTAGCATGCCTTAGGGACAATACGCTCTTGGAAATACAACAGTATGATCATCATTTCCTGAGAGCAGTTAAGCTCTCCAGTTCCCAAACAGCACTGCAGCCCAAGTTAATTTCATCAGTGAAATGAACCTATGACTTGTTAGTGATTTAAAATGCATCAGTTTCTATGAAGTAAGAGTTAAGATACCCACAGAAGTACTTATATTCATACACATATGTGAATACCCATACATAGAGCAAGTCAATTGGATGAGCTTAGTTATACCACTATAAAAGAATAGTTAATAAGGGTAGGAGTAGGCTTCACTAGGCATTCTATTTTATGTTACTTCAAGAGTGTTGGCCAAACATTTAGTCATTTAAAAAACAAACTGATCCATCTGTTACATAAATTATATTTTTCTGGAAGGTACCAAAAGAATTGATAACAACTGTTATCTGTTAGATGTACAAAATTGGCTGTGGGATTTGTGCACTCAATTCATTAAGTTGCATAGTTGCTAAGGTCTCTGCTGCTGCCCCAATATTAAGTACTACTACAACTTGCATGCATAATATCCTTCGCTGTGGTTTTCAGGGGTGAAAATAGCATGTGAAAATACCAAGAAATGAGTGAAATCCCATTTATCTCCCCTTAGACACACAGACATGGCAGCGGGCCTGAAAGAACAAGCCAAGTAGATACTGTTTGTGTGCTTCTGTGGTCAATAGTGGAAATCAGACTGGGAACTGTGTGTAACAAGTTATTGGTTTGTTTGGCTGATATATTTAAAAATAAAATAATCTGCACCACAACACCCCCCCCCCCCCCCCACACACACACACACACACACTAGCACCACCATCACCACCCCACCTCTCTCTTACACACACTACAAAGAAACAAAGAAAGAAAAATATAAATAGTAGGCTACTGCTTCATATCAAAGGAGAAAAAATAGAAACAAAATGGAAAGTCAACAGTTAGGTTCCGGATATATATGCGGCTACTTTTGAAAACCTAAAAGACCTTTTACACCTCCTTCCTGAGAATGAACAAACTGAAAAACAGAAAAAACAATAGAAATCCAGGGAGGAAACATGACATCCTGTTTTTCTTCGTACTGCTTTCAAACACTGGGTGTCTTCATTGTTCAGTTGTCAGTTATTCAGTCAGAGAAAGATTATGTAGTGCTGATACAGTGACTTGCAACTTAATGTCAAGAAATATTGGCACTGGTGCAGGTTTTCAGTGCACATGTTTATATCAAACACAAAAGTGATCTAAGAAGGGATTTGTTTTGTTTCATTTATGAATAAGTTTTGTTTATGTCAGGTCCATCATTCATATTATGAACTGTGACCAGCTGCAAATAAACAGTACAGGTCACAACAGCAATTTAGTCCAGCATCATAACAAAAACAACTTATGTCGGTATAAATTTGAGAGCCTGTTACTAAGAGAGATGGAAGCATGACGATGGGAAGAGCACGGCACCAGTTAACACAATTCCAGAGGTGTATAGAAAGATGTGTTCCCATGATAATAAATATCTTAATCCCTCTGACTACATCACATGGAGATCTTCTGACTACAATTTGAAGACAAAAACCCTCATGGGAATGTGGAAATGGGAATTACTGAATACATTGATAGACATTGTGTGAAATTATGTCTGACATAACACTCTAACATAAAGAACACATAAGAAGAGCTCCAAAAGTAGCCTGGCAACCTGAGATATTTGTGTGGCCATAGTCAGCTGTACTAAGTGATTATTAAAATGGCCCTGATATGTCAGAAGAGAAAAATTGAAATTGAAATGAGAAATTGAAATACTGATAGTACAGGGAGAACATTCACATTTTAAAACTTAATTTATAGCCTGAAAATGTTGTGTTTTGCCTCTAAAGGGGGGGCAGTGCCTTGTAGTATTTTGAATTTGACTGCAGTACCAGTTTTGGCCACAATCCTACATGTAGAGCGTTTTTCTCTCCGTGTGCATTGTTACACTACAGGGCTTGCACCAGGGCGAAGGCTGACACATCCTACCTGCACTCACCTGCACAGAGATGGAACTTGGCACATAGGCTGCTCACACTGAGGCTAATGCATTCTGCAGTTTTTCAATTACATTTTTTAGAGTCATTAACATTCCACAGCAAAGAATAACAAACTCCATTCATTCAGAGCTTCTGTCCTGTCCGTGCTGGAGGCATTACTTCCTATAATCTAGCAGAACAGCTGTGACCTTGTGGCCAGTCGCCTGGAGGGGCCAAGCCACACGAAACAGGGCTAACGGGCCGCTTTAAAACTATTAAGTAATAAAACAGATTTATGTTGTCATAACCCTTAGCATGGGCTTCCTTTGGCCACAACAGGGCCTGCAGCACACACAAGTGGTCTGTCACAGGAAAAAAAATTAACATTTAATTTCCTCTGAAAAACACAGAAAAACCACACCCGCAAGGCACTGTGAAAACATGTCTGCTTTTCTTACCCCTTTCCTTTTAGGGGGGATTCTGGGGTTAAACGGTGGCCTGGTGTATCATGCGGTGTCAGAGCGGTAGGACCAAATCTTCCTCTGAGCTTAAGGCAACTCAGCCCAAGTCTGTTTAAATCTTGACCGAATCGAAATGATCTAGCAGAGTGGTTGTTGAACTAGGTATCCCCTAGGGGCATTTGGATCAGGGCTAGGGGGTATCCAAAATACATCTGTGAGTAAGTGCTCAGCTTTTACCAGCATAAAAATAGTTTTCAGGTACAAATTATATTTGAAAGTCCTTGCAACATAACTTCTGTTGTTTATAAAGCAATAACTATGCAAGAATATTCATAGCAAGCTTTTTATGATGCTGGGGGTATTTGGACATAACAGTGTATTAGGGCGTATGTGACAGTTAAAAGTTTGGGAACCACTGATCTAACATAACGACCAAGTTAGAAATGAAAGACATAATTATGATATATGAAAATACTTAACTTCCTAATGTTTTATTTCTTGCTCTTTTTCAACTTAGTCATTTTTACATCTCTCTCTTTCTCTCTCTCTCTCTCTCTCTCTCTCTATGTATGTATGTATGTATGTATGCATCTAAATATCTTGTAAAAATCAGTTCTACATATTTTCTGATCTTTTACTTTTTTATTTGTTTAATTTTGTTAATTAGGCTACCCTACTACTTTGCAAGCACATGTATTTCCATATGAAAATGCAAACACTGCTTTTTATGTTGCTCTTAAGGAAACTGTATGGTGGTGCACAACTTCAAAACATAACTTTAGTGTTAACTCCACATAGTAGGAAACCAGCATACCTAACGCCCCATCTCCATAATTAATTATACCTGAAGACTTACACTTACAACTGTCATAACAGACTGTAGAAAATCGTACCTACCGATGGGCAAAGACAAGAAGAATGGCAACCAGCAAAGGGTGAACATTCCGACCACAACACCTAGTGTTTTAGCAGCTTTCTTTTCCCGAGAAAACTTTAGGACTTTCACAGTGAGGGAAGTTCTTACTGAATGCCCTTGACCTCTGGCTGTGACGCTGCCATCGTGCATCTGAGAGCCTCTGTGAATTCTAAGCGTCAGTTCACTTGAATTCATCCTCTCCCGCATGACTCCCGCCTCAAGATTTTTGGTAGTCCTTTTGACGACTACATACACTCTGAAGTACATAACTAATATGACTATTAATGGGATATAAAAAGACCCCAAGGATGAAAAAAGTGCATAAAATGGCTCCTCGGTGATAGAACAGTCTGTTTGGTCTGGCGGTGGCGGTTGTTTCCAGCCGAGAAGAGGACCTATGGATATCACCAGTGATAATATCCACACGCCAAGCATGGCGAGAAGTGCTCTACGTTCCGTCACAATGTTTGGGTATTGTAAAGGGTAACTCACTCCGATGTAACGGTCAATAGATATCACACACAAACTCATTATAGATGCAGTGCAGCACAGCACATCAAGAGCAGCCCAAATGTCACAGAATATCCTCCCAAAGACCCAGTAGTCCAGGATTTCCAACGTAGCAGACACAGGCAATACAGTTGTTCCGAGTAACAAGTCTGCAATTGCCAAATTTATGATAAAATAGTTCGTAGGAATTCTGAGGTGTCTGTTGCATACCACCGACAGGATAACAAGGATGTTCCCAACGATGGCTAGAATGATAAAGGTGCCCAGGACCAGACCAAGAGGAACAGCTCTCCAAAGTTCCAAGGCAGGCTGCCCTGTTCCGTTGGATGATGTTGTGTTGGTGTGGTTTCCAATGAAGTAAAGTGGAAAAGAGTCGTTTTGCCATAGGTTTGTTTCATGCTCACTGTCATTTCTCATTTTGGCAAAAGCGCCATAGCATTCCGTTTTCCAGGACGTCTGACGGAATACTAACCGGCAGTCCACAGTGGTCCAAGTGCGCACATTTACCTTTAAAAAGAAGTTATTATTTATCAATTTGATAACGGACTTGGTTATAAAATCAAAGTCTCCAGTTTGACTTTTTCTAAAGGAATCAGAGTTACGCATCTAATCATCATTCCTGTGTTTAAACTTAAGCCAATGAAGTAGATGCACAGGCGCTCATTCTGTGCACCTCACTGGGCACACTAGTGTAGACAGCCTATCCCACAGTACCCGAGGGGCTGAGTGACGTCCTGTACGTAAGCACCCTAAGTCTGACGTTGATGCAGCAACTTTTTTTATGTATAACGCATGAATATTTTTTCATGAACATTTTACATAAACTGGCAATCGCATCGAAATGCAGCATTGTTCACACTTCGTTAGACTAGAATAGGCTGTCATTTTCACTACCAGCACCAGGTAACTATCAGTTACAAGGCAGAGGAAACTACCCTGGGTTACTTTAGAATTAGTACAGCTTCTTAAGCAAAAAGCCTTTCTCTTAAAAATATATAGATTAAATAAAACAATGGAGAGTAAAAATGATTTCATACTGATTAGAAATAAGTGCTCTATAGAATTGCGTAAGGCAAAGACTGTTTATTTCAAGGATCAAATTACTCAAGCTGCCTCAAACCCTAAAACACTATGGCAGACACTCAAGACTATCACAGGAGACTATGCAAAGAAAAATAATACACTTTCTCAAATTTCTTTAAATGGTACACTTATTTCTGATTCAGAAAAGATTGCAAGGGCTTTCAATGACTACTTTGTCACATCTGTGAATGAACTTGCATCAAAATTTGCTACTCCTTCTCATCCTACCTCTATGTTCTCCCAAATTCCTGAGCAGTTCTCCTTTGCCGAGATCTCACAAGATGAGCTGCTTAAAGTAGTTAATTCCTTGAATAACTCCCACTCTTCTGACATCTATGGTCTAAATACTAGCTTTCTGATTACTCATGTTAACACCTTTATACCTCTTTTCCATCACCTTATAAATCGCTGTATTAGGCTCTCTATCTTTCCTTCTTGTTGGAAAACTGCCCAAATTATTCCAATTTTTAAATCTGACGATCCTACTAGCATATCAAACTATAGACCCATAGCAATTCTTCCAGTAATGTCCAAATTACTTGAAAAAATTCTTTGCAATCAATTAAGTTTTTATCTTGAGACTGGTAACTGGCTCAATGACTCCCAACATGGTTTTCGTGCCAAGCGATCAACTATGACTGCACTATTATTATTTACAGAACACATAAGACACTCGTTAAACAAAGGACATATCACTGGTGCCATTTTTATTGATTTTCGTAAAGCTTTTGACACTGTAAATCATCAGATCTTGTTGAACAAACTTATGTCATTTCAGTTATCTTCCTCTGTGATTTCAATGTTATCTTCATATGTTACAAATAGGACACAAGTTGTTAAGATTGGTCCTGCAACATCTGACCCTTTAGAGTGTAATATGGGAGTCCCCCAAGGTAGTATACTTGGTCCTTTACTTTTCCTGTTGTATATAAATGACCTTCCTATGCAAATTTTCAAACTGTTTGTTGTATGCCGATGATACTGTTATTTTTCTTTCTGACCCTGATCCTAACGTTATTAATTTAAAATTATCTTCTGATCTCCAGCATCTACATGATTGGCTAGAAGCAAATCACCTAACCATCAATATAAAGAAAACTGAATACATGTATTTTCATTCTCAAAGGAAAAGCTTCTCCACTCATGACCCCATTACCCTCTCCAATCAAAACCTTGTGTCCACAAAAACATATAAATATCTTGGTGTGACCTTGGATTCTCATCTTACTTATAGAGAACACACTACTAAATTAGCAAACAAACTCAATCAGAGGCTTTATGTTTATAATAAAATCAGACCTTATTTGTCACTCTCAGTATCAAACACTTACCTGCATGCTATTATTCTTTCAACACTATCTTACTGTATTCCTATCTGGTCACTTACTACAAAGGAAATCACTGAACCAATAGCTAGGTTATATTATAGAGCATTCAAGATCCACCACAAACTCCCTAGTTGGACACACCACTGTACTGCACTCACCCACTCAAATGCTCTCACTTTTCAGAATTACATCAACACTCATGCCATGACATTTTTCTTTCAGTTACAATCAAACTGTCCCATAGCTAGTCTTGCTGTGTTTATGACAACATTAAATTTGCAATTGAGGCGGACAACAAGATCAGCAACTCGGGCACTGCTTCCAGTGCCCGCCTTTAGAAATACCTATGGGCAACGGTCTTTCTTTTACACTTACACCAAAACATGGAATGATATCCCTCACCACACTAGAATAATCTCAAACATCACCCACTTCAAAAAAGACTATACATCTCTCTTGTTAAACAGTCATATCTGCAACCACTAAATGATTTCCTTATGGTCATACTGACACTTCTAATTTTAATTTTTTTTTTAATGTCTTGTAAAACTGTGTTGTCCCTGTCTTCATTTTTGTATTTGTTTTAAGCTGTCGCAGTTGTTGTGATCTTGTGGTGTCTACTTATATCAGTCTGGTATCTATGTCCTGTACATTTGTTGTTTTATGTGCTGCAAAACAGGAACCTGCTGAAAATCAGCTTAAGCTGAGTCAGGCCCTTTAAACTGTAACTGTTTGTTACCTTTTAAATTTTCCTGTATAATAAATGAACTGAACTGAACTGAACTGAGTAAACTGCATGCAGGTAAGACCTCCAAATATATTTCAGTGTGCAAAGGAGTGTATTACTTCTTAGTGAGATGGCCAGCTAGGTTTTACACTAAGCAACTGTAAAATAACGCTTTTCCAGAAGTATTTTAAACATCAGCTTTGAATTTTGGGTTGCTGACATTTTTTAAAGTAATTATGGCAAGTAGTGTTTGGCAAGGAAATCTCCAGCTGTGGAATCTCTAAGTATCAAAACAGGATACCTGAGAGCTACAAAAAAGAGCCATTTGGCTCGTACTAAAGATAGATAGCAATAAAACTGGCACATACATGGAGATGATATACTATTGCATTAGCAAAATTGCAGAACATTGCAAAATAAATCACAAAAACAACCAATTCAGACCCCGACTGGATGCAAATAAGATGAATAATCGATTCAATATTATAAAGTAGGCTACTATAAAAGATTTATATGGCAGTATGCCTTTTTTTTCTTATCAGACCCGTTTCCCATAACTTTGCCTATTATTTAGTCGGCAAGGATCTCTCATCCCCATCTCTCATTCCCAATTTAATTAGGGTTAGGTAACAATAAACCTGGCACATTTGGTAATGATTTGGATATGAATGCAGAACTCTGTACTTCCAACTACTGTGTGTGTGTATATGTGTGTGTGTGTGTGTGTGTGTGTGTGTGTGTGTGTGTGTGTGTGTGTGTAAGAGAGAAAGAGAGAGAGAGAGAGACAGACAGAGAGAGAGAGACAGAGAGAGAGAGAGAGAGACAGAGACAGAGAGAGAGAGAGAGAGAGAGAGAGAGAGAGAGAGAGAGAAAGAGAGTGTGCAAGCAACCCAGTTCAACTCCATGTAAAAACAGTTGAAACGCCAAACCAACGCGGGTTCAATCATGCTCATTGGGAACATTGCTTGAAGGTCCTGTGGTATTTCGTAAAGATTTCCTTCATTGTAAACAAACAGCTTAGAAATCTAAACCGATTAACGTTTTGTAAAGGTGCCTAATTCTGCTAGTTGCAAATGTTCTTATTGCTTACACAAACCCTCCTGTCTGTTGCTTTAGCTATAAAAGCAATCTTGCATCTCCAGCGCTGTGTCATCTCATGAAACATCTGGTTTGATTGTGCCACACTAGTGAAGGTTGCTTAGGGATGCCATTGTTTTGAGACGTGGCTACTTTCAGCTGCTGTGCCACTGTAACAAGATCATAATTAAGTGGGAGTGGCGATTTTTGTTGGGAACTCTGGTCTTTTACACGTCCTTGAATTATCTCCTGGAAAAGCATACTTCTTTAAGACATTAAGGTAGGCCTATGTCACATATGTCACTTTACTGTTCATAAATGTTCAATATACGTTTAAATGCTTACTGGCGCTAGTGGGTTGCATAGCCAGTATGGATCGTAAAACGCAGTTACGCGCAGGAGATGGCACGGAGTTACGCAAAAGTAATTTGCCCTGTTTCGGGGTTGCCAATGTCTTAGCCCTTTATTCAGCGTGATTCATGAACAGTTTTAACGACCTAGGCTACGGCAGAACAAGGATGCACTTCCTGTCTTTTTTCTCAAGACTGCTCAAGTTCGAAACTTTAATAGGTCATTTTTATTGTGTGAGCTAATGCGACCAATTATGAGGAAAATAACCCTCCTTCTCAATCTCTCCGCAACCTTTATTTTACTCTTAAAAGCAACTTCCATTCCAGCAGACATAAACGAATCACATTTCATGCAAAACACACTACTGTGCCCGCCAGCTAATAAGCTGCCCTCTTTGCAGGTTTTGCCGGAATGAGGAGTCACTATCGATATCTCTTGCTCATGGTCCTTTGTGGCTGCCATATATGCCTGAGTGACGATGCCATACCAGATGAAAGTCCTCCTGAACTTACAGAAAACAGTGGGACTCTCTACGCCACCTGTAGAATGCGACCAAATTCCAGACTCTCCGCTGGAATGCCAAAAATTTATGGGCATGTGTTGTTCAAGCAAGAGCACGCGGGTGCTAAGCTAAATGTGGCCACCAATCTGTATGGCTTCCCAGCTCCAGATGAGCAGTTAAGAGCGATACACATTCATCAGTACGGGGACCTGAGCGAGGGATGTACCTCTACTGGTGGTCACTACAACCCCCTCTCAGTCGACCACCCACAACATCCGGGAGACTTTGGCAACTTTCTGCCCTCAAATGGGAAGATCATGCAGACATTAGATTCTGACGCTACGCTCTTTGGTGGATTGTCAGTTCTTGGCAGATCAGTAGTGGTCCATGCCAAGGAGGATGACCTGGGTCTTGGTGGAGATGCCGGAAGCCTCCTTCACGGGAACGCAGGAGAGAGACTGGCATGTTGTGTTATTGGGATGGCAAAGCCCAAACTCTGGGACAACTTCCAACGAAGAAGCAGGCGAATTTAATAAGAACACGGACTGGACTTCCACACTGATCTTTTAGACTTATTTACTAAATGAATCACATCTTAGAACAGTGAGGGAGAGTTTTGATTCTACCTGTGCGGTTAAGGCAGGAGATATCACCAATGAACTCTTCTACCTGATGGAAGAGCTTTTCTAATTAGAATCATCTTATTAGGTGAATGGCTGGAACTAATCTGTGGTACTAGATTGTAGCTTTAGAAGCCAGGTTGACCATTACTGGACTAAATAAATCACACTTTAGTTTGAAAATGATAAGTTCAAATGTGCACATTTCTTAAAGGTGAAGTTCTTAATATTGGCAAAAGATCAGACAGTCAAATTCATTCCTCCCACAGTAGATAGAGTGGGGCATTGCTCATGTACAAGTCCAAAATTGAGTGAGATAACTGTGTGCACAACCAAAAAAAACATACAGGAAGACTAAAAAGACATGTAAAATCTGACAGATAGTGTATTAGACTTTTATCAAGGACCTCATGTGTAATGAAAACTATAAATTAGTAAGCCATGTGCAGTATCTATTCATACCAAAAGTAACTTTCAGTTATAGTGGTCAGACATACTGTAATTGAGTAACTTTAAAATAGAAGTCAGACATACTTAACAGCATATTCTGCAATCTATGCATGTTGATTTCCTGTTTCAGTTTAAAGCACTTTCTTTATTTTCCAGAGATAATCAGCATATGCCTTTAAAACTAGAAAAGTGTATGACAAAACAAAGGTAGGCCTTATGCAGCTGTTAATGTTAAAGACATATCAAGAAACTGATTTTTTGCATTTTAAGATTTCAGAGTCAGAAGCAGAATACTTTATTTAATCCCAGGGGGAATTGAGTATACAGTTGCTTGTGCAAGAATAGAAATATAGCATAAAGCATATAGGCCTAAAATATAAAGCAAACAGCAAATAAGTGAATACAATGAAGAAAGATAAATAGATGAATAAATATATACACCTTATATGAGCATAACTTAAATATCTACAAGATGTATGTTACATTATGAATTACATGTTACATTATTTATATTGAGCCACTATATATACTGTAAATAGTTTACCTATGTGAAGATGTTTTGGTATACAGCTCAACAATGTGTACAAATAGTGTGAAATTGTTCGGGTATAAGGTGTTGACGTAAAAGTGTGCTGAGTGTATAAGCCTTCATTCCTTAGACTGAGGAGACTAATAATTTTAGAGCGAAATGTTATTCACTTTGATGCATTACAGGATTGCTATGATGACCCCTGACATATCCTTTGTTTGAGATAAAAACTACAACAATATTTGATAAAAAACACAGTATATGTTTCTTGGCACTGAATCTTACATACCTTTCTTCTGTCTCTCCACAATTTCCTCTAATAAGCTCTTGAGTTTGGTTTTGTACCATGTATTATAAACCTTCAATAAATTTGATGAGATCCATATGTGTGAGACACTATTGTGAGACAGCAGGACTGGAAGAGCCGTTGTATGAGTGAAGAGAGGCAGGTTGTGGCAGAAATAGTACAGAAATTCAGAATGGGCTTAACTGTGCCTCCCATCGCATAGCCCCCAGTTTCTATGCAAGGCCAGAGAAAGACCTCGGCAGATACCAGGCGGAGCCATCTGATGCCCAGTTGATATCTCACTACATTTGATTGTTTATTAGCACTGGCGATTAGCATAGATAGATTGTTTATTAATTTGTCCTCTAAGCATCTCTGAGGATGGTTTCACAGGTAAGCATAAGCAAGGACTTGCTTGGTGAAATTAGAGTATTGGTGAAATTATTTTATAATACTTTTTTATTGAGGAGAATGCTCTACCACTATGCTTTCCCTTTGCCCCTAATGACTTATAACACTGTGGTCACTAGGCTTTTCATATCTGAGATGTTAAGTTTGAAAGGACCATTAAGCCTATGTTATGTTAAAGGTATTTCTGTCCAAAGCAAGGAGTACATTAATTCCACAGATGTGAGTTCAATGGGGGTTGTAAACAAAGATTATATGGATTGTGGGAAAGCGGAACATGTCAGATATTCCAGAGGTTAAGCATGCTTCCTGTATCCAATTTTAGGCATAACTTTTAGTCCATTTCTGTGCTAGAATCATAGCCATCAGAAATGACAGTGTAAGCAACAGTGAGTTTTTGAAGTAATATACAGTTCAGTCTGATGGCAATGCTTCCCATGCTCACATATTCAGGATTCATGATCGATGTGTTATCAAAACTATTCACATTGTCATGTATTGTTACTTATCATTTTCTACTCCATAATAATAATATCATAATACCATAAACCCAAGCCTAATACATAGGGCATCGCTACCTGTATTTGTATCACATGTAAATCTGGGAACATGAGATATCTGAAAGTCTGTCCCAAAAGGCCCAAGTTCTCAGTAGAGGGAGTATGCTTAGACAGGCTCCTTATATGCTTACTGCAGTATTTTCAGTCTCTATGACATTGATAAGACAGTACTCCCATGGTGGAAAATGGCCAAGAAGACACAGATTAAATGAGCTTTTATGGAAGTTTATAAACATCCCAAAATAAAGGTTTTTGGAGATAGCTCTCTTGACATCTGCTGATGCCAAGCTTCATTATGGCAGGGGGTGCAGGATATTTTCATCCTGAGAACTTCCAAATGGCCCAAAATGGAAAACTGGCAAAAATATACATATACAGTACATGGGCAAATTTTAGAATAAACAGACAATTATCAGTGGCTACTTCCACTGTGGCGCGCCAAGGTTGAAGTAACAGCAAATTGATGCAATCATGAAAATGTGCCATCTCAACTCGATCAAAACATGTTAATCATACTGATTGTCAAAAATCTTAGTTGTGTGTGGACTACACATTCAAACATTGTCCTCATAGAGGCTCAGTATCACATAGCAAGAAGGTTAAACACAGTATAATGCAAATCTATGCAGAAATGTTGATATCAAAACAATCCTCAAACAATTCTTTTTAGATTATAGAACTAGTTGACCAAAACAGTCAAACCGTAAACTGTAAAAATACCTCTGAATATCATTAACCCTTACCAGCTAATTGGCAATATGCCCTGACGCTCTTATTTGCTCATTGGCTATCTCTGCTTCCCACAATTCTCATGGGCTCTGTGATAGGTGTGTCTGCCGAGGAGCAGAAACTCCATCTATTGATCAGACTTGGCAAGACAGGAGTACACATGGGCTCTTATTTGTACAAAAAAACGTCAAGTCCCTAATGGGGAACTGAGAATAAGTACTGACTTCCTGTCAGCCACAAAAGCTATTTAAAGCAGTCACATCAAGAGATGAGACCTATAGGACTTCATATATGGTCTGGATGATTATGTACAATAATATTGTGATACAATACAATACAATATAATAGAATACAAAATTACAATAATACTACAAATATGTAGTTTATAAAGCATTAATATCTGTGTTCTGGTATTGATTCATAAATTGTCAAAAGGTACATAATAGACTGATTCAGTTAAATTATGCTTGCTGGTTAAATTATGTTTTAAGATCAACATGAATAACATGTCACCTTCCTGAGCCTGTATTTTTGCTAGGACATCAACTGCATAATTTCTCATTTTGGGTTTGAGAGTCATGTTTTTCCCCCACACAGTAGACTCCCCAGATTATTTCCCATGAGAAAAAAAGGCCTGCTTGTGCCAAACCGCCATTTCATCACGGCAGACACCCCAACGTCTCCTTTCACCACCGCCATTGTGGGCTGGACTCACACACAAGAGACCGTCTCTGTTCATCACTCAGGTGCAGACTCATTTTGTTCATGGTGAATAATGGTAACTTTAATGTTCATGTTCTGCATTGAGGGGATCTTTATTTTATCATCTCCCTGGTGTTTTCCTGATATAAAAATGATGAATCCATTAATGTTTAGCGAACCTTGGAGAGTGTTATGTATTTTTTTGGACGCACAAACACTTTTTTTATTGTTATTGTTTAAGAGTGTTTGGGGCATTGCTGGGCCTCAGTTGCATCTTCAGCTTTCTAAGTTCTTAAAAAAAATTGTTTTCATATATTTTCCCCAAGGGCCTGGCTTCAATTACTCCTTAGTACATGACCCATTTTTTCTGGCATACTGAAGCAATGAGATTAAAGCAAAATGTTTGAAAACTAGCAAAGTTAAATAAAAATGTTGTTCAAACATTAGTGTACAGAAGTGTTACATGCATTTAGTCTTCATTCTGGCTCAACTAAGTCTATAACTGTGTGGCATGCAGTGTTTTTATGTTTTGCTTAAAGGAAATATTGTTAGGTTGACGATCTTGGTATTCAAAGCAGACCTCTAACCAAATGGGCTGTATGTCTCCATGGTGTTTCCAAGGAGTTGCAAGAAGGCTGTCCAGAGGGCTATTTCCTCCCAACAAAGCAGAGGATTGTGCAAGCGAGAAGGAATCACGTCCCTTGATGTGGGAAGCTTTTTTTCAATTCAGTAGAATTTAGGCCATGAGGCACAGGAAATTGGACCGTCGCGCTGAGGTTCACACATAAAGAGAAAAAAATAAACTTAACACTGTGAAAGTGAAAACGGACACACAACACTTCAGATGAACAAATGTCAACCTGTTTTGTGGATGTCAAGGAATTTGATTTTCCAAGCTATATAAACTGACTGTCCACTGTGTTTCGGATTTCCCCTACCACTAAACCAAACCAAACTTCCCAATCTTTGTGTGTGTGAGAGAGAGGGTGGGTGTGGGGGTGTTTGTGTGTGAAAGAGAGCAATGAATCACGCTGATTTCCACCAGAATGTGCGCAACACTACTAGACTTAATCAGGAACAATGAGCTGTGTTGTCAGTTCTGACAACAATTTGAAAGTAGCTTAGGTTTAAGAAGGGTGCTGACAAAAAAAAACAATTTATTATCAATAAAACTTGTAAAATCTTTGAGCACATTTTCAGTAAAAAAGAAGGGAGATATCAATGTTATTTACTCAGAGAAAGCTGGGATTTTAAACTCTGAACTCTGTTGACGTAAAAGCCAACTATAAGAATGCATTAGGGGAAGAAGATGGATGAGCCTATATCTGAACATATCGCCTATCTGGTGGGCATAAAAAATAAGGGTAAATTCTTTGAAAGACCCAGTAAAGTAAAAACAGATTTGGTTTGGTTTTCAGAAAAGCCCTGAAGTCAGTTTTACTGAGTTGTGAAGTAATGCAGTTTTAACAGCTTTTCACCGCTTTTCATGGTTGGTTTATGTAGGGTAGGACTAAAGCATTTTAAGCCTACCAATGACTATATACAGAGAATGGAGCCTACACACCCACAGTGTTTTGGGCTCTGATAAAGTATACAAATTTGCCCTCCTACCCTCTAACCTTTACATTAATGTCAATTACAATTAGTGTCCTTTAATGGCCCACTGTCAATGCTGTGCCCTTACAACCGGCCTAACTTTCCCTCTGGTGGTGCCCCTGATTCCACTATTAAAAAGCTTACTGAAAAAGCACACAATATTTAGCAATCCTGAAAAAAATGTGGAAGGACTCCATGTTCAGTATGCATCTGAAAACACTCAAAGTGAATCACAGCACCTTTAACACCACATCATCTGTCCTCTCTGCTCACTTTAAAGACTGCTCGTGTCCTATCTGTGGAATCTGCATTTCCAACTGGATGGTAGCCCCCCTACTTAACCTGTGACCTTCAGAGGAACAATTCCTCCCTCCTTTTTTACCTCCTTCAAAGCCTCCGCAACTACACTGAAAGCCTGAAAACAATCCTCTAAGGCACTCTGGTCAGCTGTGTCCCTTCTAATACCTTTGTCACAACTGTTATTTATAGTAAAGTATACCTGACTGTGGATAGATTGATTGCCTTCTAATCTGGGAGAAGTTAAAAACACCACGCTTATTTTCCTGCCACCACAGTTTGCCACAGTGGTCTCCTTTTCCTCCCCCGATATCCTCCTCCTGTTCACGTTTTTTTACACCCCGTTAAGTCCGTGGGAACACTACACAGTGTGCTTGCTATTAGTTGTGTTTAACATCCATTTCAGGCCAGATTCAAATATAATGTATGTGTGGGTTCACTATAGGTTGGTGTAGGTAATCGTGTAAGTGACAGTAAGCTCTTGTTCACCTCTAAAAAAAAGGTGTGATGGTATCCAGTAGGCTTCCACAACAAGCTGTGAACATAAACTAAACATAGAAGCTTTGTAAGCATGGTGCAATTATACTATTGTTTGCAGTGAGGGCTGTGTAAGGTCACTGTAAAATCGTTAAAATCATTTAAGATGAATGTGCTGGTGCAGTGAGGTGGTGTGATGTTGCAAAAAATAAACAAAATTGATTACTAAATGGTTCCTCCTGCACACAACCAAATAAGATTTTCTTGTGAAGGGAAAAATCTGTCATATTAAAAAATACATCCCACACCTATTTGTAGCCAACCTTTATTGTAACATTTATTATTTACGTAATTGAATATTTTCACACACCAAGAAAAGATACGTCCTATGAGGTCAGACCTGTGCCGATAATCATAAAGTGTGTATTGTTCCCAACATTAAAACTAGAATCGGGGAAAATCCAGATGGGAGTCAGGGGTAGTTTGTTTCCATCCAGAAATATTAATCTTGCCTGCAACTCTGTTTACATTTGGACATTCTTCCCCCTGCAGTGCTGCTGTAGGAGAGGGACCCCATGGGAACTGTTGTTGAGTCATCCGTCATCAGCCTTTTTTACAAACAAATTGGTGTTCTTGATTACATTGGCTGTTTTTGTGCTTAATGTGTTTTGTTGACCATCTGTGCCAGGCGTAGTTCATGGATGCTGTTCTATGTCACTCCCTAAAAAAAATCATTAATTTCCACCCTGACTCTGTGGATACATATCTAGTTAGCTAGGATTATGAAAAATTGATACAACAAGAGAAAAAAAAGTCGCCACACCAGAATATGCTCCCAAAAATACTTGATGAATGCAGACGACTCCTTTAATGTGACCATTTCAGGCCACTCAACCTTCATTAGACTAGACGTTTTTCTCTTGTTCTATGGACTTCTGTCTGGTCCAGCACCCTGAGTTTGAGTCCTTTGATGTGTGTGTGTTTAGAATTTCTTGATTATGAAAAATTGACCCTGTTATATTATCACATTTCAAAAAGCCAGTATGTCATTGGAATATTTGTAGCTAGCGTAGACATCCTTTCCCAACCTCCTTTACACATTCCTACTTGGGAACACTTTCCCCTCCTCATCTCCTCATCCCTCCTACACTTTAACCTTTGACCTTTCATGGTCAGCTTCCTCAGCTATTCATAGGGACCTTTAGATCCCTGTTCTTGTGGGGAGACAAACATTTTAAACATTTCTTGTGAAAACACATACACACCATTCTATAAATTGCCTATAAATTCCCCAAAGTGACTTCTACACACTGCAAAAGCGCAGTCAAACTGTTGTGTCGTGATTTTCTATCAGTGTGATAAATAATTAAATGAATATTAGGAGAGGATACGGATAGGGAATTACTGTAAAACCAAGACACATTGTAGTTACAACTAATGTGGTAACAGTGGTGTAAAGACATCTTTACTGTAGCTCTAAAAGCCTGATTCACTTAGCAATGTTGACATGTCACAAGTGAAGCAGACATAGGTTGCAGATGACTAACTCTCTTGAGCAGGCTAAAAATGACAACCCAGCAAAAACATTTACCTTAAGGCTCTGGCTGAAGAGCCTATACGTGCATATACTATTTTGCCATCACTTTGGAATGTCCAACGGTGAGGTGCAGAGAACTTAAGATTAGTTGATAGTTGAATTTTTACGCTGGCAGCTGTGTTTTATCGCTGAGAAAGCTCACGAGCAGACCTTGGATGAGGGATGTTTTTTTGGAAGTCAAGGTCAAAAGGGAGCAAAGAGTTGTGGAAGGAATGCTTGTAAGGATCTTGGTAAGGACACGTTTCCTACAGCAATGTTTGTTTTTACTCTAGTCAATACATGGCATGTCTCCTGCAAAATGCAGTCACTATCAACTTGGACACATTTGTCACATTATTTTGTGATCTTTTGTACAGAAGAGTGACATTGGCCACTTTTCTTCCGAAGGCTAACAAAAAGGTTCAACTGTATTACTTCTTAGAAAAAGACTAAAAACACATGCTACCAATCAACAAGGAATTAATTCAGTTGCACCACTGCTCTTAACATTCTAAGTTTTTTTTTGTTAATGTCAATTATGGAAGTTAAGTAGTGGCCAATCCTGGTTTTACTTTGACAAATGTGATTGTATTTTGACATTATCAAATTGTAAATTTTATTCACCTCCGCATCTGGCTACAGTCTTTGTTTTAGAGATTGTCTGAGGCCATGGGGTATACTACAATGGTGGTTAAGTGACAGAACTGATTTACTAGACCCAAAGGTAGTTGTAAACCTGGTAGAAGAGCCCGTTGTCATTTGTTTAGTCAAGAAAAGTAGGGCCTGGGGTCTTCTACTAACAGGTTTACAACTACGTCCTTTGTAGTATGTGCATCCGTCCTTTTGTAAATATTTACAAATCTCTCCTGCAGTCAAATTTTTACATATTCATTAAATCTTGACAATATTTAAATAAGGAAATACGTATACGGCTGAACAATGTCACTATCTCATAAACAATGCTATAGGAACATGTCATTCTCACATTGTAAACTGACATGTACCCCACAAATATTTACGTCAGGGGTATAAACTTGTGATTTTGACCAAAGTTAAAAGGTTTTGCAGGTAATAGTGGGTTAATGTTGTGTGTTAATGATTATTCAAGAAATAAAATAACTGAGAAACTGTGATACTGACAAAGTCACAGACATGTGGGTGAAGACAAAATTCCATTGGCCAACATGGGCAACGAGTCCCAGTTTAGAGAGAATAGGGAAGTTGGTAAGAATAACTCCTCAACCATAGAGTGTTGCAACAGGAACAATGTCTTGCTTGTTTTTAACATGTTGTGTCTTGCTTTTATTCCTTTTGGAAGGTAAGGAACTTCATTTTGATTGTTTAATTATTTCTGTTCATGAGTCGATTTTGTTATAAAGCAACATAAAAATGTACATTGTTTCATTTTAAGCTGCAATTATGTTTTGATACATTAAGTGATCCTGGCTATTTTTCCTGGCATATTTAATAAAAAGCATTTTTTGAATTAGCACACAAATCACCCAACCCTAATTAGTAATCACCTGTGTTAGACTCACATGCAGAAGAAATATGCGGCTTTCACATTTGGTTAGCTTTCATGTCTTGATACCCACATGAAATAAAACTCAGACAACATTTCAGTGGGTTTGCTCATCAGTGCGCAAGCTATTTTCTGAGGAACAATGAGAAGAAAATTCTTTCTTTCTTTCTTTCCTTCTTTCTTTCTTTCTTTCTTTCTTTCTTTCTTTCTTTCTTTCTTTCTTTCTTTCTTTCTTTCTGTATTTTAAAATTTTGTCATTCCACAGTACAGAGCTTAAAAACAGTGATTGGAGTAGTTGGGCAGACTGTCACGCTGTCCTGCACATATGACGCCAAGAGCCACTTGACCACAAGCATCTGCTGGGGAAGGGGAGAGGTCCCCTGGTCAAAATGCTCATACACCGTCCTGGCAACTGACGATGAAGGCAAAGTCATATACACAGAGTCTGAAAGATATCAGCTTCATGGTAAACTTGAAGATGGGGATGTCTCCCTCAGTATCGAGAACGTCCAGGAGAATGACAGTGGCATATATGGGTGTCGTGTGGAGTTGCCTGGATGGTTTAATGACCTGAAGATCAACATCCATTTGATTATCATCAAAGGTAAGATGAATGACAGTGTGTTTGCTTGTAGGGGCATAAATAGTAATGCATTACAATGCAGTACATTTCTCCTCAGGGCCTGAATCCCCCAGCCTCATCACCACCCCTGTAGTTCTCACCCCAGCAGCATTTGGTATGTGCTTCATGCTAGGACCTCAGTCTATCATATGTGATGGCAGAGACTGTATGCTCAGCATATGTGACCAGGTTTAAAATTCAAAACCTGAACACATTTATTTTGGACATTTTTTTTACCATCACCTAGTTATCTTGACTATAAAAAATGGGAGATGGTTTTCAACACCTTTTGCATCATATAAGATAAAAAAAGAAAATGCAATAAATGCATTAAAATCAGAACTGACTTCAGACTCATTTTACCAGACCAGGTCACATATACTTGTAAAACAGTGAGCATGGTATGTGAATAACTGTACCTTTCTCGCCTGCAGATGAAAATCTGCCCATTAGGGAGGATTATGATGAGCCAGTTGTAAACTCTGTCAGCTCAAAGGTACGTCAATGAAAAGTCCACAGTAAGATCCACAGATATAAGAAATGCACCTAAGCTCTTCTGTGCTTAATTTCAGGAAAACGCACTGTTCAGGCCACAAAACATTGCAAGAATAGTGGTTGTGATCATCATGACAGTGGCAACACCAGTCTTGATTTATGGTCTGTATTTGAAAGCTATACATACTTTTCTTGTAGACAGGAAGTACTTACTGTCTTACAGCAGAACTGAAAGCTGGAGTACATGACTCAGATTTTCCTCTCATGCAACCATTTGATTTTGTCCCAGTAGGCTTAACAAAACTTCTAAAGAAGAAAATGCAGGAAGGAACAGCCTAAACCTTATCAAGATGTATCTACAACCTACAGCGCTCAATTACTATATTGCTATTGAAAATGCTGTCTAAATTTAACACACATATGTAACATTTTTAAATAAAAGTCATAAAGCATGACAGTACTATTGACAACAAACCAACAGAGTATAGTTACATGAACATATAAAACAGCACAATTAATGTGATTCACCACAGTTAATAACTCATCTTCAATGCTACCACCTTGTGGCTGTACAGGGAAGTGCTTGGTATTGTCTTTTTGATCAATGTAAGTTGTACAAACTTATAGTATACTAACCAGTAATATACATTTATAATAAGCATCAGAATTGATTGTTCTATTCCAAAAAAATACAATAAATCTCATATGGTTATTTTTTTATCCTTACCTCTGACATCCAATTTTTTCTTCATTGTACATCAAATGGGAATGGTTAATCACCTACAGAAATAAATGTAGTCAGTGTAAAGAGTACCCACTGGGCTCTAAAGGGGCATATGATATGTTACCATCAACAAGACAGGTATAAAAAATAACTTAAAAACAAGTACACATCATAAAATCAACTGTAAGAATGTCTTTTAGTCCACCTACAGTTTTTCTTTGAAGATTACAGCAACACATAGATATATTTTTTTATTTGTTTATTAAATGTTTAGTGTCCAGAAAAACAATATACACACATTTGTCTGGGTAATTTAAAAAAACAACAACAAAAAAACATGAGAGTTGAAAGTAAACTAAAATGAGAATGTCAAGCAGTCACAGTAGTGAAGTAGTCAGACAGCTGAAAAGCCATGTTGACTGGGAAGTTTTGCTGGTGTAATCAGACCAGGTAACTTATTTAGCAACTATTAGTGACAGCTGCACTTCTTTTCTTGCTTTGCTGACAATGCTGGCATTGTGTCCGGCAGCCTCTCCAGTTTTACTGATAGGAAGCAGCACAGAGTTGCCCGAGGCATACATGGAACACACTGCAGCCACCAAGAAAAGGGGAAGAAGAGTGGCACTGATTACCCAGGGCCCCAGTGGCAGTAGTGACCTGGGAAGCCAGATGCATGATAAAAATAGAAAACAAGATGGTCCACAGTGTCTGGTTGTGTGGGACCCAGAGTTAAGTGCTACAGCCCACCTGATCAGAGAAATGTCCGATGTCCTCTTGGCTCGATTTGCCTGACTATGACCAGGAAAAAGCTCCAAGGCAACAGAGTGATGGGTTAGTGGAGAAGTTTAATCCTAAACCATCATAACTGCCGGCCTGCTGCAAGACCAGGAGTGGGACTGACATCTACTCGTGGTAGTCCTGGCTGGATAGTCTCAAACCACTGCATCCCTTCAGATTTAATTTCGGACTGAGAACTGTGCACGCCAGACTGTGGTCTGGTGTTCAGGCCACCACCAGATTGGAAGGGTTTTGGGTGTTTCAGTGTCCAGACTCACCAATGGAACAGTGAAGATTGTGAAAAGGTATTAGTTTCCACAAGCTCTCAGACAGTTGGCCTACCAATGATACAGCACAAACTAAACTAGCTGTGTAAAGTGTAAAGCAAACACTGAGCAAGAGGGCACACAGTGGGCTATACCTCTGATAATCAAATGACTTTTATGACATTTTTTGCAAGCAACTTGCAGTGAAGGCGAGTTAAGGAATAACTGAGCCAATAGGCTATTTATTCATGTCATTCTTGTAAAAACCAAGGAAATAGCAAAAAATAGACATGACATTTTTCCCTTTTTAAGTACTGACGCAAGAGGTTGTAAGAATATTTTCATGACAAGGTTTACGACCAAACAAAATACAGTGACAAACTGGCAAACCAAGAGCAGTTGCAAGAGCAGAGCCCAGACCATAGACAGTGAAAGAACCAGACTAATGAAGTCTCGCCAGCTCCCGCGATAGTACAGCAACGACGCCGTTCCCATGGCATTTCAATATGGCGTCCAGAGGTAAGTGTTGTTGCTGGTTTGTTAGCAGTCTGGGAGCAGATTTTGGTTAAATATTAGGTGCAGAAAAATCAGTGCGTATTGCGAATAGATATGTAGAGAGTATTGTGGTCTCTAGTAATCGGAGAGCAGTCTCAGATTTGCAATAATGGCGTTTAGTTTAAAGATTAACAGCCGTGTCATGACTGATATAATGTAGCTTTACTACACTAAACTTAACATAACTCCAATTCTTGTCCCTTCGCCCTTTTAGTTTTTTCATTGAACCGATGCTTGTTTGAGTGGTATACTTTGCCTCACAATGCTTCTATATTTAGACGTTGACAGCAGAACGGCCTGAGTAGGTCATGACGGTACACTTGTTATCACGTTTTAAAGTTAAGGTTATCAAATGCATCATGATCCGTGTATGAAAAGCGTGATTTATGTGCTCACGGCTGTACATAACGCATACGCCCTCCAGTCTAACAAGTCCTCCTCATTTACTTAATCCCTGTTCACTTTTTTTTCTGCAGGGAAAAATCCTATAGTATCCTTTTATTTTAATATTGTATCATATTATATGTATGTATATGTATGTTCAGTATGTAAAATTGTAAAGACCTTAACATAACTCCCTCAGCTTTCCTCCGCACCACTTCAAGTTCTCCTTTACCTCAACAGTTGGTACTTTGCTACCTTCTTCATAGCAGAGTGTCTTATGTTCATCTATAAAGGTCTGTTCATTTCACTCATTAAGCTATAGTAGCCTATGTTTGAAGACAGGCACTCCTTGAATGCTCTAACATTTGCTTCTCGCACATACAGGTGTCACGCTACCGTATCCATCACAAAATCTTATCCTAGATGTTGTCCTGCTTTTCCTCTATCTTGGTCTAGAAATCCTCAGACTATTTTATGGTGAGTGTATCTCCAAGAACTGCTTACTGATATTATAGGGATAGCACGGACCCCATTGGTTATAGCCATAGTCAGTTTTTTTATAGAGCACAATTTAAAACAACCTGAGGTCGACCAAAGTGCTTGACAAAAGAAATAATAATAGTGGAAATAATAAACCAATAAGAAGTACATATTTCCACCATCACACAATAAAAATGCAATAAATACATTTTGAAAACTAAAATAAAAACAAAACATAGCTAAAACACATCTCATTTAAAATCCAGTGTAGTGTTTTTTAACACTTGTCCACCATTCCTGTCTTCATTCCTAGGCTGGAAGGGTAATCTTTGTGAGCGTGCCCTGGCCATGTCAGTCAGCGTAGGTGTGCTGGTGCCATGCACAGTGCTCTCTGTGTACTATCTCCTGTTGCAGACATTTGTTCTTCGTCTAGAGTTTATACTGAACGCAATTCTTCTTTGCTTCTATGGCCTCGAGCTGATTCTTGGATTGATGTCTATTACTACTTTCACAAGGTAATGTAAACATGATGTTTTTTTTATCTATTGCTCCTTTGATTGCTCAGATACCCTCTTGATAAATCATACAAATCAATGTATTTGTCTTTTAATGTCTGCATTTGTCCGCTTTTACATAGAAATTAAACAAAGTTGTCCCATTTCTGCCTGTCGCCCACACTAGTCTGTGTTGTACATGCTATAAAACCGTGAAGGATGAGAAAGGGAGCCAGTGACAGCCATTTAAAAAAAGGCAGCATATGGAAGTAAAAACGGTGTGTGGACAGAAATAGTTTCAGTTCTAAAACGGTAAAAACGGATTAATGCCATACCTGCAGATGACAGGGAGCTGACAGGAGTCAGGGAGTAATCATATCATAAAATACATTGATGATAATCATTGAAATGAATGTAATTGTTATGTGTGGCGGTACAGTATTTGCAGTTAATAGTAAATATACTGTGTGCAAAATAAACTGATCCTGCATCAACGAATCCTAATGTATTTTTTAACTTTCTTTGTATATTTATCAGGTCAAATGTTTACTGATTAAGTCATCTTATGTCTGGAGAAAAGAGCACTGTTGAAGAAATACAGTACCTGCGATGACTCAGATTAGGGGAACTCAAGATCGGATGGCCAGGTCACACAGGAATAGTCTGTTTCTGTGTGTGTGTGTGTCTGTGTGCAATATATGCTGTAAATAATAATTTACATAGCTGTATAATAACACTATTATGTGTTGGATGTTGCTTATACAGTGGCCCTAATGGTATATGAGTAAGTAGACATATCAAATTAGTTGAAATTTTGTACAATGGAGAGTGTCTGTTTTGTATTATTTTTTTAAATAAATAGTTTTTGCCACACATTTGTCCATTCTTTAATAAAGATGGGATGGATCAATGTCACAGCAGCTATTTTCCAGGAAGCAGCAAGGCGAACCTAGGCAACATCCATTAAAGATATATTCCCTGCTATTTGGCTGCTGTGACATGAGTCCATTGAAAGTGACTAATTTAAAGGAATTGTCTAAATCGTTTCTCTGCAAGAGTGAATAAAATACTGTTTGTGTGATGTCAGTGGACAAAATCCATGTTGAAATTGAATGTGATGTGTCTGGGACTTGTATGCCATTGAAGTCTGTGAGGTAGACAAGGTGTTAGGTGAAGGTCTGTAAGGTTTGTGAGGCAACTGATGGTGAGCAAGTTGGACTTCAGGCTGCAGGTTTCAATTCCTCTATTAATAAAAAAAAATGTGGGTGTGGTGAATAACCAGTTGTGCTCTCCTGCACCCTCATCCATGGCTAAGGTGCCCTAGAAAATTGCTCCGGGGGGACCATCCCTCTACCTTATTCACTGTTAGTCACTCTGGATCAGAGTGTCAACTATATGTAAAGTGGATGTAGCTGTACATTTGTAAAGGAGTGCTGTGTTCTTTTACCTCATTCTCCCGCTTACCTCAAACCCCATCATCTATTTTCCTGTGTCTGATATGTAATGCTGCCATCATCCCTGTCTAAGCCTGTCATAGCCTCTTTTTGGTCACAAAACTTGCTGAGGAATTGAAAAAGGACTGTTACTGCAGTGCTAGGTTGGTCAGTGCTCTTGTCTCACCAAAGAGACCCGTAACATACAATTTCAGAGGTGGTTCACATTTAATTCAGGCTTGCATATTGTATCTTAGATGTGAACATGTGCCTATTATTGTATAATTTGGACTATAATTCTGATAAGTCTGTATACTTACAATGTGCAATTGTTTGGAGGGACAGATGAAAGATGACCTAATCCTCCCAAATCTGCGAAAATGGGTGGAGCATGCGCATTCATCCACGTTTTGGCCACCGCACAGAATTGGGACGAAACTCAGCCAGTAGGCTTCCACTGGAGGTTGCGCGTGCATGGATGGGACGGGAATAGGAGGGTGGGGAGGAGGGGCCGGCGGCTCCGTCTGATGATGAGGGTTTGCGCTGTCAACCCGAGGGGGGCTTGGATGCAAGGCGTTTTTGCACCGGACGGTAGCTTTGTTTCAATCAGAAACAGGAAGAATGAATAAATGATATGCAAATTAAATACAAGTAAATAGTGATAGCCACTATTTAGGACTATTCGTGGCTAGCCTTACAGTTCATCACATGCGCCGTGTTTATAAAGGGGCCCCAGCTATTGTGCGTTTGGTTTAATGATGCTTCCTTGTTCGTCCTCGTCGGTGGTAGAGATGGAGGGCTGTGAAGACAGTGAGGGGAAGACTCAGAAAGTGAAAACGGAGGTGAGTGATTCTTTTGTGGAAGGCTGCTTTTTCGCTGATGATCTAACCAATTTTGTTTGCAGTGTAACACCGGTCTGTCATATGTAGGCTTT
Organism: Setipinna tenuifilis; assembly: GCA_030347295.1. Classification (NCBI taxonomy): domain Eukaryota; kingdom Metazoa; phylum Chordata; class Actinopteri; order Clupeiformes; family Engraulidae; genus Setipinna; species Setipinna tenuifilis. The sequence goes on along the minus strand of CM059288.1, from coordinate 22,143,305 downwards.
GCTCGGCCATGTAGCAAGTCGTTTCAAAGGCATGGAAGGAAAAGCCGGCATTGTGATTTTCATGGACCGGCTTGACACTCCTATCTCCTTTGACAGCAATTGTTCGCCTACCCTTCGTCGTTTTGGTCAAAGCAATATTTTTATAAATCAGAAAAATCAGGGAATATGGGATTCTTGGGGGCTGTTTTGAAAAATCATTGTTTAAAATGCTAATGGTCTACCAAATATTCCCTTTATCTTAATCGTAGAAAAAATAAGTGGGTGTGAAAGTGTGCTGTGCAAATCTTTGAGATGGATGTGCAAGCGGATTCTAGTAGCCTAGTTTAGAGTGGGAGTCTCTAGATTAAAGAGATTAACATTTTTGGGTAACAGCCGGTCAGAACTTAGTATCCTGCTTTAAAATCTCACATTTTCCTTTGCTGTTAAGGCGCAGTAATTAAGGCATGGCTTTACACTTTCATCTGCAACCGCAGATGCAGATGTTAGATGTAGAAAGGGCTCATGATGATGCTCTAAATGCATCCGAGTAGGTATGTAGGCCTGCTAAAGGATGTATGTAGGCCTACCAGGATGTCACTTTTTACCTGACAAGAATCAGAATGGACATAAAGTCTCTTTTTCGTTTTTTCCAAAATGGCTTTAATGAATGAGAATAAGTCTAACAAACAGAGAGTAATGTGCAGTGCCAAGAGTTCTGGAGTAGGTTTGTCTTGACTCCTTATTATGGAAAAGAGCAGCCATGTAGAAACATCTCTGTAATCAAACCATTTAAGAGGAGCATGCTTTATCCGTTTCCGTTTACAAAACTAGCACAGAACACATATCTTTATTACTTTAACATTTTTAAATACTGATAGTCACAAGTATTTTACTAGTGTTATGCTTTACCCTGTGGCAAGAAAATAGAATATGAAATTGAATAAACTCAGACTGAAAGCGTATTTAGGAAGTTGCTCTGTGTCCTTTCAGTGCACACGACTGACAGAAGAAAGAGATGAAGCTGAAAGACAGCTGAAACATATTAAAAGGGGTAAGTTTGACATGCTTATAAAATATAACTCACTGAGTTCCAGATGTATCCTGTTCTGCCAATTAAACATTTTCTAAATGTTTAAATGTGCTGTATATCTTCTGAAATTCTGTCAACAATCAAAAGGCATGTTGGCGTCTCTTCTCTTTTCTCACTGCCGGAAATGGATAGGGTGTCAATTTCAAAAGGCTTGTCACCTCAACCCAAACTTGCCCTCCCTACTTACCTTGTGACACCTCCTCCTTCCACACCCATCTCATAATGGGTCTGTCTTAAAGCTGCCTTCCAAATGGCCAGTCACACCCTCATTCAGGTGGTTATCCCAGTTTCCATGACTACCCAAAGCCAATCCAAGCAATGCATTTGTGTTTTGGTGACCTTACATACCTGGCGACACGTAATGAAATACAGTCACCATTAACAATTGATCTGTGCACAAGTGGCTGCTGGAGGTCTGTGTCTGAAGACTGCTTTTAGGTAAGAATGGGAACTCAGGTAGCTTGTTTACAAATATATTTTAAATGTTCTTCTGTATATAACTTAGTATCTGCTCATGTGTGGTTTTCTAGCTTAAGCATTGAATTCAGAAGCTTTTCCAACTGAATTGTTTCTCTTAATGGGCTTTGTCGAGTGGCTTAGTATGAGGATTTGAGAGGAAACAACAGTACACTACATCATTTGAAGATGCATTTAGATAGTTTTTGTTTTGTTTTTATTGTCTGCAAAATACAACGTTATAGCTTACATTTGTAAGACATCATTTTTAATAACCATGTTGTGCTGATATTTACTTGCTTGAATATATGTAGTAAGTGTTTGTGTGAAGAAGACACTGAAAATGGAGGCAATTGAAAAGATTTTCATTACTTAGCACACCCTGTTTTAGCTGGTAGAAATCCAGTCAAGATTGTGAAGTGTCACAATAAACCACGCTTCTGTACCATATCACTGCTCCACTACAGCCGGTAGCCATCTTCTATGACGAGTGGCCAAGAAACAGGTGTTCATAGGAGCTCCCTGTGAACCAGTCAATTGGGGGCATTTTTGTTCTCCGGAGTCATCCAAAATACTGTCACATCCCACAGGCAGAGAACGTATACCACAGCCAATTCTATACTCATCCCTGTCATGTTATTTCACTGAATTATTGAAATGTCCTGTTATAAATCATTAATTAGAAGAAAATGAATGGATGCCTCAGCCCACATTACTCTATTGTAGTTGATGCAGTGGGCCTTTTTACCTGCTGCTGTATATTTCATGAGCATATTGGTTCCCATGCTAACGTGACCAGTGTCTACCTGCTTCAGGTTTAATTTATTAATTTTTGATCAAATGTTATAAGATAAAACACATTATGGACACCCATTTGGTGATTAAACGTTATCAGTAAGTGTATAGGTTATCAGGCATAGCACTGCATTTATTTCTAATACTGTGTATTAAAATAGATATTCCTGGACAACTGAATGAGAATAACAGTGTTCACATTTTTCTATGCAGTGCCTTGCATGACGCTGCAAATGTCAGTGTTGATTGGCCTACTTGCTGACTTACACGGACAATGCCCTAGTGCTGGTAGCTTCTGATTGGTTGGATTGCTATTTGATGATTGGCCGGTCTGGGGGAACTGCCGTTGAGTATCTGGGAGGCACTGAGTGTGCGTCTGGTACAGCAGCTGTTTCCCACCTCATGGCTCCAGCTCACATAATGGAGCTGAATCTGGGCTGGATAATTAACAGACATGCATCACTAATCTGTGTGCCAGTGTGTATAAATGATTACCTTGGCAAAAATTTACATTTGTGGCAAGTCATTTATATATTGTTAATACAATGAAGCACATGTCTTTCATCAATCTTCATGACCATAGGCCTATGTGCACATTAACTAAATTCTCATAAAACTACTAAAAACCACTATTGCAGTTGATACAAAACCATACACACGTGTATGGCTAATGAGCATCTCAGTCTTTATTCGCAGTGCCATGGGCCTTTATGCGTTTTTCTGGTTTCAGCTGCAGGTTTTCTTCGGCCATATTTCCCTCATGCAGCATTAAGCACAGAGTAGTCACTGACCTAGAATAGCCAACACAAGGCAGCCCCAGAGCAACGTGCTAACCCTAACAGCCTGTCATGAGAGAGGCGAATGAACCATGTGCCACCGTGAGTCAGGGGTGCCTTGCAAGGACAGCTCTGCAGTGCTGCCTATGCTATGCCATGCTCAGGGTCTCTGCTCCGCAGTGCTGCCCATATGTAAATGACTTGCATGTTTGGAGGCAGGCCCTCTTGAGTCACAGACGGTGAAAATGTGAATGCTCAACCACGCTTTGTGAAACACTGAGCAGTCATTCATGGGACCAGCTGACATGACACAAAGGTCTTAGGGGGGCCACTGAAAGGAGCGTTAAATGTTAAATTGCTACCAGTAGATCACTTCTAAACACAAAAGGACTGACTAGCACTGACACATTTAGGGCACAGATGTATGCCTTTCACATCCAGATACACTGAACCCAGGTGAGAAATATAGCCTCGGCAACTGTGTATTATGTTTATGTTTTCCTGGAAAATCAGCCAGACAGTATTGTTGCATAGGATGAATATGGTCTTTGTCCCCCAAAGGCAAAGAGTAGCAAATGATGAATGACAGGAAAGGACAATACAGTGTACAGTATCATCTTCTGAAGGTTTGCTACAGTTTTAGAGTGGAAAAAAATGACTGTAAAACATCAGTTCTGTCCTTTTTTTTCCTCCAACAACACACCCTCTAGATCATCATTAATTAAAACTATTTGAAGTAAAAAAAAAAAAAGTAAAGTGGACATGAAATGAAGCTTTAGATTTCATCATTAATATTTTTTGCCTATGGAGATATGTCAAATATGGACTGAATTTATAATGTTAATGCTAATTTTAGTATTGTACTAATGAAAAAGTATGCTTTCATCATCATATCATGCAGATAAGCATTATAAGTTCACTTCCTCAAAACAATGGTTTATGGGAGCTGAGTTTGTGTATTTTCTTTGCGATTACTTCTTTCTCATCGGATGAAGCCATGTTTTCCATAGAACAGCAGCAGAAATAGGCACTAATTGGCACTATGCTGTTAATGGGATCCCTGTTACCAATTTTGACATGTGGTTTCTGGATTTGAGGAAGTTGTGAAAATGTACATTACTTTATCACTCTTCAAATCCTACATAGTATTAGTGCTTTACAAATACTTTACAAATACTGGCTGCTGCAGTATGCACCTTATGGGTGTGTCACATGAAAGGAAAATATCATGCCCAATGAGATTCAAACATGGTTTTTGGGGGGGGGTATGTAGAGAGTGTGTCTGCATGTTCTCGGCCTGATTCTAAATTCCAGACTATAGCGGTGCAACTAGCGGTGCTAGGGAGTGCCCATGAATAATTCACCAGCTGCTTTGTACGGAAAAGCACAGTGCAGACCCCACTGATACTCCCCTGGCTGCTCACGAGCTCATTCACAAATGACTCATTTACTGCCCATGTCGACCACACTGTCGGAAAGGCGTGCATCATGCAGGGGTGCCCTTGACCTTATAGAGGAAATAAAACCCTGCATTGCTGTATCGCTGATGCACTTCTGTGTTTACAGCCTCACAGAGATGGAAGTAATATTCCTCAATGTCACATGAAGGAGATGGGATGAGTTTCTGTGTTGGAATGGCTTGTGTGGGTTTGTTGGTATTTGGTTGTGGTTACAGATATGGCTGTGTTGCCTTGGTGGGAGCCAAAATGCTTGGAGAATAATACAGGAAGTCTGCCGCTGACTAAACACTTCAAGCCCGGCATGATAATGACACCAGACACCACAAAGAGGGGGCAGGTTTGAGGGCTAGAGTTACCATAGCATTTTGTATCAGTTACAGTATTTATGCTGGATAAAAGATAAGCATGTAAACTGTAAACACAGCAGGTAGTTCAGTGACTAAATTAGTGGTCTTTCCATATAATTCTTTTCCATAGGAAAGACCATTAGCTTATTTTTTAGCAAACTCTCTGAATTGAAAGAGCATCATAGCAGTTTATCTATAAGATCTGATTTCATCCACTGTATCAGTTTACACATACCACCTTAATGCATAGGCTGTAAAGAAGTGTGTCCAATACTGTTAAGCCACCATAAACATTTGGGGATTGGAAAGGCAGCTGTCTTTTTATTCATGAACAAGGCAAGAAAAGCCAAAAAGACATTGAAATCACTGCCATGTGATCCAGCTGCATCCATGTGTTGTGTGGATGGACAAAGTCCTAAGGTTCAGCTCCCTCTTTGAGTGTCACTTTTCACAATTGATCAGATGCCCTGTGTTCAACTGGTCATACGGTTAGTTACATACAGCATTCAAGGAAAAGTTCGATCATAAAACACTTACCATCCTTAAGTCTAGTAATAAAGAGCTTAACACAAACATCATTCATGAGTCCCTGTGTTGTGTTGTTGTGCCTTGATATTCCCAAAGTAAACACAGCTTAGGTCAGACCCCTGTGCTGCAGCTACAGCTACAGAACCTACTTTTTGGTTACACTTAATGTTGCATGAACAAGTAGCAGCAAGGCAGATCTTGACCTCTTTTGAGTATTTTGTTTCTTCAAAATATTACTTTAATGTTTTCTCAAGATAGTTGCAATTTGGTCTTGTTCTACAACATTTGGCAGTGCGTATGTGTTTGTTTTGTCTATTGTGGGCACCTGGTTTATTAAAGCCCCTGTGTTTGCCCTAGTTTCCCAGATGGTGATCGAGGAGGTGAGCGTTTTGCAGACTCAGCTAGAGATAGAAAAGTCCTGTAGGGAGAATGCGGAAGCCCTTGCTACAAAGGTAAAACAACGTAGTACATTGTGGACAAACATTGATATGTAGGCTATCGTATATTGCTCATATATGAAATCATTAAAAATGATTTGTGAGGAGAATACAGTACCATTGTAGTTTATCCACCATTCTGTATTTTTCTAGTTGAACTGCGAGAACAGGAAACTGAAGTACCTGAGTCTGTCGTCCCGGCCGTGTCTGGATGAACTGCTGCCCAGCATCTCGGACTGCATCTCCCTGGAGGAGGAATCTGACCCTCAAGAGCCGAGTCCTGACCCTTACACCCAGTACCAACAGCAGGTTAAAGGTCAGCAGCATGTACCAGATGTTTATATAGCTCAGGGTTTTAGGCCTGTCACAATATTAACAGTGAGGTGCATTGCAGACATAAACACATATAGATAGGATAGAGTTTCTGAAGGTCCTATTGTTGCTTTTTATGTACAAAATTTGGCCAAGCATTGTGGAGATTTGGTAGTAAATATCCTTTTTTAAGTATTGCATGTTTATTATTTCCTTTGTGTGATCCCTAAAATCTGCTGGACAACTTTAATAGACTTATGTGTGTAATACATTTCCATTTAAGATGATCTTTTTAATGCCTAAATTAGGTATATTTCAATATTAAAACAGTTTTGTAGGTATTTTTCATGTTCTATATTTAGGGAGGATATCAAAGCTAATATTTTGTCAGAAACCTGTCTTCCCTCTTACATCACAAAATATTTTGGTGATGTGGCACTGTATGACTTGTGGAGAGTAAAAACAGTGATAAGATAACTTCAATGAGACATTTGCATGCAGTTCAGTATCCCAAATTTGAGGCTTATCCCGGTTTTGGGCATATGCAGGATAAGGTGTTTACGTGAACTTTGAAAAACCTGTATATCAATATCACTGTAACATGATTAATACTATTATCCCGAATTCTTTGTTACCGCTGCCATCATTTGATAAAGTCGACCGTCAAAGTCATGCTTGTGCATACAGTAGCCAACTGTGAGAATTTGTGAGACAGTGTATATGTGCTATAGTATCACACTTTCTTTCAGAGTACTCCAGGTAGCATACCCTGAATTATCATAACCACGATTAGGGTTTATTAAACCTGAAGCCTGGATACTAATGTCTATGTAAAAGCACTCAATGACTTGTCCCCTGCTGCCTCAGATCTTCAGGTGACTGTGAACAGCCTTCTGGAGGACAAGAAGCAGCTGGCCTGTCAGATTCAGGAGCACCAGAAGCAGATTGAAGAACTCACAGCACAGGTGACTTCACCACAAGTCCACAGCGTAGTCAAAGATTTTGGATTCTTACAGGTCCTTTAATGCTTTTTGGTGTAGCTGTGCATATCCTCCCACAAATACAAACAATATGAATTGATATTGATGAAAAGTAATTCATTAAACTGATTTACACTACATGTATAATGGGGAGTTCTAACAAAAGTTAATTTTGTGTCTATTTAACATTTTACACTATTACACATTTTACACTGTATTGTAAGGTCCACTGCACTGATATCTTCATTGGCAGAGGATGTCCATGTTTTGTGTCATACTGTTTAACATGGTATTTATCTCTGTCTTTCAATAGACTGAAAAGGACCAAGCCGAGATGAAGGAATTATACAAAACAATTGAACAGCAAAACAAAACAATTAAGAAATTTAAGAGAGGTAGGTAGTAGGTGCTGAAATAAGAGATGAATGGTAAAATGTGCCTCAGCTCTTTGATTGAAGCATTGTCTAATCCAAACAGTTACTATTGTGCTGCTGATGAGTAAATGTGTTGAAGCCATAACAGTAAATGAGTAAATGTGTGGGCAGCTGTGGCCTAATGGTTAAGGAGTTGGTCTTGAGAGGGTTGCAGGTTCACGGAGGGTCATTACAGTAACAGGCCATAACACTAAATGAGTAAATGTTTGGGCAGTGTGGGCACACTGATGATGGCCTAGTGCTGAAATGCATCCATTTGTGGACATGGTCCAATAAAACGGCACACCTAAAAATGAGAAAGAGAGTGTGTTTCTTTAGGTTTAACACTTGATTAGATTTTTTACTCTATTTTTTGTTGTTCTTAACTACTCGGGCAATTTGTCTCAGGAATTCTTCTTCAGAGGGTCGCAGGTACAAATCCCGTACAAGCAGGAACAATGTAGGTGCTGCACTCTCATCCACGACTGAAGTGCCCTTGAGCAAGGCATCTAACCCCACATTGCTTTAGGAACTTGTTCCTGTATTTAATTCACTGCAAGTCGCACTGGATAAGAGCATTAACAATGTAATGTAATGTAAATGTGTACATCCTCTTTATGGAAAGGACGAACAAACCTCCTCTTCCAACCCTCTGACTCCCAGGCCACTTATACATGCCCCTAATCAGATTATCTGTTAGAGATGCGCAGCTGGGAATGCTCCTACTTCCATCCTGCACAAAAGCACACATCACTCTCAACCCTTTTGCCCAACCCCCATTCACTAATTTATTTGCTTGTCTCATATCTACTTGAAATATATTCCATTGTTTGTCAGTGGTAATGGTGTTACGATAATTCTACTAAAGTGTAGCTTGTGTTTGTGTGTGTATGTGTGTGTGTGTGTGTGTGTGTGTGCGTGTGTGCGTCTGTGCGTCTGTGCGTCTGTGTGTGCTTGCAGTGTCTATGATGGCAGCTCAAGAATATGAAGGTCTGAAGGAGCAGCTGGACTTGGAGCTGAATTTGAGGCAGAAAGCTGAGATCTATGCACATGAGGTATATAGTGTGACAGACATGCCACAGTCACATGAAGCCATGCTAATTCAAATGTCTGTAGCCTTGTCTATTACATTACATTATAGATAGACACTTTATTCCAAAGTGACTAACAATATAGGACATATACAAGCTACAGATATGAAGAGAAAGCAAAAGCATAAAAGTTAGTGCAGCCAAGGAACAGGACAGTGTTGGTAAGTGGAGGTTATAGGAGCGGAAGTACTCCTGGAAAAGATGGGTCTTCAAGAGCTTCTTAAAGGTAGAGAGGGATGACCCTACTCTTGTCCAGGCCTGCCTGCTGCCAGTAGAGCAGTCAACCATACTAGGGCTAGTAGCATACTTGCCAACATTTAAGTAGGAAAATTCGTGCGATTTCAGAAGCGGCAGTTAAACATATTTATTAGGTTATTCATAAAGAAGTTTGGACCTGGTAAATTATGGGAACAAAATGGGGAAATTACTGGAACAAAATGGCAGGGGGTCTGAAATACGGGAGAAGCACAGAATAAAAACAGAAGAATCTATGTTTATGTTTGTGATATTTGGCAGGCGTTTTTTTTTTCCAAAGCGATATACCAAACAAGAAAATATATAATATAAGTTGGCAGGTGTTTGTTAAAGCTGCATGTGCTGCATGGCTCTGGTGTGATTGCGTGTGTGCAGATGCTGGTGAAGCAGAAGGAGGCGAACCGGCAGAGCATGATCCTGCTGCAGCAGGCCGACCCCAGCCTGCAGCTCCTCAAGGCCCTGGAGGACGTGGCCAACCTCACCAAGACACTGGAGGGGGAGAGACTACAGCACCAGCAAAAGGTACACAAGATTTAATATTCACACATTCCTTTAGACTGCCAGCACCTGAACTGGAGTGCATGTACAATTGTTTTACCCTAGGTATGTTTTATACCTCTCTCTTTTAAGGTTTATACAGTAATTAGCTAATGATGAATACGATTTTTTACAGGTGTCATTTACCATGGTGTATTAAAAGCAGCATTTTCTCTGTGTTTTCCTTTACTTTTAATTGTGCCTTCCGGTACATATTGACATTTGTGCAGCCTACACAGCCTCTGTGGCATCTTTTGGTATGTTGAGGTCTCTGAACTGGCACTCACTGACATGATAGTGAAAAGTGCAAATCCCTGATACCAGCAATTCTTGCTGCTGAAACTGTGTTAAAGCTGCAGGATCAGCACTCTAGTGACTTCTCAGAAGAGCCGCAAGATATGATAAGAGGATGAAGGAGGGGCTTATCAAAACTGCCATAACTAAAATTTAAGCAACTACAGTAGCAATACATCAAACAAACGTCTTTGGAGAGTCAGCTCTCATGACATTCATGAGATTCATTGTTAAAGACTTACTTTGTCATTGTCACAAGGGCCACTTAAGTGGTTACAGATGACGTACTGCCAAACAGATTTTCTTACAATCTGTGCACTTTTTGTTAGAAATGATAACCTCATCAAAGAGGGAATTGCCAGCTCATTTTTTACTAAATGTGCCCAGCAACTCTGTGATTTTTAAAATCTGTTTGTCAATGCTATTACTTTTAAAACATGATAAATTGGTGTAATACCAAATTCCCATGGATGCAGGAGGTGTAACTCTTTGAGAGGTACAAAACTAGTTTCATGTGCACACTGGTTTTAACAGCTCTATCCTCCCTGTACATGAGAAAACTTTGCTTTATTCTCCCCTATTATAATTAACTCTCTATGACAATAAATGTTGTCTGACATATCTCTATCAGGCACCATCTTTTGAAAAAATAAAGCTGTTTACCAGTGAGGTCGAACATTTGTCCATGTGCTATACAGTCACTGCCACAGGGCCAAACTGCTGACTGTGATCTAGATTCTGGAACACCGGTGGCAGTGTGTCTGTACTCTATACAGATAGAGCGGACACTGCAGAATGAGCACAGGCTTGATGTATTGGGCGTCGACACAGGATTGCAGCTGGATGCCAAACGCACAGGTTGTCAATCAATAATTATCACCGGGAGATTACTGTTCCCGTCAGGCAACATCCAAAGGCTGGTAGAGCGGTGCATATCTGATTGAAACAAAAATACTGTATTGATCGCAGAGGATGATTGGTGGGAACTGAAGGTGGAACTGAATGTCATGAGCTGATTGGAGGCTTTTCCTATCACTCCTCTAAGATAGCAAATGTGCCGTGCCTCTCCACAGGTGAAGGCTTTTGAGGAGCAGTTGGAGGAGTGTGTCCTCCGCAAGCAACTAGCCCAGATGCAGAAGCAGCTGGATCTGCTGGAGGAGGAGAAGAAGGAGACAGAAGTACGACTACAGGATGAAGAGAAGAAGAAAATCAGCCTGGAAACCCAAGGTAACCCACACAGCTGTATGTACAACATAACTGAGAAAATAATACAACATGGTGCAGCAACTTTGTCTTAATTTGTTTAGAGATATCAGTCAATCCATCGACCAATCTATCGACCAATCTATCCACAAATCTATCTATCTATCTATCTATCTATCTATCTATCTATCTATCTATCTATCTATCTATCTATCTATCTATCTATCTATCTATCTATCTATCTATCTATCTGTCTGTCTGTCTGTCTGTCTGTCTGTCTGTCTGTCTGTCTGTTGTAATTGTTTTGAATGGGCTTATTGTAATTGCTTAATGTATAGATATATTTAAATGTTGAACTAAAGATCTTGTATTAAGTTTTGCTCTTTGCTGAAATTGTTTTCAGTTTCTATACCCACCAGACCTACACAGACCTACGCCTACACAGTTTTCCTCTCATTAGTCTGACCTTTACAGGGACCGCAGAAAATTCCGTAAACGCCTTGAAACAACAATAGAATTACAGAGAAACATAAAAAGACACATTCAAAACATTTTCTGTAAGCTATTCTCTAGGCTCCCCACCAGTGCCTGTAGCAGTAGTGGTGCTCTGTGATGCTAATTAATAAAGACACACCTCTGCTCCTCCTTCCCTCTTTAGTGCAAGAACTACTGCAGGCTCAGAAGAGCCAGGATCCACCCGAAGCAGCAGCAGCCCCAGCCTCAGCCTCAGCCTCAGCCCCAGCCCCAGCCCCATCTCCTGGGACAGCCCCTCCCCCCGCGCCTCCTCCTCAGCCCCCTCCACCACCTCCCCCACCTCCGCCCCCTCCTCCTCCCCCTCCCCCTTCTCGCTGCAACCCCCTCAGGTAATGCTCCACTTGCAAAAAGCCACTCTGTCTGCCCAACGTGTTTTTTTTTCTCCCTCACGTTTGTACATGTTTACAGGACATTTCATGCTTGTTTTGGCTTACTGGACAATTTAAGCACATAATTTTGCTTGTACTTAACACAGCACAGAATAGGTTGTTGTCTATATTCTTGCCACGCTATAGTTGTGTTTTACTGACTATTTTAGTGCATAATTTTGCCTGTGCTTAGCATAGACCATGATACTGTGTTTTACTATAGTCTTGTCCTGCCTTAAGTTATGATTCATTTTCATTCATTATTAGGTACTTGAATAAAGCCATGGTTATCATAAAATCAGTGACCGTTCTATATCTTTTTATTTAACAGCTCTCTCATTGCGATCATGAGGAAGTCTTCCAAGGGTGGGAAGGGCCCTGTGAAGGCCGAGCCAGTGCCTGGTGAGTGTGTGTCTGCGACATGTGGCGTCTGCTTAGGCCTTTCTGGCTGTGCTGATCATTAGCCATGTTTTCTCTGTGGACCTGCTGTTACTTAGTCTGTCTGTCTGGGTTTGTGTGTATGTGTGTGCATGTGCGTGCGTGTGTGTGTGTGTGTGTAAGTGCTTGTGTATAACTGTCCTTCTGTCTGTTTTTGTGTGCGTGTGCGCGTGTGGGTGTGGGTGGGTGTGTGTGTGTGTGTGTCTGTGTGTGTCTGTGTTCTCCTTTCTGTAGCGAGTGATGGAGTGGACGATGTGAAAGTGAAGGCAGTGAATGAGATGATGGAGAGGATCAAGCATGGAGTGGTGCTCAGGCCCGTTAAGGGCCAGGACACAAAGGTGAGAGGCTGAACCAGGAGCGGGTTCTGCAGCATGTCCGTCTTGTCATCTGATGATGTCCATTCCTGCCTGAAAGATATCTTTTACCTGCCATCAGACTTTTCTCAGATTCTTTCTCAGCTGTTCATTGTGCTAGTTCTCATGTAGTTGCAGTGCCCATCTAATCAACCTCTTTCTGTCTCTTTTCTCTCTACTGACTTCATCATTGAAGAGATTTGGAGTGAAGGTGATTCAATGTATATTTGTGTAAATTGTCTCAACTCATTGGAATGGGGCTGATAATGTCTGAAATGCACCATGTTGATGGTAGCCACTGAAAAAACCCAGCCGAGAGGAACATATTCTCGTTTAGAACATTCTTATCTTTGTCTCTATGAAAGAAATGAAGTGGTATTGGCTTTTGGCCTATTTTCCTTAAAACCCTTTACAAAAAAACAGTAGACTATTATCAGATCTTAAGGACTTATATCGGCTTTCACTGGACACTGTTTGTTAGGACGTGGATTTAGGTAGTGAGACAAAGGCTAGATGCTATGGAATTTTGAATTAGAGAAAAAGATAATGGAAAATCTTATTTGAAACATAATAAACACAATTTTAAGAGGCAACATTGTCTGAATCTTTACACTCAGACATACTGGGTAGAAACACTGTTCAAAATCAGCCTGTCAGCTCAAGCAGTGATTGACTATTTTGCTGTGGCTACCACTGCAAAATAATACGTTGTTATGCTTAGTGCTTTTTTGAAATTTAACCACCTGCATATTTTGCTTTGAGTTTTTGATTTTGTTGTTTACTCCCCTAATTCTAATATCAAATGCCTACATTACAATGAGTCCCATGCTCATAATAATGCATCAACATGTTATACTCTTGCACTGTTTAAAGCCTTTATTTCTTTGGTTTTTAGCAAGCACCTACAGTGGATGAAAAACCACAGGAGAGCGCTATGGAGGAACTGAAGGGAATTCTGGTACTTATTACAGATCCTTTTCCCATTCTCTCTATATAACAGAGGCGAGGATCCTGGCTTCAGAAAATAAAAACACTGCCACATAATTGACCCAACACTTTTCTGAACCAGATGGTCCTAATAAGCACATAAATCATCAGGCAGGTGTGGCTTATTAGTGGAATCACAGCACACAGACAAAGAAAAGGGAAATGGCAGGGTTTAGAGTCTAGAGAGACTACTTCATGTGTGACTTAACTTCTGCACTGTACCACCTAGTTTGCCTATTCGCAAAACCTGGCAGTTGACAAGCAGTTGAAAATTACTTGTTTTGCATTACTTGTATACACCAAGTTAATTTGATATAATGATGTTTGATTGATTGGTTATATTTGATATAGACACTTTCAGTCTTTGATATTTAAATCTGAACCCATCACAATGTTTTAGGACACCGTGAAGAAGAGCCCTAGTCGAGGGTTCCAGGAGACAGTGCAGGCTAAGAAGGACAGTGAACTGGAGGTGATCCTCAGGAGGAGACGCAAACAAGCCTGTGAGCCTGCCTCAGGAGGTAAGGATGCAGAAATATCTGACTTCATATTTCGAATGTTATTGTACCCCGGTGTCAATGTGTAATAACAATGTCAGACAGTGCAGAGACATTATCAATAGAGAATGCAAAGACAACAGCTGTAGGAGATATTGGTAATATAGTTATTGTTGTCTATCTTGTATTTGTCCCAGAACGCTTCTGTTTGTAGTTTATGTTTGTGAAGGTAGGACAAGTGGCATCTAGCATCCAGTAGGGGGCAACATAAGCTCAGTTGTTATATAACTTTTATAGAGGGGTCCATTTGTTCTTTGTTTCATTGAAAACAATCTCCACTTAAAGCTAAGGAGAAGAGTCAGATAGAGTGGAGAAAAAAGATGAAGGCAGCAAAATGAAGAAAACTGATCTGATGCAAAAGAAAATACAACCTAACATCAAATACATTTTGAAACATGGATTCTACCTATATAAAGACCATGTTCTCCAGAACAGTTTCTCCATCTACAGTTGCCTGACAGTGACATAAATGACTTTGCTTTCGCATTTCTCATATTTGAGGCATTTTGTGAACTTAATCTCTACACATGTATAACGACAAAAAGAAATGTTTGTCTTAATCATTTAAGTGAACGGTGCCTACTAAGGAGCTGTACTGTCATGTCTTGCAGATGAGAGAGATGGGCAAGATAAAGGGTCCTCCCCCAGCTGCATGAATGGCGGACATGGCACCAACACAGCAGGCAGCAGCCCTCAGCTGAGTGGGGATCCAGCCGAGTCAGCCGCTGGCCCAGCCGTGGCCCGACGCAGCTCTGACACCGGCACAGAGCCCAAGGAGGCCAGGCAGGGGGGCAGTGTCCGCAGGTCCATGTCCGAGAAAGCACCTTCTGGCACTGGCTACAGTGCCTACCGTGTGCAGTGAGTGAACATATTTGTTTAGTGTATATGGTAATGGACAACCTGGATTCAAAAGCTGCTATCTAGTGTCACACATTCCAAATCACCTGCTTCTACCCGTACGCTTAATACAGGTGATTTCACTAATTATCTTCTGTACCTGGCTAAAGGGTTGTATCAATCAGAATCAGTTGAAACAAATTCATGGATTGTAGTTTTTGAAGCCAGGGTGTCCATCACTGGTCACTGACTAAATCACATTTTACTTTGAGTGCATAAAGTAACTGTAAACATTGAAACCGTATTCCAGTGTGCTGCATTGGGTCAGTTGTTTTAAAAAATTCTTCAAAAATGGACACCAGAGACTTATAAGGCGAACTTTGATTGTGCCCCTATCGATAGGTAAGGCCTAGCCAGTAGGTTACTCATTGTGAACAGCAGTCTACAAAATCCAAGGCACACTGATCTAGTGAGAGAATTCAAAATTCTTTATTGTAATTGATATGTGATGGATAGTACTCCAGTGTCACTCTCCTTAACCTACTTGTGGTCTCTTACAGTCCTGAGAACAGCGAGAAGCAGACAGACAACAGCAGTGTGCAGGCCAATGGGATGAGTCCCCCTGTTGTCTCGGGAGAGGATGGCCACGCCTCCCTGGGGTCCACCGCACCTGACGGCCCCAGTGCAGCCAAGGGGAGCCCAGCGGCCCCCCACCACCGCCGCCGCCGCCGCTGATGCTGCTGATGCTGCTGACGCTGCTGACGCTGAGTGCTAGTAGCAGGGGGTGGGACGAAGGCCATTCTGCACTGATTGCACAGAGTCTCCCATCTGACTTTGTATTCACTGGTTTTGTTTTTGAGTTTCTGATACACAATTTGAAAAAGCTTTAGTTATTGACATTTAAATTTTATGCAAAAAAAACTGACTGTTGGTATGTGAACGTCTAAAGGGGATATACTTCAGTGGCCGCTGCAAGAGTAGCCACCAATTAACCCAACTGGAATGAGAAAGTGAGAGAGTGTGCTTTTGCCATGCCTTTGCTACGCAGCTGTTATCCTTTAAAGGTGAAGATGTTTTAAAATCAACTTGAATGGAGCAATGTGATAGATCCTGAATATCTGAATAATCGAATTATGCATTTAATCTTTTTTTTTCAACTGCAGTGTAGACTGGCTCTCTAAAATCCTCTGTGTCAAGACAAAGCCCTCCGTGGTCTTTTGGCACACTTTTTTTGTCACAGTAAAGGGTCAAATGTTTGGTCCCAAAATCTGATGGTGTGTAGTAAGGGTCTGTAGTGAGATGGGGGGTTTCCCCACCAGCCTTTGGGCTTACAAGAGCAGAAAGTCCAACTGTAGAGAGCAATGTTTACAACACAGTGACATAAGATCAAATTGTCATTCAGGAACTATTCCATATCCAAAGTGTTCACTTGTTCAATATACGGTACACTATATAAGGGTGTTGGTTAAATTGTTTTGTCCCCTACATAGTGCTCTGCATAGTGAACGAGTGAACATTTTGAATTGGATTATATCTCTCATGAAGGCACTTTTTTTGCTATTTGGATGCGGTACACAGTTTTGTGGATCCCCCATTGTGATGCACAACTCTCTGGTGATGCAAGTGAAAGCCATGCAGATGCTCTCTGTTGTGTAAAGACAGCCTTGAAGCAGGAAGGTGCTGAAAGTCTCAGTCTACCTCTTCTTACTTGACACTCTTGCCTCTTCTACCATATCTGACATTGCGTGGAGTGTACACGTTGAACAGCTTCAAGGACAGATGTAATCCAGCTTGTATTGTCTTCCACCACTATTTGCCAAAGAGACTCTGCACTGCTGAAGATGCTTTTGCACATGGGGTAGCGTCGACTCCCCCAAGACAGAAGTAGTGTATCCTGGCACGCCAGTCCCCTGGGGCTATGCTATCCAAATAGTTAATGCAATATCCTCTACAATAGCATATCATAGTGTTATTGTACAGAACCATTGCCACCTTCATGCATCCTTCATGGTCATAGACACATCTAAGTGGTTTTGCAGATGTCATTAAGCAAACAGATCTCTCTTTCAGGCACAACAAGATTTCTTCCTCAAGCTTTGCAGTTACTCTCACCTCCAGTGAATCAGCTGTTTCTGTCCATGAATCAACAAAATCAATAATGAGTCCTGACACCTATACCTGCTCGTGCGTATCGTAGACTACTTAATGAAGAAAACCTGTACAGACACCTGTAAACCTTAGATTTAATGCTTAACACCTCCGGAATGTTTTCTGGCCTTACCAAACATTTTTTTTTATTTTAAACCACTCAATTTAGATATTTGATTTTGTATACATATTTAAACATGAAATGTGTCTGAATGTTTTTTTTTTTTATTTTGCTGTGTTTGGCCTCTAAGATGTTATCATCCATTTTATCATTCACTGCCCCCTTTTTAATTAGATTACAATAAAGTTATTACCATTACCAAGCCTAGATGCTTGTTTAGTGCATCAAACTACACGAATCAAGGTTATAACATGGGCTCTCCCAACACAAACCAAGATATGATACTTCTATGGAATTGACTTTAAATAGAAAAACTATTATGTTCACTTTCATAGCTTCACTCTGGTGGACTGCCAGGGAAAGTGGGTTGCACATGAATATAAAATTTTATGCAAGTGACTCATACCATTTAAAAGCTTTTAAAACAATTCTTTTTTATTGAATGTTACACACAACATACCCAAACACTCAATCAACCAGCAAGAGTTCTCTTTGATCGTTCTCAAAGAGGAAACACCTATTTACAGACTGTAATAGAAACCTTTCACCAAATGTTCTCTTCTGATAGAAGAGTTCCAACACTTCCAACATGCCAGTTTTCTAAGTATTTTTAAAGAGGCATTAAGAAACCCAGTGTGGGAGTCCAAAACCAAACTTGTATTTGTGTTCTAAGTAAGGGAGGACAAACCTATGCTCAAATGTGTTTTTTTTAACGTACTAGGACATACTTTTGAGAAAACAAAAGCAATCATTTATCTCCGAGAACATACAGGCAGAATCCTCTTTAGACATTGTAGACGTGTGTTATGGTCATACATCCGTCCCATGGAAATTTTTCCCAAAGAGGTTTGGCACTTATCTGGACAAAAGAACAAGACTATGTGCCACATATGTTTTCTTTGCAGAGGTCTGCAACATTGATCAAAAAGGGATTTACCAGAACAGATGGGCAAACTTCAAAAGACGCAAACTGCTTTAGAAAAATCACCACGAAAGGGCGAGGACAGCACGGAGTAGTGCAGGGAACATTTTTGGATTCTCCAATTTTTAGCGTGACCTTTGACAAAAATCTATCCAGAAACCTTTTTGAGTGATTTTCATCAGGAGTAAAAAGGTAGAATACATTACTTATAAACGAACCAGGCCTTTTAAGCATGATTTCCTCAAAAACACCATGATCAGATTTCTCTGCTAACCCAGTAAATGTGTCATGTTACAAGGCTCGCTACTGATAGTCGAGGGAATGGATAGACACAACAAATACACATGAAACCGGAGTGAAAGGCGAAACAGCATTTTTTTTGTTTGTTTGTTTTGCTTGTTTGTCACGGCATTCCTAAATACCCCCAGCGTCGTTAGAGCTGAGATGCACATGTAAAGCTTTCAAATTTAGTACTTTATTATCTCATTGTGTGAGTGAATGAGTGAGTATGTATGTGTAAGTATGAGTGTGTATGTGTGTGTAGCGTATCTATGCATTATGTACAAAAATAAAGAAAATATGAAGGGCAACTTTTAAAATGGAAAACTAAATGCAATACAGGCAGAGAAAAAAAGTAAAAGTGTATAGCAGCGACCAATGCTATCACAAAACAAGTGCTCTCTTCTTGTCACATACTGTCGTCTTCTTCCTTTTATTGGCTCCACCGTGTCCCACAATTTAATAATAATTGCCCAACAGACACAGATGAAAAGCTTGTTACACAAAAAAAAAAAAGACAGACAGCTATGCAACTCAGAATTCGCCAACTTTTTGCCGCAATTCCAACAGACTTGCCACAAACAAAATGACCCGGTCAAAATGAAAGTCTATAGTCAATGGTTCTACATTAGTCTTTAAAACAACACTGAACAAACACGAGTCTTATTTCATTAGTCATCTTTTTTTTTTCCTTAAGCTGAGAATAACAGTATATGTTGGTGACAACACTTGCATGGGATACACAGTGAAGATAAAGAAGGGGAGAAAAAAAAAAAGACTTTCGAAACAGAATGCCATGAACATAAGAAGGACACACAACAGAGTTCAAAAAAAAGAAATGTGTCCACTCCGTAGGGAAAGGCGGGATATCCAACCATGATGAATTTCCTTTTCCTGTCCCAGGAAGTCCCATCTGTACTCTGAGCGTGAGCAATATTCTCTTTTAAATGGGCATGCAGTCCACAGGAACAAACACACACACACCAGAAAACCCTGTGGAGCAATATCCATTCAGCTGTCGGCTGCTTTTGTTAGACGGGGGCTAATGGTAACATCAACTGGAGCAAAGGGGTTCAGACCAAGTGTTCTGAGAAAGTTGACTGCCTTCCACTTTATTTCTTTCAATCGCCATTCGTCACTTTCCTTTTCATTTTCCGCCCTCTTCACTTTCTAAGCAACATAGTTGTACTGATTAGGGTTCTCCTTGTCTCTTTCCATGTAGTCTCTGTCGATAAGTGATTCTATTCTTTTCTTTAAATCAGCAGGCTGAGGAAGAGAGGAAATAATTCAACCTTAGTTGGACACGATAAATAAACAGACTATAGAAGCACTTCTATTATACAGACAGACACACTACTATTGAGACATTTTTGCTTCCTGGATACAGTCACAGTTGAACGTGGTTCTGTGAAAGAAAAATGGCTCTAAGCCTGTAAAGTCAACGGGGCTTCAGAAGCTACAACGGAGTACCACATATTTGCTCCAGCTATGGACAAAACCAGCCAATTCCATTTAGAATGTTCTTAGCCAAGTAGAGAAGTTAATTGGTGGAATCACCGGTTATCAAGCGCACAAGGCACAACCAGGTAATTTGCAATTACAATATGTAGCATTATATTGTAGCTTGTGAATCTGGGATGCCCATCACAGCTGTAGGCATACATCATGTCAGTAAACTGCACAGCTTGCCCAGGTGCATGCCAACAGCAGAGCCTAATTGCCACCACAGAGACATGCTTTTTTAAGGGCAGCTGTATAAGGACTGACCTATATTTCAGGTACTTCAGCTTCAAGTATTAATTTAAAAAAAAAAAAAAAAAAAAAGGAAGAAAAAAAATTCACTGCATGTCTTACTTTGCCCAGTATCTCTATAAATATCCTTGTATACTTGTGCAAATTGCTGAAATTGTTAATGAAACTGGTGTTTTGTAACTAATGAATGCAACTGATTTAAAGGTCACTGACAAACCAACCTGTTGAGGCATACACCTGAACTGGATTTACAACTTTCCATCTCTATACATGGCTGTGTTTGCATCAGGTTTGTTTTTTACATGTCTCAGGTGATAATGTGTCTCACACAGACTGAGCTCTCAAATTCGAAGCGTGTTTGATGATGCGTGTTTGTGTGGGGGGGGGGGCGCACCCTGATGACCTTTCAGTGATTTGGGGGCAATGGTGTGTGTGTGTGTGTGTGTGTGTGTGAGAGAGAGAGAGAAAAAGAGAGAGCTGTGTCTTGTGTTGTGTGTGCATGAGCGAGAGAGAGGGCCACCGATGACATCTAGTGGTCAAGGGGCTGTGTGTGTGTGTGTGTGTGTGTGTGTGTGTGTGTGTGTGAGTTGGGGTGGGGGTTATGGTAGGACCCTGGTCTGCATTGACAACTGGAAAAAAGTCTGTCTTGGCTACATGACGTGCACTACACTCGTGCAACCTCAAGCGTGGAAGCATGCTGCAGCCCTCATGTTTATGATCAGAAATTTTCCATCATGGAGAATTAAAACATTATTTCCTAAGTAAGTGCCACCAGTATATTTTAGTTTCCTTACAGATTGCAATAACGTAATGCACAAGATCTTGGCTCGGCCAAAGTTTTTGCCTGTTCATAAACAATAATGATGCTGCTGACCTCAGCAAACAAAGACTATTCATGTCAGGAACAGCTATGACATACTGCAAGGCTAAAAGAGTGCAGTGTAGATACGGGCAGAATACAAGCAGCTGAGCAAATACATGTTGTACACAGACTGACGCATACATCTACATGTCTTGCTTATGTCAGAACTTTGCCAAAATGTCTGCACCTATAAAGAGTTGGAGTTGTAAGCTTACCTTCACTGGGAACTTGAGTTGATTATAGACCTCAGACACCAAGAGGTTGTGGGTAAGAGTCTTCCTCATTTTCATGATGCGAACGATGGCTGCATCGATCTGGTACTGCCGGTCCTGGAAGACCCTCTCTGTAGTGCTGGCTTGCTCTTCCACCTACGAGACACACATTTGTCCCGACAATGAGACCAGCAGTGACCTCGCTGACCGTTGATGGGCAGCTGACTAATCAATAAGAGATGCTGAAACTGAAGCAGCTGGTGTCAGTGGACCAGTTTAAAAGTCTATTTGATGTGTACAGTGTTCCTGTTTTAGGGGATGCAATATATAGATATGAAAATAATTCTAGCAATCATCCTTTGCATGAAATGTGCTATACAATAAAAGCCTATTATTATTATTATTGATTTAGTTTCATTCTTATTTTATTTTTTTTAAATTTGTCTTGGTAACACTTTATTTTACAGTTTCTTTTTTTAATGTATCTACAGGTAATAACATGTAACATTATGTACTTACACTGTACCAAAGAGTTGGAATTAGTGTTAGGTATTTACGGTGTAATTGTTACACACTTTGTTACACTGTACCCCCACTGTATGGTCATAATTTGTATGGAATGTTCCCAGGGCATTGCTGTAAAAGAGTCTTGTGCTCAGTCAATCTTCCTTAATCAATATGGAATTAATTAAATGGTATAGAGGAAAGGTAATACGGTACCGTCTCTTTCATCTGAATCTGGTTAATCTTGATCCTGAACAGCTTGTGTTTGAAGTCGTCATTGCAGGAGAATTTGTCGCCATCTTCCACGTCTTTGCTCTTGGGGATTTTGGTGAGTACACGGGCCTTCCCACAAGCGAGGGACTGCAGGGTCCGCCTGAGTTCACTGTCCTCTGTGGAGACACAAGATCACAAATCAGTGCAGCCAATAGGATGACAGTTTAAACTGTGAGAGCGGTGTTGTTGAAGGATACCCCTGTGGCTGTGCCAGGACACTGCCACTCGTGCCCCTCATCTGTTCTGATATGAGAAACTGTTCAACCAGACTAAACTGCTGCATAACAGGATTTGCAAAAGGTCAAGTCTGGAACCAAATGTTCTAATTTACTTGTCAACATCTTAGAGCATGCCACACACATCACACATATCCTTAATTTCCCTTCAGGACATATAAGGTGTCTATCCATGAAAATTACATACATATTATTCATTTAACTATATATCTCAGAGAGTATCTATTTTGGCAAAAAGTAAACCCAACAAACCGATTCCTGTTGCGAGTTTAATGTCCTCCAGGGAAAACTCCTCTCCTTCGTTGAACATGAGTAGCACCAAAGTCTGAAACAGTGACACCTGCAGCTCTTTCTTGCCCTACATTTTATTAGACAAAAAAAACAACAACAACAGCAAAAAGACAGTTGTAAGATTTGAACCAAGCCCTTAATTTACACAAAACAAACTAGGGGGGGGGGGGGGGATAGGTCTTTACCTCCTTGAACTCTGCCTTCAGCACACAGTGCCCTAATGTTGACTGCCACTGTAGCTTCCTGCCACTGTGCTTGCCCAAGTAGAACGTCTTGAAGATCTCCTGCAGACGCACCATCTGTGGGGGATTTTATCAAAAGCAGTACCAATGAGGTCATACCTCTACTACAGCACATGAGTCATGAGGCAGAGCACAAACACAGGCAGATACTCCAAGAAGTAAGTTTAATGTCTAACCCAGACAAGTTAACTCAGAGTAAGTGGTAAACCTCCAAGTAGGAGAGTCTCATGGCATTGTTCTTCTATGAAAACAAAGCCATATGACTCTTACATTAGGAGATTTACCATTTGTTCCGAGTTAATACATCAAGCCGCCCCCCAAACACACACACCTCTGGGGGCAGATGGACCTCCATGGGGACGTAGGTGGGCCAGTAGCCCATAGTGAGGATGTTCACTGTCAGCTCAATGTTCCCTGGGATATTCTGACACTGCATATACTGCAGAGAAGAAAAAAAATACATAAACGATCAACAAAGGGCTTAAACCACAACAATTACAGAGGTGCTCTGCTTCACTGAGTCTTCAAAAAAAGGCAGCAAATATATTTTGCAAATGGCATCACGGGAGGAAAAAAAAAAATTCTGAATGATCTCTGACCTCCAGGACAAAATATTGGAGCCTTTGCGGAAGTGCTTACAATAGCTTAACTAAAAGTATTTTTAGTTTTATTTACTTCAGTAAGTTTGTCGCTTTCCTGCATTTACTACACAAACAAATGTACGTATGACCAAAAATAGGTTTGGACCACAGTAATTACAAAGGTGCTAGGCTTTACTGGAATAAGCCGGGTTCACAGAAAGACAACTATTACCTGTTTGAACTGCACCATAATATCCTTTGACAGTTCCATGTCCTTAAACATCCCTTCCAGTTTGCTGGTGAATGCCGCTCCACATTCTGAAACCAGACCAGAGCATGTTCTCCTCAGAGTATGCAGAAAACAACTTGACGGCTTAGGTGTTGACTAGGGTGTTGACAATATGTAAAAATATACCAACACTGCAATATACACATATCACAAAACATAGCTTATTTGCAATAAATGGTCCATCCTATAGGTTATGTTTTAATGCACCACATATGAAAATACTTGGCAAATCAGACAAAGCCCTCTTTCATAGCACTGGCCAATCACTGTCAAAACGTATGTTAAACGTATGTTAAAAATGTGTATTTAGGAGGTTATGTTTTTGTTGCCATTTATCTGTCTGTCTGTTTGTTTATTAGCAACATCACTCAAAAAGTCATGACTATCATTCTGAAACTGTTGTTGGTATGTTGGTACTGTCACTGCCTCGAGGTGATTCTTTTTTGGTGAAAATTGGTTCATTGGTTACCTCCAAAATAAAATCAGAAAAATAAAATGGAAAATACGATGGATGAAATGAAAATAAATATTGTGTAAAAAAAAAAAAGGGGGGGGGGGGTGCTTGGCAGAAGTCTGCGTTCTCAGAGTACTTTTATAGTTAAGTATTTGTTTTGTTTATAGTCATCATAACATTCAGCAATGTTATTGCACATTTCACACTTTCCTCATGCATCCCTAGTGTTCATAATGGTCCACTTACAGCCTAAAATTTAAAGGATACTTACCATGTTTCAATTTTGACAGCATGGACTTCTCTGCATCCACGGAGGCACTCTTTCCTACCAGTAGCCTCTTGGCCAGGTCCTTCTTGTAAAAGGCCTCAAACACATCTTTGCCTGTATGACAAACAATTTATTGATCAACACAGGCTTCACTCAGATGAGAGTGATTTTTTACCTCTTGGCAATACTTTAATATGATACTCACCATAGATAAACCTGAAGATGATCATGATTTTGTCCAGCATCTTCTCCAGCTCCTCATCAGTGGCCTCCTTGTTTCCTGCCCGTAACTTTGAGTCGACGTATTTTGCTGAAGGACAAAGGTCAAACGTTACAAATACAATGACACCCGTCACACTGAACTAAATGTTACGACGAGTGTTTTGGTAAGTTACATAGTTTTAAGAGATGGGCAGCCTGGATTATGAAGTTACAATGTACTCCACATGTTCCAAATCACCTGGTTCTACCTGTGCACTTAATACGGGTGATTTCAATAATTAACTCCTCGACCTGGCTAAAGAGTTGTGCCAACTGGAATCAGCTGACTTAGCGAGTGGTAGGAACAAGCACATGGTACTAGGGCTGAATCCTCTAGTTCACTAGTTACTATATAGTGCACTTTATAAGGAACAAAACAATGCAACTCACACCATGTACAACACTGTATGGTGAATGACTTAACAATTTTGACATAATCTGTGTTTAAACAGCCAGAGATGGGCAACCTAGCTTCAAAAGCTACAATTTAGGTTAAGTGAGACTGAGGGCTACCCACCAATGAGCTCAGCAGGTTTGTTTGGCCGTTTGTTGATAAACGTCTCAAAGGCCTCCTTCATGGCATTCACAAACTTCTCATTCTTCATGAAGCACACATCAATTATGTAGTCCACTTTGTCCTTGAAATCCAGGAGCTCCTGGACCATGGTTTTGTCCTTCTCAGGGTTGATGACAATTGTGCTACCAAAGGCCTGTTAATGAGATTGCATATTTAATGTCTTTAAGCTCCAAACATTACAATTGCACATATTTCCAAAAAATGAATTATAAGAACATATCAGACTCTTCATCTGACCACACACTTCAAAGAATAAACTCCAACCAGGCCAATCTAATGCACTGTGTTGCAGCTAAATGACACTTAGGTAGGATGAGGCCTGCACACCTTGGAGTGTAACGCACGTGGTGCTTTGTCACGGACTATAAAAGTGACCAAGCAACACTGCTTGCTTGACGGACAAACCACCTTAATGAAAGGTTGACAGAAAAGCTGACACTGCCAGGTCTGACTGACTGAAACATCAGCTTTTCATTAAAGTGGTTTGTCTGTCAAGCAAGCATTGGTAGACTATATAATGCCTACCTTGATGTACTCAATCCAGTGATGCAGAAGAGCCTGCACTCCCCCTCGGACACGACTGAAGAGCTGGTAAAGGAGGGACAGGTCCTGGATCCGGTTCTCATCCAGCAGGTGATTCAAACCTACAACACCACCCAATGGGTTAGGGTAAACGGACTGCATTTATGTAGCACTTTCATATACTCTCGCTCACCCAAAGCTCTTTGAAAAAGTGCCTCACATTCACCCACTCTCACACTGACATCAAGCGTGCCATGCAAGATGCCAAACAGCACACTGGGAGCAGAACGGGGGTCAGTATCTTATAGGAGTCTCTCTTTCACATGAACCACATTCTTAACACTGTGTCAAGGTAACAGCCATCATGATATTAAGCACTGAAATAGACTAGTGAGTAAGAACAGAACTGATAATCTCTGCACTACCCTCTTTTTTGTAGGCCAAAACAAGCAAACAAACAAACAAACAAATGAATAATGCCCTCATGCATATTTTGAAAATGATGTCCTGGTGGTCAGAAATTAGATTGAAGAGGTTTTTTTGTCTTCCCATGATAAGGTGTTGCAATTTGGTGCCTTTTGCCAGTTTTACAAAAAAAAGCTTAACCATGTTTTTTTATTTTATTTACTCAAGTATGTTTGTCATAAATGAGTTTGATTCAGGAAACAATGTTACAAATTACAAGTAACAATGGTCCAAGCGCACCAAAATTACTTTTGACAGGAAACAACAATTAAGTAGACAATCACTCGTTCACAGCAAATTTTACAACAAGTGAAATTGGGACCATCACCTTTCTGCAGGATGGAAGTCAGATGCTCCCCCAGAAGCTGTTTCTCCACCGACGCAATCAGTGGTTTTCTGTTGGTACAAAATAAAGATCGTGAGAGAGGCAGACCATTAAAACTTTAAAATTAAATTTTATGAAAGGCCGACATTTGAAAAATATTACTGTGTGCTCTGGTCCAAGTAAGTTATGACTCTGTCTGCCTCTTCTTCCAAACGCTTGTTTACATGATGAAGGTACTCTGGAACCTGCGGGGAAAAGGATTCAGAACTTCATCAACAAAGTATTTCACAGTGTTGTGTCTAGGCTGGCCGTTGGTCAACCTCTTGCTATAATCATAACACTGAAATCAATACTGAGGCTACAATACACTGCATGAAAAAGTGTTGCCCTTTTAAACGTTTAAATAATGTGTATGTAGTGCTCCTAAAAGGGGGAAAATATCACCTCTCTCTCTTGCATCAGCCTCTGTCCTTCTGCAGCATATAGACGATTCGTCTCCTCCAAGAAACGCTGCTCAAACGAGTCCTGGTAAATCTGTTCAAATCACGGGAAAACTGCATGATTTTACTGTCACTGCAGCCACCTCGCAGCTCTGGGGGAATTCCAGAAAGCAGGTTTGTTCCCTTAGCTGGGTATGTTAAACTCAGAGCTAGTGGTAAACATCCTAATGGAGGGGATTTATGCCCTCAGTAAAACTAAGCCACAGAGTTCTTAGATTTGGAGGTTTGCCACTTACTTAGAATACCCCCTGGTCATTAACAGCACAGGCAACAATGAATAAGAAATCACAGTGCGTAATGTTGCTTTCCAAAGCTAAGCCACGAAATACATTTTAGGTACAACTGCCATTTGATTGACTGGGCTTATACAAAGATACAATATCAGTAATCACTGTGTGACACAGCTTTGATTCTTTACAACCACACCAAAGGAAAGGGAAACTCTACTCCCCATTCTCACCAGTTATATAATGCTGGTAAGTCTTAAGGCACACCTACACCAAGAACTATAAAGTGAAAGTGATTCCCATTTGTCATTGTGATCACAGAACAGACTGTGCACACAACAAAATTGAACCCATCACACGTGTGAGAAGGGCGCAGCCATCACAACAGCACTGGGGGAGTAGTGTGTGGGGACGATGCCATGCTAAGCGCACCTCAGTCACAGGGGAGGATGGAGGAGAGCACTGATCAGTCACTTCCCCCACCCACCTGTCAGTGTAGGGGAATTGAATCGGTCATCGGTCGGTGCAAGTCCAACTCCTTAATCGCTAGCCCATATCAATAACTATACATAGGGTAATTTGAGTCCGCACTGAAGATCAACATTTTAATACCAAGACTCTTGCATTCTTGTGAGTGTAATTGGCCATTTTGGCCATCACAAATACAGTATGTGAAATCGCAATCATAAAACCGCAAAGTGTGCCCATAACTTTAGTATAAGTCTTGGTCATCCCAAATGTAGTATGTGGTACCGATGTACTGTCAAATGCAGCATGTAGTACAGCTGACACAGTGCTGGTGGGTCCGTTTGGACGGTGGTGCCGGTACCTGCAGGTCAGACAGCATGCTGAGGAGGCTCCGGAGAAGACTGCGGTCCACGGCCTCGCCACTTCGCTCTCTCTCAATCAGCAGCAAGATCCCTGAGATAGTCTTGCTCTGCACCTTCATATCGCTGATGATGTGGAACCGGAACAGCTCTAGACCCATGTCCCTGGTGGTGATGGGTGAGGGAAAGGGGAAGGGGAAAGAAAAACTCCAGAGCATTAGTCAAGTCACACTCATTTGCATAGCACATTAAAAAAAACACCAGTTGACCCAAAGTGCTTTACATTGAATACAGGAAAGTGATAAAAACAAGATATTAGGGCCACACAATATTTGGGAAAGGTGATATATACGATAACACTGCTGAGTATTGTGATGGCTTGGCTTGCAATAAACAAATACTTTTTAAAAAAAACAGTTTCAACATTTTCCAGCTATGCATTTTCTGCTACACCTTAGACATTGAGTAGTCTATGCTATGGAGGATGGCAATAGAGCTTTATCTAATTTGCCAAATATTTTGATATCTGGAGCACAAATTCATAGCTGAGGGAATGTACCATTTATTGCAGCTAAGCAATGTGTTGTGATATGTTGTGATTGAAAATATCACAATATTGCAACATACAATGTATTGTATAGCCCCAAACAGTATCAAAGAGCTGGTAATGACATGAAAGTTTGTTGCACACATAAATACAAAAATTACATAAACACTCACCAGATTGATGGCAGCATTGAATTTTGTAAAACGTATGTGCGGTCCAGAAACAAAAATATACTCCTAATCATGATCTGTTAGGAGAGAAGACATCCGTGATAAATCATGTATACAGATTTTTAGTCTTGCATTCGATTTCACTAAAAGGGACAACAAAATCTGATAGCACTTTATAATTACTACTCCCTATAAAGCATTTATTTTGCATTTGTTAACTCTCAGTAAACACTTTGGTTATCATTTAATCACAGATTAGTCTTACATGATTCATACATAAGTAAGTCATTTACAAACATATCTACATTCATCTGTCCGTCTATTGGTGGTCTGTCTGTGTGTCTGTCTATTGGCTTTTACGCTATCTGCTATTCATCTCTCAGCCTGCTGTTTCTCTGTGTGCTTCAACATAGTAGTTATGTTTATAAATAATTTCCTGATGATGAGTAATGTAAAACGTGCCATCCAAAATCTTAAGATTCGAAGGCAAGTATGCAGCCATTTAGCCATACCATTTGTCTGCAATGATCCTGCCAACATTTATCAATTTTCTTCAGGAAAAGAACACTGTCCAGTGCATCCGTGAGAACCGAGTTAAGGAAACACTTGTAGCTGCCATCAAGACATTCACCTATTTAAAATGTCTTTCACAACAAGTACAATTACACAAGTACAATTACACATGTATAATGAACTTAGTTACTGCTTTTATGTGTTTTCTAAGTGACTTACAGTGCACAAAAAAAATCAAGCTCATGTAACATAACACATTACAGGGTAAGTGCAGGGCTAGAATACATGTATCTATCGGTTAGGTGTTTAGTGGGTTAGATTTGTTAGGATAAAAGATGTGGCTGGAACAAAAGCTTCTTGAAAACAAAGATGGATGTCCCTGCTCTTGTAGGAACTGGTAGTGTGTTTTAACAATGGCTGCAGTTTTTAAATCTTAACGTGTCAAGCTACCTATTCACACATACACACACCAGTATGCTTTCACTCTGTACAAAATGACAGGACCCCAACCCCCCCCAAAAAAATATGTACATAAAATCTGAAAAGGATATTCTCTGAATTGGTCGATCTGTGCCTTAATGTGATCTTCGCAGACGGCCCTTAGCTGTTTGTAGAGCTTGGAAGAGATTTTATGGGAGCAAAGATTTTCAACAGCCTAAACACAAGAGAGACATTTTATTTTAATTAGCACAAATTTTAAGACGACACCTGGCCACACGTATTAGCTGCATTCAAAAGGGTAGACTGTCAACAAAACACCACAATGCTACCTGGTAGAGCTCCTCCAGATTGTATTTTATCGAAGTGCTGTTCTGTATGGCCTCCACTGCCTCCTTCAACTTTTGCCAGGTTTCCTGTGTGTAGTTTTCTGGTAATTTTGGCTTTTCTGTAATAAAGCATTAAATACGAACTTTTATAGCACCTTTTTCCTTCTTTAGACATCTTTTTTAGTTATTTGTTTCTATACTGTCAAAATGAATAACAATGCAAGGCAATACTGAATGTAAACTTTGCTACTTGATTGACTCATCTGTTACTCTGTTTACACAGAACATAAGCATCAGTGATGTGCAAAAACAAAGGCTACTTGAAACACAGCATACAAAAACACTTAAGTGCCAGTTGTCAAATTTCAAAAAATGCCAAAATAAAGAATAAAAAAGGCTGGATTTCCTACTTTGTTAGCCCTGTCTTGCATCAACACTGCTCAACTCTGATGTTGTATGTGCTGTATTCCAGTTCATTTCAGTGGAAGTTCATTCTAACACTAGGCTGTATAACATTTCAGAAATGACTAGAAAAGATGACTAAAATCTAAAAAAGATCTGCATGTTTTGACTACACGACTGATCCAAAGTTACCATGCACAGGCCTACAACATCTCAATGTCACTAAACAACCAGCAAGTCCTCAGCACCACACAAATAAAGTGAACTCTATAGAGCACAAAGACTGACGTCCACAGTGTAGAGCTAGCATGGGCTAGAAGTAAATATGTTGGTGCGGAGAGGAAGGGGCACTTGGCCTTTTTTGTATCAGCGTCTGTCAGTTGTGGAGTGGCACACTTGTAAACGACTTTTAGGCCATACACTGTAAAGCTAGGCACAGAAACATGCTGCTTCAAAAGCTAGCTGTGTTCATAGTGTAGTCTGGCCTTCACTGTAACAGAAAGCTAAGTTATAACCCCCCGATATGAATACGTTTCTACTGAGGTAGGTCAGTGTTCATATCTTGACCTATGGCCATCTGACAGGCTACCTAGCTAGGTTCTGACAACTTCACGTACCTTTGAAGTTCTTGATGACTAGCTTCTTCGCAGCTCCTGGTTTACTGTTAGAAAAGGTGGCGGATCCAGTGGATTTCGTCAGTCCGTTTGCGTGATGCCCCACACCTCCAGCCAAGAAAACATTTTTAGTTTTACTAGAACACGATGCAGTCGGTGAAGACTCTTCAGCCATTTTCACATCCAGTCCACTGATTTCTGCTGGATCTTCGAACCTTAACTTCTTCTGAATGTGTTGAGAGGTGGAAGAACAGGACGAAGAGGAATTGCAAATGGCTTTTGGAGACGAAGATACTGAATCGATGTCTTCTTTCTCAGAGCTATTTATTTTTCTCTTCTTAGAAGACGTAAGGTTACTATCGCTATTAACATCAGAAGCTGCCGGTCTAGCCTCTTGGGTTGGCGGTGGGGGATTAGGGGAAGGTAAACCTGTTGGAAACATGAAAAAAAGAAATACAAATCAAATAGCCAGCCTACTAATACTAAACCCCCGCGCGTGTCGATGGTGAACGCTTTCTATTCTCCGGCCTTGTGATATGAAAATCCAAGTGTTCAGTCCAATCTAGGTTCAGCTAGAAAGAGACAATAAATTGAAAACTGCAGCTCCACTTGAATCCTCTCTTTCTTGTTACTGCTGGCAGAAGAAAGATGGTTGATTACTGCTTCCTCTTGGCCGCTGTCGTGCAGCTTTCGCAAGTTTACACGATGGTCTTTTTACACCATTAAATAGCTTTCTAATATAAACGGTATAGCCATTTATATGTGTAGTAGCTTGAGACCTTAAATAGCAATGAAAAGTCTAAAAGTAAAACACAACTTCGAAAAGCGCCACAATGACCCAACGGAAGTACTTAACCCCCTGCACGATAATGCTGCAAAAGTGGTTCTGCTCTGGCGTTGCCGTTTGTGTTAGCATTGCTAGCTTAGCACAAGTGGTGCTATCTATGGGTGCTATGGTTATAACCACATAAATAGGTTGAGTTGATGGGCTAAATGTACAAAAAATGCCACAGGGCGGCGCCATACTCGTATCTATTTTGGGTAAATACCGTCCCCCACGACAGCTTCTATGGTACTTCAGTTATTTACATCAGTTTGAAAGAAACACCTTTCAGTTGGATAGCTAATCCCGCTCTCGAAAAGTTCTACTTTCGCTGTTATTTAACTGCAGCAATAATAAAGACCATACAGTTGAATAGAGGAATCAGCATTGCATTACTGTTGCAAAAGGGAATGTCTTGTAATACCTTAGCGTTAATGGCTCACCATCATTCATCTTGTTCTCGAAGAGTCTTAACAGGTTTAGCTACGTTACTCTGTCCATATAACCCTAATATTTTTTAGAAAGTGATCAGAAGACTTATCTAAATTGCGTGACGTTAGCAAGCCAGGCAAAGTTCTTAACGTTAGCTAGTTAACGCCACATATCAATAATCACGAAATATTCCGTGTCAAAAATAAATTCAGTTGTAAGGTTACATTACAAAGAGTTCATACGTAATTCCTGTCGCTTGTAGTCCTATGTTGCTTTCATAATTTCGATCAAAAGTGAAGCATCGAAAACTATTACGATGGACATTAGCCTAGTACTTTACTAGCTATCTTTCCTACGTTACCGGGAGTTACTTCCAGATGGCTTCTGATTGGTTAGTCTAAAGCCTGTGTATATGCTTACGCATGTTGTTTCTCATGTCATATGACTTTCATATCCTGCTAGCTAGCACAGTTAGCTGAAAACGAACCGAGAGAGCATTGGTCACAGCCGCAGTCAGTGTAAACCATCCGCGGGGTCCCTGAAATTTAACGTTAAAACCATGTTTCGCCACGCTTGCCTAACTTTACTTCTGGTTTTAGCCGGGGGTAAGTACTGAATTCTTTATTGTTATTCATTTTGGTCCTCTTAGACAAAGTTTGCTTGTCTCATCACTTTAGGCCTTGCCTGGAAAGAAATCAACCAAACCGCTAGCTAGCTTGCTGGCTAATTTTTTGCTACGCAAAAGCTGTCGTTAGCTAGCTAAACTTAGCAAAAGGACTTCTTTCAGACGACGGTATAATACTTTGTGTTTATCCTCAGCCTGTAGGAAGCCGTAGCTTCTCTTTGACTTTAGTATGCATCATCGAACTAAGAATAATTCGAGTTTTTACGAAATGTTGATTGAAACCTCTGAACCGCTTCTGAACCGAAAGTGTTTTTAGTTTAATGCAAGTTAGCTGATACTCGAATCTGGTTGTGTTAATTTTCAAGTTGTTATAACATCATAGCTGTTACATGTTGCTGCACTTTATTTGACCGTTCATCAACCATAGTTCGTGATCCGTCAGAAATGAGACGTCAAATTGATGACAATGTCGGCAGTGTTGTCGAATCACCCTAGCCCTGTTTAGTATTGTAATGTTATGTAGGCTAGTTCTACTGATTCATAGCTTTTTGTGACAAAAGTCGGTCGTTTTAAACTGCTCAAGGAAACATACATTTCAAGTTCTTGTATGCTGGGCCTTCTGAGCACACAATTATGATTGGATGTAATTTACAAGTCCTCCCTCACACTGGTTGAACAAGTTTACTACATGTGATTTTTTTTCCGCTACTAACAGAACTATCCCTCTACTAGCTCTTATCTAACATGTGAAGAACATGTGATTGTCTTTAGGATCGGCTGTGAGTCGTCTACAGTCATGTGACTAAGATTTTTATTAAAACCAAAGGAGATACAACCCCCCCCCCCCCCCTCCCAGGTTACTAATTAGCTTATGCACTTGACTGACAGCTTTTTAGGTAAGCCAGGACTACGTCCCTGATCTGACAGCTACTGTACTGTAGAGCAGCCTTGTCATGTGTCATGAGTCTGAGCTGTTAACCAGGAAGTGGGTCAATAGTTGGGGTGCAGTGCTGTCCCTGCGACTTCAGAGATGTTTAAGTTTTGAAGCTTCCCCATCGTTAGCTTTTTACATAATATTGCATAGAAAATAGTTTTTCAAACCTTGCCACTTATTTTACAGTGTAACTGTACAGACAATGTCGTTATATAAGGTTGTTGATTTTCTGTCAGTAATAAGGGTTGCCTTTTACATAAACAAACTCTGATAAGTCTACCTACCCATGAGTCATCACCAGTGAGTTATGATGGGTATCATAAAATGCTTGTGACTTAAATATTACCCAACCTCAGGCTAGCTGTTCCTCAGGCTACTGTGAAGAATGGCATGAGTAAGCGACTTTCCTTCTGAAAAAGAAAGTAACTATCTTTTTAGGTTTACTTTAGGTTTTGCTTTTCATTCTGCAACATAATTGTTTCTTGCATTTCACAGGTAGCTTGAGTTCATCTCAGACTACTCCAACAGTGGCACCAACCTCTCGTGCCCCCACTGCCCCGACCACCTCATCCGCCGGCAACAGCACCACCACCACAGCAACAGCACCACCAACCACCACAACAACAACGGCACCTCCAACCACCGCCAACGCAACCACACTTGCCCCAACTACTTCAAACATAACCACCCATGCTCCAACTACCCATGCTCCAACCACCCATGCTCCAACCACCCAAAACACAACAAGCCATGCTCCAACCCCTCAAAACACCACCACCCCAGCCCCTCAAAACACCACCACAGCTCTCCCTCCACTGCCTAACCCAGAGACTGGAAACTACACACTTCGACTAAATGTCAATTCAACTGCCTGTCTGATGGCTAGAATGGGCCTGCAAGTCAGCTACAAACAAGATCAGGTAAGTGATATGCGGTTTTATTACAGTATGACCTACTTCCCTTATATTATATGTTATTAGCTGTGCATGACTTGGAATTTTCTTATGCACTAGGAAGTTTGGGCTTTTATACGTTCTGTTGTGAAGTGGCCCGTTTATTACAGTTATTCTAACTAGAAGAAGAATGCTCTTTTTCTCACCACTTAGTTAAAGCATCGGGAAGTTGTTTTGGGTAAAATCAGTTTTAAGGAAAAGTAAGATATTGAAGTCCTTTATTTTTAAGGCTGTCCAGAATGTTAACTTGGATCCCAAGAAGACCAAAGTTGATGGAACATGTGGAAGCAACGGCAGTAACTCCGTCCTCAACCTGCTTTCTGAAGATCTCTTCATGAGCTTTGTTTTTGTCAATGTGAGTATTTGCACTGTTTTGTTGTGCATCATGCAAAATGCAGTTTCCAGTTCAGTGGGGTACTCCAAAAAAGCTGGTTTAGTCACTTACCTTGGTAAGTTAACTTGGTTAGTTCGTATTGCTTTATTGCTCTAGTAAAACAAAGACATTGGGCCCTTCTTTTCAAAGGCTTACCCTTTAATTTGAGTTAACTTATTTGTGTCAGTCAGTAAACCTACACTTGGAAAAGTGCCCAAGGCAAATGCCCTGACTCATTCTAATGTTTGTATTTGTGCTTTTACAGGAGACAAACAAATTTCACCTGAGCTCCTTCGAGGTTAATGTGACTACTGCAAGTGGTAAGCCACAATTCAGCATACCACAGTCATGTGACCCTTTACAACAATAAAGATTACGACATTTTATTCAAAGCACATTTTCGGTTACCTGAAACGGTACAATTACCTGTACAGTAACACAAGAAAATACAGTAATGTCTATGTAGGGACACTCTATAAAAGGAACTACACTCAGTGGGGACAAGAGATTGATGTCAGACAAAAAACATGCAATACAAAATGACAGGGGAAAGTGTGTGTGTGTGTGTGCAGAGAAAAGGTGAGTTTTCAAAAAGATTTGAAGGTGGGGGGAGAGAAGTGCATTGATTGTGTGTGCCATTTTGATTGTTAGGCAAATTCAGCGACAAAAACAGCAGCTTGGATCTGTGGTTGGCATCTGTGGGGAGCTCCTACATGTGCAAGAAGGAGCAGAGCTATGAGATCACTGGCGCAGTCACCCTCCACACCTTCGATCTTCAGGTCCAGCCTTTTGCAGTGGAGGAGGATAAGTTCAGCACAGGTACGTGGTTCTCACATCTGACATTAGACATTCCCTAATCGATCAGTGTTCCCATGTAGCCCATTAATGGTCAATCTGGCTTCAGAAGCTACAATCCAGCACCATGTTTTTCTTCCAGCCACTCACTGACGTGGCTGATTACACAGTGTTTAGCATAATTCTTCAGTTGGGTAGAGGAGTTAATTATTGAAAGCACCTGTCTCACCTACACAGATAAGACCAGGTGTTTTGGAATATGTGGTATTGGATTGTAGCTTCTGAATCCAGGTTACCCCATCCATCACTGATGTAGCCAGTGAGGGCATAGGAGGTTCAGCAATTGTGTAATGTGTTGCCGGAGGTGTTATGAGATGATCACATGATCTTAAGGGCCCTGTCCATATGTGCTCACTCGTTTTCTCTCTATCTACAGCCCATGAATGTGAAATGGATGACTCCAGCATCTTAATCCCAATCATTGTCGGTGCCGCTCTGGCCGGCTTGATTCTCATTGTAGTGATTGCTTACTTGATTGGTCGGAGAAAGACCTATGTTGGATATCAGACGCTGTAAAAGCAGCCACAGACTTCCTTATTCTGATATCTGCCCCCCCCTCCCCAAAAAAGAGTACAGGCTTTGGGGGGGATGGAGAAGTAGGAGGGAGGTCATACAGGATCCGATCCTGGAACTGCAGTTTTCTTTTTTCCTCTTAATTGGCAGTTGGCCCCTTGGCATTAAATTCGTAATAACGAATGCAGCAGTTTTCTAATGGGCAGTTCAAATATAGAGGGCGCTGTCACCATTTCAGAATCAGGATCCCTCCACCTCCCTCCCCAGTTGCACCTACACATTCTTTTTGATTGGGTTTGGTTTTTTTCTGTTTTGTTTTTACTTTTTTGTTCATCACTTGTTTGTTTTTTTAGTTTTCATGTTGCTATAAGTTTGTTCAGGAAGCAAGTGCGCAGTCAGCCCCTATTGGCTACAGTAATCAGAACCCACATGTAACTTTAGTGGTACTGAAAATGTTAAGGTTATTCAATTAGCAAGTGGCTTAGTTTATTAATACTCATTAAAATAGGAGAAATGCATAGTTTTATTCCATGGCAAATCGGCTTGTAAACTTGCTGCTTCCCAACATTCCTTTTTTTTCTTTTTCTTTAAAATCCATGTTTTTATTTGTGTGTGTTTTTTTGTTTTTTTGTTTTGTTTAGCTGCATGCTGTTGGTTTGGTTTGTTTGATCTGATTTCAAGCTGAAATTATTGCAAAGACAAACAAATGGAACTTGGTGGACGTAAATTCTGTGTTAATTTTGACTGGAACTAATCCCTAATGGAGCTGAATCAGCTTTTTGTGCAATCATTGTTCTAAGTCCATGTTAATCAGTTGCCAGGCATTTCTTTGATTCCTTTGCTTGTCTGACACAGAACCTGTTTGTGTGTACATTGTTGTGAAATAGAATTGGCAGAAATATTACTCCGTTTCTTTAGATTAAAGGGTGTACAATTTAGAAAATAAATGTTAGCCAGTTTGTAAAAGTCTCCCTGTAAGACTTACAGCATTTCCCACCAAACTTCACTATGCAGTTTTTAGATTTTACAGTAGTTCAGACAAGTCTAAGACCTACCTGTGGTGATGACAATGTGGGGGTGATTGTGGCCAGTTATTGTAGTAGCTGATTGGATGGACCCCACTCTCCTCTGAGTACTTTTTCGGCATTAGGCTCTTTAAGAAGGGATAGTGTTGTAAATTGTGGTATATGTGCTTTTCAGCAGTTCTTTGAAGGCATGTTTTTATGTTAAATGTATTCGAAGGACACTCCGCATTTGGTAAGACGCGCTGCTTGTGCAACACTTGTGAATAGCCTTTCCAGCAGATATTTGGCTTTGAAAGTTATGAACTTGAACCCCAGAATATAATATATGGCAATTGGACATTCATGTAGGGGTTGTAGCATGTTTGTTTTTTGTTAGTGTTGATAGTGGGTAAATGCTTTGGTAGTATTACCCTTATTTTATAGAAAGAATTGATTAATTGCGCTTTTCACAAACAGAATAATTTTAACTGATTTGCTGTGCAGTGCTTGTGTATTTTTTTCAATCTCTCCCAAAATCAGGTGCTGTGTTTTTTGCCCTAAGATTGGTTCCATTGCAAAAGCACTTGTAAAAAGTGTTACTTTGTGGCTTTTGACTAAATTGTTTTTATGTGAAGTGTTAAAATTTGAAAATTGAAATTGATGCTCAAGTCTGTCTTGTAAATCCCCCCCTTAACGCTGCACCTGCTATGTTCAGATGCATAACCTTTAGCTACGGCTGAACAGCATTGGTTTTTGAAAATGTGCCTTTCCCAGTGCAGATCTCTCCCTCTGTGACATACTAGACAATGTAAAAGAGATGTGATTCTGCTAAAAGGGAATCCTCATGACTGGTCACCTGCTCCTTCTAAATCAATAGATTAATTTGTTCTCATGCACAACTAAATATGAAACTGAAATATGGATAGCAGGCTTAACAAATGTACACAATGCATATAGAAGCTGTATGAGTTTTGAATGTCCACTTTGTATTTCAGTTTCATATTAAAGTCAGGGGTTTGTTAAAAAATGTTCTTTTTTGTTTGTTTTCTTTTTGTTTATGCCCATGTCCCACCCAAAAAGAGTTTGTCTCAATGCATTTAAAGTTTTTAGTTGCAATAAGTCAATAAAAATGTGATACGGAAATTTGTGTGCATAAGTTGTCGACAGTCAAACAAAGGGTCAGGGTGGGTAGAGGGGGGCTTTTTTTGACCTTCAAAAAAAAAATAAAGTGTGTGTTGGGATCCATGTGCTGAGCAATTGCACTTTTCCTTTTCCAGATGTGAGACTAGTGAATAGTGTTTTGTGCATTGTGAAAAGTGCTTCTAAATACCAACTTTTAAAAATGTATATATGGATATTTTTAAGTTGGTTGACATATACCATATATATGGTTGACAATACCATGTACGTTCTAGACATCTGTGGCATTGTTAATTGTAAACTAACATAAAAATATTCATGTAGCACGTTGACTTAGTTTTTTTCAAGTTGGTTGTATGTAGCCCTTTTTACAGTGATTAGTGTCTCTTTATGGTCTCTTAACCCCTTGCTCTCTCTATTCCTATCCAGCGGAGGATTGCCAGGCTGACGTTGAAAACTACATTGTCCCCATAGCAGTGGGAGTCGCCCTGGCTGTCCTTATTCTTATAGTCTTGGTGGCCTATTTCATTGGGAGGAAGAAAAGCCAGTCCAGTGGCTATGAGTCTTTCTAAAGTCTTCTACTGCTCCGTATCCAGATCATTGGGATAAAAAAATGTTAATGCGCAATTCTGATCACATTAGTTTTAAAAAATGGCTATTGTCTGGGCTTCGAAGATAATGTCAGTTGCAGTTGATGGAAAAATGCAGTTAAATGATTCTTTTTCAGCAAAA
This sequence comes from Setipinna tenuifilis, assembly GCA_030347295.1. Lineage (NCBI taxonomy): Eukaryota > Metazoa > Chordata > Actinopteri > Clupeiformes > Engraulidae > Setipinna > Setipinna tenuifilis. The sequence continues at coordinate 22,103,743 of CM059288.1, read as the reverse complement.
TCAGCCTATTTGCTTATATAAATATGTTGCAATGTGGTTGGAATATTGCAGGGCCATTAATATTTCCCCCCATAACTTGCAAATATAAACCTGCTTCTGAATCGTTTACAATGCAGCAAACCTCAACTTGCCTTCCCCAAGATTAGTATGATAATATCTGATTATGTTAACACTGACCTCCCACTGAAATTTCAAATCACAGTTTACTGATGCAAGGACCCTATGCATCAGAAATGATGATGAATTGTTTTCTCTCTCCCTCCTTCCTCCTCTTTTCCCTTCCTCCCTTCCTGATGTAACTTAAAATGTTCTCAGTCCAGTAATTGCTCACCTCCGCCTTTCTCTCTCTCTCCCTACGGCAGCTGAGGAGTGCTTCTTGGACTCTGACTTGAGCTTTCTTGTACCCATTGCTGTGGGCATGGCACTCAGCTTCCTAATCATCCTTGTACTTATCTCTTACCTGATTGGCCGGAGGAAGAGTCGCACTGGCTACCAGTCTGTCTAATTTGCTCATTGGCAACACTTTTAACTCCCCCGCCCCCAACCTGCTGCCCAGCCCCACTCCCCCTGACACACTCTGCCATTTTGTCCCTGCACCCAACTGACTTAGCTGTGTCTTACCCTAGTTTGATTTTTTTGGAGTTTTGAATTCTAATCAGTGCTGGTTCTTAAGTGTTTCAAAATGAACATGAAGTGTTGAAATGTATAAATAGCCAAGTCAGACTGTTTGAAATATGGCTGCATTATGTTAGTGTTTTAACCAAAAAAGATGAAACTATCGTTAGCTCTCCAAATTGGTATAACGGGTGGTTTCGTGTGAACCTGGGACACATAAACCCTCTAGGAAAAGTCAGATTCGGGGTGAAGGGGGGGGCGCCTTAGGATCTATGAACGTCCTTATTTTGTTGATGACCAACTGTAATAAATCTGGAATAGGACTACATACTTCTGAGTTGCAGAACTTGTGTAAGCCTGAAGTACCCGGCGTAAGGGAGATTTGATGGGCAGTTTTGAAAACCACTAGCTGTACCACATGAAGAACGCTCAATTTACATTCCTCATACAATTTCTTCAACTTACAGTTTAATTCAGAGTTTGAAAGTGATTGTGAGAAGGAGAACCCTTGATCATGTCTGAGATTAATTACAGCATTTGGCTGAGAATGATAAAATCCTGAAAGGGTTGATTATAACATCTCCCAGGTTTAAGAAACCACCTATGGATTTCTAATGCATGAGAAATGCGTCCGCTGAATGGCTCTCTTTCTATAGAAAAGCTGCGATGAGGCTCTTCTCAGTTTTTGTTTTGTTTTTGCTGTAGCTATAACATTATGTGAAAATGATTTTGTGTTGTATCCAGTTATTATATAAGATGACCTAATTATTATGAATTTCATGACTTATGCTGATTTCTAAGCCCTTGAATGTATGTTCTGCACATGTTGAAACTTTCTGAAACACTAATGTGGATTGATCACGTGATTGTTGAATTTGTACCCATGTTTAACCATAATTCATGTGTCATTACCTTTTGCACTTAATATACCATCTACTGTTATAAAGGGACACTAATCAAAACTGACACTTTACTAGCAATGTTTAAACCTTGGTGAAGACAGTACGATTTGGACTTGTTACTTGTTAGACTGATTACCCTGAGGGCTCTCTTGGGTAAAGGGAGGTAGTGTTGCCACAGCAGCAACTCACCGTCTGTAAGACTTTGTTTACATATCCTCACTTCCATGTGATGGCACTCGTGTTCACACATGACAAGATTACACAAAATTTCACCACGTTTTAAGGGATAAGTGAGGGCAAGAACATCTCTCAGAACAAGCCAAATCAACTGTTGAAAGTTTCCACCCATCAAAGATTTCTGATGTAAACCGCAAACAGATCAATATTTCACCAGTCACAGAATAAGTACTTAATATTCTGAAATGTTGTGCCTTTTTGTTGCACTCCCTTGTTTTTTTTTCTCCATCTTAACGTCTGTCTCAATCAGTTGACGAATGTCCAGACAAGTATCCTGTACCATGATGGGAAAATTGAAATAAAATGGCTTCCCTATTTTGTAACCATGGCCACTCTTCGTCATTGAACCCTGAAGTATGGGATTTATTGCTTTATAGGAGGTGGTAAGTATGTGGGTCATGCGCTGTGCGATCAGATCAGCATCTCTAAGCCGTTGTGGAATATTCTGTCTGAGCAGTAACAACCTGCCGCAAATCATACTGCTCAACCTTTGACCAGTAATGCTGTTCTGTTTTGCCGGATGAGAAACTGCAGTTACAAGATTTGCATGTTCTCCACAGGGAAGGTACTTTACTGTACGTTTTAAAGCAGCACACACACTGAAGAATTGGGCCGTTTTTCTTTGACCATATAAAAAAAAAACACAACACACTCTATTTAAATTAGTTAATTCAGTTCCATGTTTATTGTTTACATTTCTATGACATTGAGTGCTTTCATGTAAAATGTATTCTGGCACACTTCATTGTCTGCCAATGAAATATATCTTCTCTGAACTGCCAAGCAGTATGCAGTTTCCAAAGTAAACCTGTCCTTCGTCATTAACATGTGATTGTTCCATGTCAACATTATCAAATACATTAATAAATAATACTGCTGAGTCTCACCAGGTATTTCATAACATTAAGAAATGACCCATATTGTTCTATCTTGTTTGTGCGTGTCTAACATACTTAGTATCCATCTTCAGAGAGAGGATTGACAATTCCTTTTGTTTGTTTTTTTTAAGGATATACTAGCTAGCATGGAATGAAACTGCGTTTTTGGCAGTAATTTACAGAATTATCACATAGATTAAAAGTAAACAAAACTCTTAACTATATCATAAACAAAAATGATTAATTCTAAAGAATAGCAGCCTGTTATCTCATTAAAAGGAGAAAAGCAAACTCTGATGTTGTAATATAAGACCATTGATTTCTGTGGAAAATTGTCTCTGGATTATCTGAAATTGAGCTCAGTGGTAAAACATAAGGCTTTTGTTTTCGCATTTCACAGGGTGAAACTTTGTGTACAAAAAAGTGATGAATAAGTATTATGAAATATTTAAAACCAAACTAATATACAAAAACTACTTGACGCTTTTATTTGCCATGCTGGTGTGTAACAGTTTGTGAAGGTGATAAAACTTACAATGCTGTGAATCTGGAATCTCCTGGAAGTTAATGTGTAACTATAGACAAGTCAATTTCCTTTTTTTTTTTTTTTGAACATTGGGCCCTCTGTTTAATTGAACAACAGGCAAAGTCAAGTCTTACACGTCTGCCACAGTTTCCATAGAAGTGACTTCAGCAGTGCTTTACAAGCCCTAGATAAAAAAACGAACTTCCTACTGACTATGTGAGGCTAAGTGTTACATTATGTAAAGTTCAGTATGTCCTTCACATTTTCCCTCCCAGCTCTGACTCTGTCCTTGTGTTTTGTGAGATACGTGTCCATTTGCATGCGTCCTAACATTATTGCTGTCTATGAGTGGGAGTTTTTGGAAGACTAGAAAATGTGATACAGGGAAAAAAAATGATCTATCTATTGTACTAAGATCATCCATTTTGCAAATGTGTACAACTCAATAGGTAATCAATAAAGGCAGTGGTGGTGGGCGGAAGCTACGCACCCACTTCGAGAGTGAAAGACACGCTTCCTAGGAAACGATCAGTCGCTGATTCGTTGATGATGCCCTTGCCGTTGAGCTTACATTGCACGTGGAGATGGGTGTCCAGCTGGACTGAGGAGAAACGCACTGCAACTACTGGTGATGTGTAGTTCACCTACATGAAAGGGTTAAATAAAGGTGAGGTCCGTCATACTTACAAAAGTAGTTAAGCAAGCTATGCAAGTTAGACCAACATAAGCAGCATGTTGCCTTCATTTTTCAAGGCTGTTCCAAGCAGCACTTTTGCCAGTAGTCAATATCACACATTGACTTACTGCAGTTGATGCTATTATGTTTACATTTTATACTCACATGCCTCTGTTTTCCATAGTAGGGATAGTACTTCAAATTGAAAATGTTTTTTGGGTAGAACTCAAGTTCCCCGAGGTTTTCTGTGTCCCCTTTCTGTTAAACATGGACACACAGGAGATGTGCACAGAATGACCTACCTGCTCATTATGGAATATAAAATATTTATTTATAGAATTTTGTCTCTGTAATCAAGATGAACTCTTACCCTCAGGCCACAAGTCACATTTACAGGGGTTCCTTTACCAGGCAAATAACCAAGAATCTAAAAAAAGTGAAAGAAAGACAACCCAATGTGTTTAATATGGAATTCATCATGCTCTCCTTTAGGAGTGTAAATCCCTGCAGGAAACTTCCTGATTTGTCAGCACATGTGATCGCCACACCACACAGTACCACAAGATGTCACTACATGTCACCGTCTGCCTAGACACATAACACACTTCACACACTCAGAATGGAAACATTCTTTTTACTTTAAGATACTTTGCATTGCTCAGGGGTGCTGCCAGATTTTTTTCCTATGAAACAATGCAATTTTCCGCTGCCCCTTCTATTAATAGTGATAATAATATTAATATTGATACTGTTGTCAAAGGGCCTGCTGTCAATGCTGAACCCTTAGAATTGTCCTAATTTCACTGGTTGTGGCGCCCCTTTGCATTGCTTCACAGATGTGCATGTATGTGCTGTTTTGCTGCTGCTATCCTAAAGTTAGGGATCCCCTCACCCGGTTCATCTTGAGCAGAATGCAGGGCTTGCCCTGAGAGTAGCCAAAGTGGCGATCTGCTATTCCTGAGCACTCTCCGAGCCACGACCTCTTAAACTGGCAAGCCTTCCTCTCCGCACTCTCCTCTTTGTCATCCTGCAGAAAATACTTGTCCTGGTCACACTGGATATTCTTTTCGTCCTGAACAATGTCATCATACGCTGAGAGAGAGTAGAAAAAGAGATAAGGACAGAGGTTTTCAGGATTGTATATACAGATTTATCCTGTAACACATTCAAAATATATTATTTAATATGATAATTGTTTTGTCAACTATTGTGAAATCTGACCAGTCATTACTCACGTTTTAGGTGAGCCTCCAACACCTTCACATACTTCATCCAGGAGTGGCGGTCAGATGCGTTGAAGGCAATGTCAAATCCCTCGACATGAGGAAACATCATCATGCCTGACCATTTAAGCACAGTTTATTTAAGCACGGCTTACATTTCCCACCTTTTCAACAGCATCAGCAAGAGACATCAAATGAGTGACGAAATCGGGCAAAATGAGTCACAGTGACCCAAAATTTAAAATTAAGATTCTGGTACCGGTGACTATGATACACTTTGAGTGATTTTTAGGTCAAAATCTTACCTTAAACAGCTGTCAAAACAGAGCCAAATTGAACACATATAGCATACATATAGCATACCACCCTTTTCAATTAAAAATCTGAAAAATCATGTTCGTTTTGGACATTTTGATAATATTTTAATAGTTCAAGTAAACTTTAAATAGCCAATTTTTACCCCTTACATAGTTATATTGAGTGTATTGGGGGAGATCATTTTTGAGCATGTTTTGTTTCATAAAAAAATCTAAAAAAAAATCGAAAATCTTTTTTTTTTTTTTTTTTTACCAAAATTGACTTACATCTTAAAATTGCAATCTCTGACTTTAGATTAATTTTGCCAGATCAGGTCCCATAAGATCTTAAACGCTCTGGATAAAAGGGGATAAAAGTCTTACCCGGTGGCATCACCCTGTCGTTGTACGTTGGTTCGTAAGGGCTGATGGACCACATCAGGCAGCACATACAAGCTGCAAACATGGCCGCCAAGAACGTATACAATGCCGAATAGAAGAAGATGATGAGGCCTTGAAGGAATAAAGATATGGAAATGTAAAAAAACATGCAATTGTAAATATTTATGCAAGGTACCTAACTGCAGATTAGTCATTTCTACCACTAAAATCCCAAGTTATTCTCTCAGAACATGTCCTAATTTCCTTTCCAAAACCCTTCCAACTGATCCTCCTATATCCGCATTTGGCCAAGCAGACACAACAGACAGCAGCCATTCTTCTTTAATTTCAATTAACTGTCCATTAGTAACTGATCAAACAAAATGTGTCCCCATAATTTAATGGCTTTCACTGGGCAGGCAATGTGACGGGGCCTAGACGCGGCCAGCCCTGTGTCCCTCGGGCTACAAAGGCCTTTCTGTTCAGACCCAGTGGAATTCTCCCAGCTGTCCTTTCACTCAGGGGGACAGAGTGAACCTCCGGTTGCCATCAGAGTGACAGTCTTTTTCGCAGCCATAGAAAGCCAGTGCAAGCTCCAAGGAGCTCGATCACCCCACTCTGGTATTGTGTCCCTCTCCACACACTCCTTTTCACAGGACACACATCACAGGCTTCAACAGGCCCCCTCCCGAAACAGAGGAGCACATTGGCTACATCTCTTACAGGATCTTTTACGGATATCTCTCTCTCTTTTTCTCCCTCTCTCTCTCTCTTGCTCTCTCCCTATCTCTCTCTATATATATATATATATATTTTTTTTTGCTCTCTCTCTCTTTCTCTATCTATCTATCTGTGTCTATCTCCCTCTTACTTACTCTTTCTCTCTCTCTCTCTCTTTCTCTGTTTCTCTCCCCCTCCCATTAAACACTATCGTAACCTGACTGGCAAAACTGTGACATGCATGAGAATTTCAGTGTTCATTACATTGTTGTTGAGATTTCTATATAAATAACAGCTAAACAAGTTTTTGGGCTGATTGCCATAAGTGACTCGGAAAAACCTCTTCAGGAAATGGCCTTGGTCAAAAAAATGTTTGTCTTAAGTTTTGGTCTGAGAGTTACAGAGAGCTCTACTGCAGAATCACTTGTGTGGCTCTCCATACTGGCCTGCACCGTGGGGCCACAAGCGTGTTCAAGAGGATCTGGGGGTCAGAAAGGCTTTGGGAAAGAGGCAGGGGGAAGCACGGTAGGGCTATGAAGAATGTGATTCCTGGCCAGCACATGGCCTGCGACAGTGCTCTCCCACTGGGGCCTGTTCCCCAGGCAGCCTGTTTGTGTCACGATTGCTCTAAATGATCTGTGCACCTATGTAAACACTCAGGCTGAACACACTCTGTGAAACACACACACACACACACACACACACTCACACATAAACGCGCACACAGACACACACACAGAGTCAGACATAGATATACACACACGCACACATACACACACACATACATATGCACATTCACCCACACACAGTCACGGTCAAACACACATACACACTCTCACAGTCGAACACACACACAGAGTCACACACACACATACAAAGTTACACACACTTTCTATCAATGGCAACGATGGCTCTATCTCCCTCCTGTCGTTATGCCTTTCTGACCAAGAGACAAATTTCTGGTATGAAATAATACCAAGTCTAGGTATTCTTAAATGACGATTACCCAAAGCAAATATTCCAAACAAAAAAAAAAACACAGAAATCAACAGAGCCCCCTTGTATCTAATGTTTTTCACTCAATGGCATCCTTTAAACACACAGCATGCATTCTTCTTGATTCTACACCAGTTCCGGATTAGACTCCTACTCACTCCAGCTCTTCCCAGAGCGGCCCATAAACTCTCTGGTCTCCGGGTTCCAAAGGTACTGTTTTATGGCATTTACTGTCTCGTGCAGCGACCTCTCAGGCCTGGGCTTGGGCTTCCAGCGCTCGAAGTTGAGGTCCTCCTGCTCCAATGGCTGATGTTCCACCAGGCCCTCCTGTTCCACCTCCATGGCCTCTGCCAGCCTGTGTCCATGCCGATGTCCCTCTGCAGGCTACAGAAAGACAGACAGAGAGACAACAGGAGTCAGTGCCTACTTGAGGTATTTTACAAAGTCTGATTCCCTTATTTTTCTCTCTTTTTTTAATCGGGGGGTCAGATGTTCATAAATCTTCATAAATCTCTGCTTTGGCCCATCCTCATTACTGGCAGCACTGATGATGGCTACACGCAAAATGTTTTGTTTCCTTATCTACATTATGGCCTGTATTATAACGGTGACATTTTATGTCAATACAAGATTGTGAAAATATTTAGCCCTTGTGGGCGGTCTCCCATTTTGTTACCATAAATCTCTACTTTCCCATAAATCTTGACTTTACCACCACCCAGTTCTGTACCATAAATTTCTACAAAATGCTACAGTGGTCACGGCAGCTAATGTTGGGTGCTCTGTCCTCGCGGGTATGTGTTCCAGAAAGCAGACAACGGAGGAGGCCGGTTGACCCTGCTGACCCTCTTTAGGAGAGCTAACCTCTGTACTCCACGCAGCAGCTGCACAAGTACTGCAAGGTCACCAACAAGCCAGATGTTACACATCGATTCTCAGCACTCATGATAAACAGCCAGCCAACAAAGGCCTCATCAGACCACCAGGGATAATGTGATATATATAAATTCAGTGAAGTTGCACACCCCACCACCCCCCACCACCCAAATCTCTCACCCCACCTCCCACACACAAATTCACAAATAAACAAAATAGATTTTTTTTTTAATGCCCAGTGAGCAAAAATTGTGAGAAGTGAATGTATAATTATGTTAGTATGGAGACATAATGAAACTGTTTTTTTTTTTCTTTTTGATTTTTTTTTTTTGACAATGTGTCCTCTAGACATTTTATTGTAACACGAAGTCCGGAAAAAGTAATTAGTCAATTTGTATAAAATATAGGCCTCTCAGGATGGCACTGTTATTTCGGCTATTTTGGATTTTTTCCACTTTGAGAAGAGATCTTGCTTAAAATGGGACCTCGAAGTTACGTATCCATAAGTGCAGAACAATCTCCACATTTCCAACTACTTTGAGTAACATTGTTTCATTACTGTGCTACAAATTTGCAATTTGACAATAAATTGCATGTGGCAGCAAATCGACGGTGTGTATGTGAAAGGTTATGAACATTTGTAGTAGCTACAGTTGTCTATACTCATCTGTTTACACATACTTGTTCAAAGCAGGTGCATAAGCCTTGGGTATTTCAGATCTACTCGTTATTTAATGGTGTGGGGAAAGCTACATTAATTTATTAAATTGGGAAATTGATATAAATGGTACCTGTATATTACCACTTACCGCTTTTGGCACTAAGTTTTCAAGGAGCTCTTCCTCAGCCCCGCCCGTGGTGGAATTGGGCTCCATCGTTCTTCACAGAAGAGAAAAGGTACTTGTTAAACCAATCACATAGACCGTCTTCAGCTCAGCGAATTAAAGCGACATCCAGTGAATTAACGACCAAAACCACAAATCCAGAGAAATGAGAGAAATCGAAAGAAAGTAAAACTATTCAGATGGACAGAGCTTCGCGTTTTTTTCATTAATCTATTTAGAAACAGTCTTAAACTGTGGGAAAAAGTTACATTAAATATACCGGAATATTTATTTCGTGGACGATAACTTCAGATGATATCTTCAAGCACACTCGACCCTAATGAAACGACCTATGAATTTGGTCAGACGGCAGTCTTTGATTTCATCAGTTTTGCCCATACACCAAGCACAGGGTTCTGAGGACCACCTTCCCACTAAGCGATCATCGTAGTGAATGAATTTCTCAGGCAACAAGTGGGGGTGGGATTGAAAGGACTGAGGCTTTTTTAATCCAAGAGGAACCTTTTGGCAACGGCGAGGAGCAGGGTGGTGTGGCATTCTGCACACGCACAACACAGTCCCATTGTCTGCAGAGTTTCAACCGATGCAAAGCCATTCAAGTTTAATATGTTAACCCCCCGAATAGCCCATGTCGTTACTGTAGGTAGCCTAAAAGGAACGTTGCATGCATAACATATATAACATTGTATTGTTTGTATTTAAGTTAGCAAATGTATTTCTCCAACGGATTTTTTCAGGTAATAATCCATGCCTTGTTTTGTTCCTTACTTTCTTAGACCTACTTAAGCACAGTTTCAACAATTTTGTCACATTCAGTTTGCCTAAAAGAGACGAGTAGCGGTTGTAGTTTCACTGTCACGGACCACTTGTTGCCAGTGGTGATTTTACACTCAGATAGGCTACTTCTCATTTGCTGACCAGTATCTGTATCCTAGTCACGTTGCGCACAGTTAGTTGGGGCACCCGCTGTGTTTTCTCATTTTTTTAACCTGAAAGACAAATGGCGTCATGGAAAATCTGTTCCTCTATTCCTTTTTATGATTGTTGCTTAAGGTCAGCGTTTTACGTTAGGTTCAGGGAGTTGAGGTAGAAAAGACAGTGTGTTAAGTTTAGTGCATGGGAAGGTTTTATTAAAACGCATAATGGTGGGCGACAATTGATCAGCCTACAGGGGCTGGTGGATAACTGAATACATTTAAATGTGTTTGTGTAAAACGTTCTCTATAGGCCTAGTGGTACTTACTAAAATGATTTAGTTGATACTTCGAAATAAGTAGGGTATTTAATTCACTTGGTCTTTTGAGGTCCGCTTAGTGTATGAATAAACATACAGAATACAATCATGACACTATAAAACAAATTCCAGGCCAAGCTCGAACTGGGGTAGATTTAGCGTCAGGATCCAAGGTGCTTGTCGTGACCTCCGCAGTATGCTAAGGTGGAACCCTTTGGGGATGCAGGGTTACGGGTACATCTCGTATCCATATTTAATAGCTTTACCTACTTGTAAGCTGTTTTTTATGTCGAAAGATGGCGCCCGTTCATCTCTTTTAGTTACGAAAAGAAAATGGAATATGTGTCCTTTTACTGCCTCCCTACTCAAAAAAGGTTATGTATTTTTGACGTGCTGACTGCATTGAGCGTGCGTGCGTAACCTAGTCTATATTACTTATACCAACCCTTTAAAAAGGTTAAATCGCAATTGGTTTCAGGGAAAGAAAGATTATCAATGCCGTCCGATACCGCAGAGGTATTTATAAAAGTAATGCAAAAGTGTGTCTTGCCCTAATAAAGATGAGGTGTGTTCTTAGCGCATGCGTAAATTAGCCAAAAGACGGCGCGGCTGAGGTTTGGACAAGAGAATGGAGCAGGGTTTATGTCAGCGCACCTCAATGCAAATGATACAGACGTGGTGGGAGAGCGGACGCGGAATACCAGAGAATGCCAGCACAATTCAAGATCGCACGGTTTTTAGCGAATCGTTTTAAATCTTCCTATGTGATACCAGTTGGATATATCTCCAGACCTTGCCTTATAGGCTGTTACTCGCGTGCAGAGTAAGATGGCAACGGACCGAAATCGTCAAGCCAATGGAATAACTCTCTCCGATACGATGGGTAAGTGAGCAAGGTCAATGCCCTAAAAATTGAAATTGCAATGCAATTGGGCAATGCAGAATACATCAGGCATTTTCAAAAGTGATCAGTGGTGTGATAGAAGCGGTCACTTAATGAAATAGGCTGTATTTAATGCTTACAGCAGCTTTATAGCCTGTATTGAAAATAAAACCGACTGTGATTGGGTTATCTGGGGACATTTTGAATGGCAAATTGTTTGTGCTCATAATAGTTCGGAGCATTGCTCACTCCTTCGAAAAGAAATATTGTCGTTACATCATCTGTTTTCCCAAGGTTTTTGTGTCGGTCATGTCATGTGCAAGCAAGTGCAACGCTACAAATGTTTTGATCAAATGTAGCCAATGTAGTTTGACTGTTGTGTGATCGACCAGACCAGTATATCAAATTAAGGCTTACCCTTCACAGTAAATAAGTGGCCCTGACGTTGATACACGAGGGTGGGTTGTTACATGCGGTTACAAGGTACCCGCCCATTAGGTCATGTCGGTCAGCCTGGTTCATCCAACATGAAACTACAACATCATGTTATACATTGGCATAGGTGTTATCTAAGGGCATGGAAACGCAACTACCGTTGCTTTTATTATATGTTGGCTAGTTAAAGGGTATGTGATGGCTGGCCAGTGCACAGGTAGCTAACGTTTTTTTTTTTTTTTTTTTATTTTGTTTTGTTTTGTTTTTTGGCTTGTTGTTACTCTTAGGGTCATTTAAGAGGAGGAAAAGGAAGTCCATAATCGTCACGGGGATGCTGCTTGTGGTGTCGGTGCTTATCCTTGTCTTTGGGCTTGCAGCCACCACCAGGACTCAGAACATCACAGTGGGAGGATACTATCCTGGAGTCATTGTGAGTTTCAAGGCATCTGAAGAAAGTGAGGAGTACTTAATAGATGCCATTATAATGTAGAATGAATCGAGGGAAGACCACACCACAAAGTCAACATCCACACACTCCATTTACATAATAAATGCATAAAATCAGCTGGCGCCCAAATATGCTTGTATTGTTTCCAGCACTAATTTTCCCTCATACCCTGTTGGTCGTAATTACCACAATACCACTAAATATCTATCTATCTATCTATATATCTATCTTAGATAGATAGATAGATAGATAGATAGATTAAAAAAAATGCTTATTCAAAGCTCAAAGAACAGCATTGGTGTTGTGTTAGGTTCTCTATTTTTGATTGCTTATTTTTTATGTATAGTTGTCATTTTTCATACCAGAAGAGTGCCTTTAATAATCAGAAAACTAGTACTACTGCAAATAGTGCAGTAGCCCAAGTTATCTCTAGAAATAATTTAAATAAAACTTTACCCTAAATTAGGAGTGGGAACTATGACACCTCAATGTTGACAAAGTAGTTTATATTGTGTTAAATGAAGTCTTTTGTGTTTCTCTATGTATCTCAAATACATATCACTCTGCTTTTCTTCCAGCTTGGTTTTGGTTCCTTTCTCGGAATCATTGGGTCTCATTTGATCGAAAACAAGAGGCAGATGGTAAGAGGTTTTGTATTTCACACTGCTGTCATTTTCCTGTCCTGGTATTACTAGTATATAATCTGTGAGGGTGTGGTCTATTCACATTTACTGGCCACATGTGTTCACAATGGTGCTGCACCTGTCAGATGTTTACAAACAACCTCTGTGGGGAACACATTAACATTGCCCATGTTTTTTGGTACTCCACAGTAGCCTACTTTCAGACTTTGGCTATTGGTTAAGCTAAAGAATTGCAGCATGTTCAGTGGCTTCTTGTGAAATATACCCAGAAATAGCCCAGTGAAAGAAGAGCAGGATGGATCTGTAGGCAGGAATGTGCCCAAGGAGCCACAGAGCAGAGGCAATAGGATCTGTTGCAGTCTGCCTCTGGCAGCATGAAGAATGGGTTGGGTCTGGTATGGTGCTATGCATATTTTTTCATGCAGGCACAGCAGTGGTGCATACATGTGGAGAATGTGCATTTCCTTTTGCATGCTTCTATGTGAAATGAAGCACAAGCACACATTTTTACAGAGGAGCATGGTGTGTTGAGATAAGTCTCTAACTTGGTCAGTGGTGTAAACATATGTTTGCGGGATTTTGTGGAATGACATCTTGAAGGGGTTCAGAAGGTCTCACCTAATCCTCCTCCTTGTTTTGCTGAAGTTCTGTAGACAGAATGGGGTGACGCGAAGCTGAATTCTCCTGTGTAGACACTCCCTGATAGAGGAGGGGAGGAGACTGACTTTTAGAGGAGGGAGGAGTATGGGTCTCTCTGAAAAGAACATGGCACTGTGCCAGCCCTACAGGCAGCATTAAAGGGACACTGCAAACAGAGGGCCAGGGCCCAGCACCCTCCCTCCCATTCCCTCTGAAAATCAAAAACTCTTTGGCAGGCAGCAGATAAAAGTGTGTGTGTGTGTGGTGCTGGTGGAGTGTGTGTGTTTGTGTTTGTGTGTGGTGGGGGGTGGAGGTGGAGTTCAAACAGGTACATTTTGGCAATGTGTGTTATTTTAATAGACCCTAAAGTCCTATCATATGAAGTGTCAGAAAGTAAAGTTGTTTTCTTATATTTCAGCTACTTGAGATATAATTCACTAACCAGCCCCTCATACTTCACTTCATTTTCTACAGGGGGTCTGGCATTGACAAGGTTGTCTGAGGCAGCATCTTGCCTGACCAATCAGAGAACAATTTCTTCATGGAGGTTTTTATCTGCCTTACCCAGTAACTAACATCTGGTCATGACGTATGCAATTAGCCTGACTATAAGCCTGCGTAGGCACTACAATTCAAATGTAGCACACAAAGTCGGCGTCATCACTCACAAACACTCCCTCTGTTTGCTGATTGGTCAGACAAGATGCTGCCTGAGACAACCATGTTAATTAAACCACAGCCTGTACGAAATGAAGTGAAGTATAAGGGGCTGGTTTACCAGGCTAGTAATTCACTTGGATGTATTGAAAAACATTTATTGCAGTTGTCAATTGGTCATAGGAAGTCCAATGCAATTTCAATTCATGAAAAAATGTGGGTACCATGCACAAAGGCAATTTTAGGTTTCATGATTTGGCATTTAAGGGAAATATGTTTGGCCTTTGATGCACACTGGATACTTCTTAAGGCCTAAATAAACATCTCCCCTGTTCTCATCGCTCAGTTTACCAGGCCATGCTGTAAATTTTCATCCTTTTCCAAATTTTTAACTTGCAGGATGTCGTACATGATTTTATTTAAAGCGGTGGAGACATGGTCAGTTCTCTATAATGCCCTCAGGCATCTCTTCATCCATATCTGTGGAGGCATCGTGTTTACAGTTGAATTTTAGTGAGGTGTGCCAAATTAAACAAAATGTTACAGGCTCTATCTTTATACATTTATCAACAGTATCAGTATGAACAGAGATTGATAAATGATGATTTCCTGTACTTTATTTCTGAGAGTTTAAAGGAGTATTCTTGTTTGGTATTTTGATTTTCTGCCCTTTTCAATGATATGAACATAAACTACCGTCACCATGTTTGTTATCACATGAATTTCAAATGTTCAGTGAATAAAACATTTTTTAACTATGGTTCAGCAAGTAGACATGATTCCATGTCCTCAGTCATGAAGTAACTCATTTCTAATGCAGGCTATATTTGTGCTTTCTTCATTTCTTCATCTTCACATTTGTTTTTTTATATCATCTCTCTTCATGGTTTCACCCAGAATAGAAGGGATAATTCATCTGTCTTACATTTGGAGTTAATTATACAGTTGTCCATCTTTTCTTGCTGTAACCAATTGCATTTTGTAACTTTAGAGGGTCTGTAAGGGATATGTAAATGTGATCTTTAGACTGTAAGGAAAGTAGAAGTGGCGTCTGCACCCTTTGTCTTATTCCAGCATTTTGCCCAGTGTGTAATTCAAGCAGTTCGACATAAAGAAAGGGGAGACTGCAAATAGGGGCTACAAAATACAAAATCTAATTTCTTTGGCCCTGTGTGCAGTGTCCCCTTTCTTTAGAAGTTGAACAATGTTCAGCATAAATAAACATGCCACAAAAGACCTTTAGTTTTTCAAACCGAATCCTAAACCTAATTTCTCATACGCTCCCACACAATACTGTCTCACCTTAAGCATGTGTGCATTTACATATGGCCTTTAGAAGTAGCTGCCTGCTAAGTAGTAACTGTCACTCTACATTGATTAATGGGTTAGTTGTCTTTTAAATGTCCAAAGGTAGAGATCCCAGCTTCAGAAAGTGAAAGCCCTGTGATGTATTACTTCTGCCTGCGCACTTAACACAAATAATTTCACAAATAAGCTGATCTTCATGTTTAATTATTTGTGTGCTCATTAGGATTAGTCATTTAACAAAATGTTCAGAATAAATGTGGCAGGGTTTTAACTTTCTCAAGCTGGGCTCTACGTCTGTGTATGGTATATGTCTGAATAGTGTGAAAATAGATAAGTGATGACCAATGACATGACTGTGACTTATGTGACATCTATTTGTTAGTGAGATTATTTAGTTCATTTAGAGTAGCAACAGTAAATTGATTAGCTGCTGAGGGGTCAACTACTACATGTTTATCAGAAAGAAAGCACTATTCACATTCCACAGATATCCAGTTTACTATCATAGAGGGGTAAAGACACTGGAGAATGTAAATATTTAAGAGAACAGAATCACTGATTTTTACCTTTTCCCCTTTAAAGCATTCCACAGAGCAGGTAATTGGTTGTCAAATTAGTTACTGATTATGACAACTTGGCAATCAATCAACATGTTTGTCATTACTCTAATTAAACTCATGAATCTTACTAACAGAGAAATACCATGTCACAAAATAAACAGGAAGTCTGTGAAAAGAGAGAGTTAATCTAATCAGGATGAATTTGTAGAAATGACAGTCTAATGAGGAACAAGAGTAACAGTGGTTTGGTTACACCGTGTAACGGTGTTTGGTTACCAACTGAGAAGTGCCTTTCTTTTGAATAAGCAATATTATAAGATGTTAATAGGATACAGATTACAATCAATTTTTTTTATTTTTACAGTTTCTCTGTCTCTCTTGTTCTCTCTCTCCTTCTCTCTCTCTCTTTCTCTGTCAGCTGGTGGCATCTATTGTCTTTATCAGTTTCGGTGTGGTGGCTGCCTTCTGTTGTGCCATTGTTGATGGGGTGTTTGCAACCAGGCACATAGTAAGTATTCCTAATTCTGTTGCTATAAACGATGGGATACGCTGTGAATTCTGCATGTAGATGTGTCTAATATTCCACAGGATCTTGGGCCCCTGTATGCCGACCGGTGCGAATACTACTCAGACGTTCCAGCAGTTGAGAAAGTTGTGAGTACATTACTCTCCATTGCCATGTATTATACTGTTGTCAAAGGTGCGTAAGTAAGACATTTATGACAAGCAGTATCAAACTGGTCCTGATGTGTCATAAAAGATTAAGGAAAGATGTTAGATTGAAGTATTGATTTTATTGATGACAATAATGCCGCTAGAATATTTGCATTTTCAAACCCAATTTACAGCCCATAAATTCTGTTTTAATTTTGGTTTGCCTCTTGCCTCTGACGGGGGAACAACAAGAACAATATTTTGAACCCTTCTCCAGATAGCGCCTTTGACTACACATCTAGCTTTTAATGTCTTGTTGAAGGCTTATTAAATAATGAGCAAGTGGACAGCAAGCTCTGATTGTTTCCAGTGTATTTCTAGGTTCAATGCCAACCTCTTTCCCGGGCTTCCTGTAATTTACGTGTCAAGAGCAACACCTGCTACTGCTGTGAGCTCTATAACTGTGGCAAGTAAGTGTTCTGCACAGTCTTTTAAAACTAAGGTGAAATATCATGTCAAAATAATGCATTGATTTTACATCTGTTCATTTTTCATTTGAGTTTATGTTGATTGAGATTTTGTTTGTTGACCTTAATTGGTTTCAGCAGTACTGGAAAGGACACTTGTGTTTACCTATGTTTCAGAGAGCATCCTCTTTTGGGACCTCAGAATAAAGATGTTTTGAAAAAAGTTAGGAAATCGTCCATGATTTGGAAGTAGGTCTTCCTTGTTTTTGCGCCACTCTTACCCACTGCTTTATTAGATTCACAACCCCATAGTTTGCTGTGGTTGAGCTACTAAATCACTCTGTGTGGAGAATTCCTGTCTGGAACACACAAAGAAAATGACTGGGTGAATCCTCCTGCATGGCCTGGATTTTCTGTCTGTGTGACTCCATGAAGACCCAGCCTCATTCCTCTGTTCCAGTTCATGCCGCAACACTTGTGACTACCTTTTGACTACAGCATTTCATCCCTTTTTGAGTTTTTTTGTTTGAAATGCAAGGTTGTACTAAACTGGAAACCACTGTCTCTAAGCCAGATGGTTGTGTTTGTCATAAACTTTCTTTTTAAAAGCTCATCTGCACCTCCAGGTTTGGCTACATCCTCCCGGAAAAACCTTTGGCATGTACTCCGTTATCATGATGGTATCTCTACCGAGTAGCAATTGTTAAATGATGTCTGTGGACTTGCTCTGGGTGCTTTTTGCTTTGACAGCTCTCCAAAGGTGGAGATCCCAGTTTCAGAAAGTAAAAAGACATGCCATATGTTTTTAATCCAGCTTATTCTAATCAGTACACAAATCATCAGGCAGGTAACTGCTTCATGAAATCATCTGTGTTAACTGCACAGGCTACAAGAAAACATGGCAGCGCTTTTTTATTCTTTGAAGTCTGGATCTCCACCTCTGCTGCTCCCACCAACTCAGGCTCTCTCTATTTCTCATCTTTGTCCCCAGTAGTCATGTGGAACTGAGGGGGGGCTACCATGAGTACACGGAGGTACAGAGCTGCCGTGACGTGGTGTACCTCTACCACCTGCTGTGGACCGCAACCATCCTCAACATCATCGCTCTCTTCCTGGGTATCATCACAGCTGCAGTCCTGGGGGGCTTTAAGGACATGGTGAGAGAGACAAAGTCACTGAAGGGGGGATGCGTTTGGGAACTGGTGTTTTTTTACAACTTTGTTTAAACTGTGCATTTGTATCTACTGGTTTAGTGTTTGTAATGTCATAGTGTTTTACCTCATTTAAATCATACACTTTTGATTGTTTTGGTATTTTGTATTTCATATATTTTTGTATTTGCATATTTAAATTAGCATCATTTTATTTTTTTCAGAAAAGAAAAAGAAATTACAGGAAAGGTTTTTAAAGAGCTTTTGCCTTTAACATATTTTCGGAGTTCGGAGAACAGATCTGTGAAAACTAATGGAAGATCAGTCCATTTTGTACAAGGGCCAATTCTATGTAAATACCACTACCCTGGTTTACAAACCAGTTTTAAATACTGGCTGTAAAGGAATGTCTGAATGTTAAACTGGGCTCGTGTTATGACAGATCAGGGTATATACTGTAACCAGTGATAGAAAAATATAAATCAGAACTATATTCCCAATCACCTGGTTGTACATGTGCACCTAATACAGCGGATTTCACCTCTTATACCTTGCTGAAGAGCTGTGCTTATTAGACAGCTTTAGTGATTGATTTAGTGAATGGCTGAAACAAATAAGTGGTGCTGGATTGTAGCTTCTGCAGCCAGGTTTCCCATCACTGGCTGTAACTTTTTGCTGTCTGGTTCTGTTAGATGCCAACTGCTGCCCCAGACACTTGTGAACCTGAGCCCCTACCAGTGCCAAGCCCTCCTGAAGCTCCTGGCCCGTCCACCTCCTACAACTCTTACTACAACAGTGCCCCCTGCCTGCCACCCTACACTGCTTACGACCTTCAGGTTATCTGTCTTCGTTTTAATCAATTCTTATTCTGTCACTTGCAGTATTTATTGGAGGGGATAGGGTTTGACCACTGTGTATAAAATATCTCCTTGAGACAGCAGACACTTAAACATGACTGAAGATGCGGAGGTCGATAATGGGCTCTATATGCTTTTTAATTATGTATACCCTTCCTGCAGAAATAGCTCAGTGCTAAGGGCAAGAGCCTAAATGGAGAACTAAAAGCTGTGTGTATAGCCTTTCTTCAATGTAAAGTGAATCTATGTGTAGGCAACTTGATGTAACATATGGTTTAAAAAAGGTGTACACAAATCATGATGTATTTTTTTCAATCTAATTTCCTTAGGCTGCCAGTATGTACCCAGACTCTTCTGGTTTGTCAGATGACTCTCAGTCTGGTGTGAGCCACATGTGGCCCAACATGATCCCTCCCCGCTACTCTCCACCACACTACCCTCCAGATGAGAAGCCTCCCCCATACAGCCCTTGACGTGTCAGTGAGAACAGAAGAATAATAAGAAGACGACAACATAATTTCTACTGCCCTGGACCATGCCACTGTATCATGAAAATTCGTGGGTATGAGGTGAGAAGGACCTCAAAGAAGAAGAGTCACCATTGCAGGGGACTGCTAATGTTCCAGATGACTGGGATATTTGGTGGAGGGAAAAAAATGTTGCTTTATGACATAACACAATACTAGTGTACTATTCTGGGCTAGTGGGCAGTCATGGGCTCTTAAGGCCTTTCAGTGTGTAAATGTGTGAGAGACTGCATTTTCTTACATGAAGTCACTTGTTGCTGACACTCTTTTCCAGAGTGACTTACAGTGAATTAGGTACAGGGACAGTCCCCCTTGGAGCAATGTGGGGTTAGATGCCTTGCTCAAGGACACTTCAGTCGTATATAGGGTGCAGGAGAGCACTGGTTATTCACTCCCCTACCAACATTTTTTTCCTACTGGTAGAGAATTCTAACCTGTGACCTTCTGATCCTAAGACCATTTCATTCACTATTAAACCACAGCTGCACTTGAACATCTTCATATCATAAAGAAAGACAGAAGTGAAGGAATGCAGGGAAATGTGCAGTATATGTCACTTTGACAACACTGTGCTCTTTTTCTGTCAGGAGGCCTGTAGCAGATTCTACCAAACCATATTGTAACACAAGACACCAGAACAGACTGCCCTATGCGGCGCGACACTTTAAGGCCTTTCTCAATTCATTTCTCCTTCAAAGCATCTCACTACTCCCAACTGGTCTCTGCCAGTCTCCTTTATGGCACGAGAAAGTGGATAATCTCTTTTTTGCACTGTATTGTCTTCAGTAGACTAAGCTATGCTACAAGACTGGATTTTATTTGTTTACCTTTGTGCAGCTAGACCTAAAAGAATCTAAAGACTCAATTCAAAGCCCAAATTGTTTTTTTCCCAAAGACTGAAAGTATTGCAGTGTATAAGATGTATGCTGTCATACATGGTTTAGTAGTAGTGGGAGGTATGTAAGTTGTACAAATAACTATGTTGCATAATCTCAAGCCATCAGATAGGATGTAAATATTGTATGCTAAATCAAAATCAATATCACCCCTTAACATTTAAAATGTGGATGATGGTCCTAAGGTATTTCCATTCAGATCGCTGGAGGCAAAAACTGGTTTTAATGCTGCTGTGTTGCCACTGGCTGTGATTGGAGGTGCTCAGCGATCTCAGAAAAACATCTCATTTTATTTAGCATCCCCTTTACAGCATCATACTGTTGTTGGCGTTCTTAATAATAGTGCAAACGTGTTCATGACAAGCAAATATTTTCTAGAAATTCTCCAACTCAGTAATTGATAACCTGGCTTCAGAAGTTATAATCCAGTACCATGAATTTATTCCAACTATTTACTAAATCACCTGACTCTAGGTCAAGTCTTCAGCTGGATAGAGAAGGTAATTATTTAAACCACCTGTATTAGGGGCACAGGTAGAACCAGATGATATGGAATATGTGGCTTGCCCAGCTTGCCCATCACTGCTCTAATTACTCTCCTTCATTAATTGGTACACCTTCTTACAGTAATAGACAGTTTAGCTGTTTCACAAGTTACCATGAAGTTGTGACTGCCATATTTCCTTTTTAGTGAGTCAAGTGAAATTTAAGAATCATGTATGAACTGTCCATTGCTTACTGTTCCTTTTTTCATGACCATGTAATATCTGTAAGGGGTTTACAGAACATACCATGTCATGTCAACCCCCTTTTGGTTCCACCATTATTTTGTTGAAGGTGATAACACGCATTTAATCTATCAAAGTGATTTTTCAACTTGAACCAATTGATTTGCCTGTTATTAAAATGTCTTTGTAAATTATTTCTATTACTGCAGTCCAACACATATAATTTTGTATTAATATTGTGTACCATAATACCAACACATCACAATGGTCATGAACCATCATCTATACCCAACCTTAATGAGATCAGATTATCGACAGCTCCATGATTATGCATATGACTTGTATATCCCTTGTCTTCAGTTGTTGACCTTGTGTAGGTTATGACCAACAGCACAATTAACATATTAACTGAAATAGCCATTCTGCTCATTGTAGATCACTGAACATGCAAGATGCACAGAACTGCACACATGGAGAACTTGAGAGCCAGTCGATCAAAATTAAACCAAAACCCCTCGTTCTATGTGGAGATGAAATTTATTCTGTATAGCACTAAGACCTAATAAATACATTTCAAAAGAAATATGTGTTAACTGGAAAAGGTCTTTAGTACAATTATGTACACAATACACAGTTGTTAATGTTTTGCTTCATACAGAATAAAAGTTAGAAGGACTTTTATGTAGTCATTTCATACTGATGCAATACCACCAAGCAGAACTAATGTCAGAAAATGGCAGTTTACGGTCCAACACAACTACATACCAACAAGACATCTGGGAGAAATAAACATGAAGACATGATTTTGGATGAATGAGCCTTCATTATATGCAAACTCATATAAAAAACATTGAAAAAAGACAGAAATTTACTATGTTTGTACTAATTCAACACATAACCCCTCTTACTGAAAAGAAAGCAGCTTTTGGCATCCTTATCAGTTGATGTGCGGTTAACAATGGGACATATGACCAGCATATTAGCGTCATTTTTAGTGAAGAGTGAAACAGGATAGACTTCATGACCGGCGCAAACGCAGAAAGATACATTTGCAGTCTTCCCATAATCCCTTTTCTCATAAATCTCATTCACATATCAGTTTAAATACAACAAAACACCTATTCCATTCTACAGATCTGATGAGGCCTTTTTTTTTTTTAACATGATGCTTTTCTGCACATGCCCTGCTCATTTTCACAAACATTTTTTTTTATTCCAATTAGAAAACTTAGTGCAACATCAAACACTAATCTTCCTCTAACATCTTAACACAATCTCAACATAAACACCAATGTTTCATTAAAAAAAACACTTAACCAGTGCTGGACATATTCAACTCAAAATATATTATCCTAATTTTTTAACTAAGGGAATGGATAACAAAACATTGCTGCAGTTCTAATGGTCAATTGCGGTATGCTCAATATATTTTATTCCTCCTGTTCTTTCATTATCTGAAAACTCACAAACATTTCACCAGTTATGTTAAACACAAATACTTACCAGTATGGATGAGAATTGAGTCATAATTAAGAAAACTGGGATATTCATGATTTTCTTGGACACATCAACACATTATTCCCAATATAAAAGTAAGAAAGTGTCAAGAGTACAGAGGCAACACCGCAGGAGCAATAGCATTTGGTACCAATTTAGACCGTGGCATAAAATTGTGTTGTAGAACTGTTTCACACAGTTCATTAAGATTCAATACAAGTTTCCATGTGAAGATAATAACCGATGATAACTGTAACATGACGTTAATTATTGTGTCCATGTCAAATAGTCAATCCTACTGCCGAACAGTCAAATCTCAAAGCTAAACCTGGACCCAAAAAAATATATAATTTTCTAAAGAAACTTTAAGAGGAAGGCACCAGTCCCAGAGCATGAAGCCCCAACAGCTCAGTATGTCTCTGGTATAACAAACTCAAACTCAGATGAGCTCTCAGCATTCCCACTGGCGCCGGGGCGAGGGTGTGCCAAGGGCCGAGCATGCGCCCCAGGTCGCGTGTGAGCGTCTGGTTCCACGAAGATGTCATCCCAGCTCAGAATCTTACTCTGACCTGAGGGCTGAAGTGCTTGGTTGACAAAGTGCGACCTTCCAGGATTGATGTGGTGAACGATGCCTTCCTCGTTGATGACGGGAATGCCCCCTGCACTCTCAGACACATAGGAGTAAGGCTTGAACTGCAAGGTCTTACAAGGCAGGAGACGGTACAAATTATTCTCATTGTCATCTTTCTCTTTTCTGCCAGATGGGTCCTGGTTGTGGACCTGTTTACAGTGAGAGGAGAGCACCTGGTAATTCATGAATGTCTCATTGCACAACAGACACTGATACCTTCGCTCGCCTGTGTGACTGATTTCATGCTTTGTTCTGTACTCTGCCAAGGCAAACACTTTGTCGCAGTAATGGCAAGGGTACTTCTTCTCCCAAGAGTGGGTGTTAAAATGCCTCCTGAGACTCGTAAGACACACGTATGGGCGCTTGCAGACAGCGCACACATAGAAGGTTTTACCATCCATGATAAGCTCATAGTGGTCATCAGACTCCACCTTTGCTTTCTTTTTACTGGGGCCACGAGGTGAGCTGTCACCTGTGCCATGAGTGGACTTTCTCCCAGCGCTGGTTCTCGAATCACCTTCTCCAGGATCCTCCTTGACCGGGACTATATCATAGGTGTTCTCTCCAATGTTGGCGTACACCTTGCACCCTGGGGACAGCGAGTCAATCTCTGAGGCTTTGTCTAACGTTATTGTCTTTTTGGCAGTAACAGTTTGAGGTACATTCATGCCCGGACTGTTTTTGCTGCCGACTGATGTCCGCATATCAGAAAGCTTAATTTTGCCTTGTTGGTCAGAAGACTGCTCCAGAATGGTGGTCACCTTCTTCTTTTGAACTCCCAGTACTTCATTACCATCGAGGGGCAGGGGAGGGCTGTGGAGCTGGGGTGTGAGGCTGTTTGCACGGACTGGTGTGGTGGGCTGGCTGTGATTGGATGATCCGGCAGGGGAGCTGGGAACACTGATGATACTGTCGGGAGAGATCATGGGGTCAGGGAGGGGGGCAGGTTCCTGCTGGAAATGAAGAGAATTTGGAAGAGATGATTTCCCCCCATCAGCTAGTCCAGTCGTGGGATTCTTCTCCATTACCTCCAGTGCTTTTGGAGCATCCTGCCCAGCTTCTTTAGATGGCTCATTCCCCGCTTGTGGACAGTTTCCCTCCTCTGCATCCACATCTATAATTTCAGAGGGTTTACCCTTGAAACCTCCCTTTGGGGGCTCTGATTTTGACACGAAGAGAACGTCGTCATTGTCTGCATCTGTCTCTTTGTCAGGACTGCCACTTGAAAGACTAAATTCTTCTGCAGACAGTGAAAATGACTCAGTGATGATGGGCATGTTCTCTGTGCTGGATTCATTTTTCTCTGAGCCACCTCCACTGCCCTCAGCATCCTTTGACAAGCCAGGTAAGCCTTTGACCTGAGAAAGTGGCACACCTAGATTTGCTATGAACTTCACACCCAAGATCTGGCCGGCAGAAATCAACTCTTCGAGTTTGTCAGAGCGGACTCTGCTGATTTTAGCCGTGTAAATATAATTTAAAATCTCCTCAAATATTTCTGCCTTAATAAAGTTTAACTCAATCACCTGTCCAGCTACTGAGAAGAGCTGTCGAAAGTAAGTACTTGAAGCAGACAACATGATCTTGTGTGCTTTAAATTTACGATCCTGGACAATAATGGTGACATCACAGAATAATCCATTATTTCTCTGCTCATTGACAGATTTCAGCACCGACACAGGAAACTGGGTATCAGTTGCTGAAATCAACTTTAGCCTCGACATCCCTGCAAAGAAAGAAAAGAAAAATATATACATTATGTTTACGCTTAAGCAAGAGAACCTGTTATTAAAGACGTTCTCGCTACTAGTATTCATAAACATTACATTTTCTGACTAATTAACATTACAAAGGATAGCTCACTGTGCAATAACAGACCAGGAAATGTGAATTATACTTTATCTACAAAATGCAAACATTGAAATGCAAGATCACGTCAGGACTTTTACAACGTGTCTAGTAACTACGTTAGAATTATCACCAGTTTATCACGGTTTCATCGAACCAACACAAATAGCGGCGCGGTAGCTAATGTGGGTAATCCAAGCCCTTGCATCCAACACAATGCAGTTTCACTACTTTTATTGCAATTCCGAGAAACGTTGCACACCATTCCTTAACTCAAAAGTTAGCTATATCGCTAGTTGGTAAAATCGGTTTTTAATCAGTACTGTCCGCGCGGGCCTTGTTTCACTACCTAAACTTTGTTGGTGCTTGCACTAGCATGCTAGCTATTAGCTTAGGAGTTAGTGGGAGACAAACTGCTCTAACTTATCTGATATTGTTCACGGGCATACAGGTATATCACGCGGAATACACTATGATGCACTGGGCAGACTGGCACCTCCTCTTTACTAAATTATCTGACTGAATCTTAACCAAAACGTGATGGTTTACGTTCACTCTCGCCAATGTTCGACAGTAAACGTTATTTCATCCATGTCCGCAGGTTGCGGCCTAGCTGCTACCTAGCCTCTGCGCTTTATTACGGTAAAATATAACGCTGCTAACGACAAGTAATAAAATATGGGTGAGCCTTTATTCATCTTTTACCTGCAACTCCAAGCCCGTTTACTTTACTGTCACCCAATTATGAAAATAACAACGGGTGATATCGCTTTGGACAACAAAACGTTTCCTTTCTTGTTCCAGACAGTCGGAGCAACCTGCCACGCAACGCATGACCAACAGGAGTCGCATACCGATTTGTTTAGATAACGCGTGCTACGCAAGTTAATTATGCCAATAATATGTGTCATCATAATGTAGTAGTGGACAGGCAAAATTGCCAATTGTCTCCCTCTAAGTGCGTCTTAGAGGTTAAATAAAGCACACCTTATTAATACTAATATAATGGGGGAAATGTGCAGAGTGACTTGAACCTGTAAAAGAGATTGCCGTTTTTTTTTTTTTTTAATCATGTATCGTATGCTACCTTGTTCACAAACATTACTCACTGCATTTTTGTTTAGTCAACGAGGATGCCCACTTTGAAAGCGTGGGACCCCCCTTGATGGTGATTTTTTTAAGCTCTGCTTAAAGTTCACACATAGCCAAGTTCCCTAGTCTTCTAAAATGATTTTGAAAAGATAACACATTGAACACGGAGATTTCCGGTGAGTCGTCGATGGTCAAAATAAAAGCCAAAATTTAGAACTGTATGGGGCCCTCTGTATTAAAGCCTTTGATTCGATAAAATAATAAAGCATTAATCGTAGGATAGGTGTACTTGTGTTTGGCGATGTACTTTGTTGTCCACTCACCTCACTAGAAATAACCGTAAAAATCAGACCTCTATCAGTTTACCATTCCACAACGGCAAAGTCGGATTTCCTGCCAGTATCTTGTTGATGCCGTAGTCACATACGTTCTCAGTCAGTCATGGCGGATGTTTTGTTGAAGACCAGCGTCTTAAAATGAACAATAATCATTTTCTAAAACATTTATTACACATGAGAATTCGATACATTTGAGTATTTTTAAGCAAAAGACATGTTTTCGATATAACCAACCTTAGTCGAACGCAATTTTACGAGGTTAACAACGAACGTGTAGCTTAGCAAATTGTTTATGGTGACGCACTGTATGTGCTAACGAGTTACCTGCATATCGTTAACTTGTGTCCGCTTGTTGCATAACATTACTACTAGCCTGTTTGAATTTGTAAAAACTGTAAGGATGCCTGAGAACCATCGCCCAGACCACGAAAGCAAAAACTCAGAAGCTACCAGCCCTAAGCGAAGGCGTTACAGTCGATCCAGTAGTGGAAGTTCTCGTGACTCAAGTCCTGGGGTGAAGAACTGGAGATACGAAAACTATTTTGTCAAAGAAGAACGTAAAAGCAGAGGTAGACCACGATTTCGAAGTTCTCGCAGCCGCTCCAGATCTAGGGAGCGTCCTACATGGGCTGATCAGCGAGACAGTCGGCATGGACCTGGCTCGAGAGCAGAATACTACGATCAGAGGGATGATGCCCAGCGCCAACGTCAGGAAGCTTTTATCGCCAGGTAATGCATGTTGAAATCAGTTCTGTGAGGTAGGGTATAGTACAAAGGTGGATGTTAAACCCGGTTTAGTTAACCCAGACGATAACAGACTGTTAGTAGCCGATCCCAGCGCTTTATTTCTTAACTAAATAAATGGAAACTGCCTGTCTTCTTCTTTCTGGTTCACCACTAGTTCTGGGCTAAGCAAACCAGGGTTGTGACTTAACCGCCTTTGCAGTGTATCCCACTAAGCACTGTCACAATCTATATATTACGTTGAGCTCCAATTTTTTCTCTGTATTGATTATGTTTGTTGTGGTCTCTCTAGGCGTTTACAAGAGAGAGAACGAATAGGTGAACTGGGATCACCCGAGGTCTGGGGATATTCACCAAGAGTGAGAGAGCCAGAGTAAGTGTAACCTGTGCTGGTTTCATTATTTAACAAAGCAATGATATTAAGGGTTTAAACATCTGATCCTACCTGTATTTATTATAGCTCGGACGAGCACACCCCAGTTGAAGAGGATGTAAAGAATAGTAACTCGGATAGTTCTGAAGGTAGAGTATTTCATGTATTAAAGAACATTTAGAGTATCCAGTTGCATACATTGATGTGATTGAAGCAGATGATCTTATACTACAAACTTATATGGGTTAATAGAAGAGAAGAAAAAGAAGAAGAAGAAAAAGAAGTCAAAGAAGAAGAAAAGCAGAAAACACTCAGAGGACAGTGAATCAGAAAGTGATTCAGAGGGTATGTAGCCCTCATATCAATTGTCAGTTACTGATTAATTCATCCCATGAATAAGTGCAAGTTTAATCGGTGCTCTCTGTGAAGCTTATTTATTTGTTTTTCAGAAGAAGTAGTGAAAAAGAAGAAAAAGAAGAAGAAAAGCAAAAAGTATGTACCACCCTGAAAAATATGAAATGCTTTTGCCTTTTCCCATATGGTATTTTTTAAAATAGAGGACAAATAAGATCTTATGTAAAACTACTCAATATCTCCTTCAGGAAGAAGTCCAAGAAGAAGAAGGCCAAGAAGAGTCGCAAAGAGTCCAGTAGCTCCAGCAGTGACCAATCAGAAGACGAAGAAGACATGAATGATGATCTTTGGGTGGAGAAGAATGGCGAAAACATTGTGGGCCCTGAGACACCACTTACCCACCTTTCCCAGGATGACAAGCCCCTTGAGTGAGTTGGTCTTCCATTCCAAAAAACAAATTGGGAAAGTGCACCTTAACCAAATCAATGGTCTCAGAACAAGCCTCAGATCAAGAGGGTCACTATGCAAAATAATAACAAACATCTACTTGATGAATACACAAGAAAAAAGAAACATGAATAAAGAATAGTAATAAACATGGTAACAAAAACAAATTTTATTCTTTCAGGGTGGACTACATGTTTTACTATGGTTGGTTTTCTCTGTGAGAATAAACATGTAGACGACTGTGTTTTCTGCAATGCTGAGTTTTGTTGTCCCCTTTCCCATGTTAGCTTTGGGCACGCTCTCCTGCCTGGTGAAGGTGCAGCCATGGCAGAATACGTGAAAGCAGGAAAACGTATTCCAAGAAGAGGTGAAATCGGACTGACCAGTGATGAAATCGCATCTTATGAAAAATCTGGCTATGTTATGAGTGGTAGCAGGTAAGGGTGTTTTTGTCCATATTTGTGTTTATAGTTGTGATTTATTGTGGATTATTAACATATACATCTTAATTAATTACAATATTTTGGAATAGTTAATTTGTTTAATCTTTGAGTTTCACTTTTTAAACTAAATTAATGAAATAAATGATCAGTCAATATTCTAATTTACTGAAATGTATGTGTATTATCCTGGTTGGGAAAAGTTTTTATGTTGTCGAGGACTATTCAATGACATAACTGTCAACTCCTTAGACATCGTCGCATGGAAGCTGTGCGTCTGAGAAAGGAAAACCAGATCTACAGTGCTGACGAGAAGAGAGCGTTGGCATCTTTCAACCAGGAGGAGAGACGGAAGAGGGAGAGCAAGATTCTGTCCAGCTTTAGAGAAATGGTGTACAGAAAGACAAAAGGCAAAGAACAGAAATGAGGAGCACCTTGCATTTATGATGTTTATTTTAATTGCATCTGTGTAGGTAAATTGCGTTTTGGGGTACACCGTAAAAAGTGCAGCATAGACCAAACTTGGCAATGTTTTGCATGGATCTTTTTATGTGGGTTAAACTTATCAATGCCATGTATGTAACCTATGTCATGTTTGTTCACAATGCATATGGTATTGTGAAGTAAACCAATATAAAACAATTCATGCAGCACTTTGCAGTAAGTGCCGCACTTTTTACTGCGTATGTGCAGTATCACTGTATATTTGTTAATAGCTTTTAAACATGGCATTTAAAGGTGCACTAAATAAATGTTCATTGTCTGTTCAGTAACCTTTCTTCAGTAGACATAATGGATATTTGGACCTGCAGACAATTACAGTATGTGCATTTTTGTAAGGCAAGTGAAAACATATGGGAATTTTGGTTTTTACACATCAGACTGACTTTGAAAGCATATTTTGAATATAATAAACATTTTGGTGAACAACAAATGGTTTCTTTATTCGCATGCTATTAATGTAGGACCTTACTTAAGTTTTTAATGTGTCTGTTGTTCTCTGTGCATAGCTATTTTCATCTAACAGTGCGCCCAGCACACCTCTGTTTCTGTTGAATTAAATAATTTGCAATGAATAATGCATATCAAACTTGCCCCTGTATTAAGAGCTTTGTCTCTGGTGCCATGGTCCCAACAGATGCCAAGAACATGGTTTCAAGACACAGAAATAGTCACCAGAAATACATGGAGACTGGAAATTAGTGCTTGACTGGAAAGCAAGTGTATTGAAACACCTGCCTTTTCATAATCAACATCATGCTATGCGTAACTTTACCTTTGCTGATGAAGTCATACAAAATACTTCTTTTTAACATATTGTAAGGTATATAAACAAAACAAAAAATGCATTTTGTGTAATTTTAGGATATTTAGTCTGAACAAAATGCTATAGAAAGGCTTAGGGCTGCATTAATTAGGTTAAAAAGATAAATTGGTGAATTGGATGCCACACCCAAATTGGTAAATCAGACATTGGGCAGCAGGGGCCAATTGAATGCCACACCCACAGTGTTAACTATATTAAGCAGACTCACAGCAAGGTGTTCATGTTTGTCTGGGAAACAGGTATGTTGAGGCATTGATTTTCTCTTGAGTAGTGTGGTGTGAAGTTTCTGTTTGTTTTTGTTTTAACTTTGGTGTAAAAGTAAGTAATGACTTTCTTGGTTCTTAGGTGAAGCTCTATTGGTAGAGGTAACTGTTTGGGCTAAAGTTTGTGAAAATGGTAAGTGCATATTTTATTAAAACTTGGTCATGAATTTAATAATGGGTTATATGGTGGTTTATGGTATGGATGAGTATCCTTTTTGTGTGATTACAGAGAGAGTGCATTTCTGTCCATGTTGGCCAAGCTGGTGTACAAATTGGCAATTCTTGTTGGGAATTGTACTGCTTAGAACACGGAATTCGTCCTGATGGGACAGTTGGTGGTGACGGTCTCTCTCCTGCAGATTCCTCCTTTGGCACATTTTTCAGTGAAACTGGTGCTGGGAAATATGTTCCTAGGTCTATTTTTGTGGACTTGGAGCCATCAGTCATAGGTGGGAAAGCCTGATTGCTCACTGCAAATAACTTTGGTTTGGGGACTTGCTTTTTAGATAAGTGCAACGTTGTGAAGTACTGTTTACTTATTTTGACAGATGAAATCCGTAATGGGTCCTACCGCCAACTGTACCACCCGGAGCAGCTGATTAGTGGCAAAGAGGATGCTGCCAATAATTATGCCCGTGGACATTACACTGTTGGAAAGGAAATTGTGGAACCTGTCTTGGACCGAATTCGCAAAATGGTAGGTAGCTGCATTAAACATTGCTTATGTTCATGATGACAATGTTCTACAAAGGGCCTCCCAGTTGGTGCAATGTCCTTAACATTATCCTTATCTTACTTGTGGCTTATATCTTCGCACTGTATCTGTAAAATAGTTGGGGTCTGCAAGTAAGCCTAAGAGTACTTCATTGTGCAGTAGGCTGGCTTTATCCCCTTGGAGCTATTGACTTTGAACAGTTGGCCATGGGGCATGACTAGCTAACTGAGCTTGTCTTTTGCTTTTGTTTCTCAGTCAGACCAGTGCTCAGGTCTTCAGGGGTTCCTCATCTTCCATAGCTTTGGAGGAGGAACTGGTTCTGGTTTCACATCTCTGCTGATGGAGCGTCTGTCTGTGGACTACGGAAAGAAGTCAAAGCTGGAGTTCTCGGTATACCCTGCTCCCCAGGTGTCCACTGCTGTAGTGGAGCCCTACAACTCCATCCTGACTACCCACACTACTCTGGAACACTCGGACTGCTCCTTTATGGTGGACAATGAAGCCATTTTTGATATTTGTAAGCGTAACCTTGACATTGAGCGTCCCTCCTACACCAATTTGAATCGCCTCATTGCCCAGATTGTTTCGTCCATCACGGCATCTCTACGTTTTGATGGGGCTCTAAATGTGGATCTCACGGAGTTCCAGACCAATCTTGTGCCCTACCCACGTATCCACTTCCCTCTGGTTACCTACTCTCCAATCATCTCTTCTGAGAAGGCTTTTCATGAGCAACTCTCGGTGCCTGAGATTACGAATGCATGTTTTGAGCCAGCCAACCAGATGGTGAAGTGTGACCCAAGGCGTGGCAAATACATGGCCTGCTGCGTGCTCTACCGTGGGGATGTGGTGCCCAAAGATGTCAATGCTGCAATAGCTGCCATCAAGACTCGGCGATCAATCCAGTTTGTAGATTGGTGCCCCACTGGCTTCAAGGTTGGCATCAACTACCAACCTCCCACAGTGGTGCCAGGTGGTGACCTGGCCAAGGTGCAGAGGGCTGTGTGTATGCTCAGCAACACTACAGCTATTGCTGAGGCCTGGGCTCGCCTCGACCATAAGTTTGACCTTATGTATGCCAAGAGGGCCTTTGTGCACTGGTATGTTGGCGAAGGCATGGAGGAGGGGGAGTTCAGTGAGGCTAGAGAAGACATGGCTGCGTTGGAAAAAGATTACGAGGAAGTTGGGGCAGATTCTGCAGCAGATGATGAAGAGGAGGAGGGGGAAGAATACTAACTGTTCTGTAATGAATACTGTTTCTGTAATAAATATTTTGGCATAGGAAAGCCTTGTTCATGTTTTGGTACAGTAGGGCTGGTTTAACAAGAGGCTAAAATGCACATTACTTTAAGGTGCTGTGGTGTTCCTGTTTAACAACTTGCGCTTGTATCCACACAAGCTTAATGCACACTATGCCACAATGATTTGCCGAATGCATCTCTTGGACAAAGGTTCTAAAACGGTACAATAATTAACACCAGAATGTTGACCTTTTGCTTTGTCCAATGAGTACGATGGTCCCTCATAAAAATATGGTTAAATATTTAGGGCCTAGTGCCATTTTTGATTGCTTACACAATGCTTTCCACAATCTGATGCCTAACTGAAATGGCCAAACATTGCTTCAGATTGGCAAAACCTGTAAACACATTTTTGGTTTCACTTTCTACAAAGCAGTGATTTGCAACACTAAGTGCATGTCCTTGCTTTTGACCCAAAACTCGCCAAAAAGTGTGAACACTATAACAATTTTAAGTTTCCTAATAGAACTGGATGAGTGAAAGATGAGCAGGATCTTGAAACGGAGGTACACCAAGACATCGGACTGGGGAAAGGGTTTTCTGCTTACAGTTTTAAGAAAAGGTTAGGTTTCAAATTTGAGTTTCAATACATAGGTGTCTGTACCATGCAGATGGTAACATGCTTAAGACATTCGGTCCTGCTTTGTATTCCTTCTACCTGTGCTCTTAACACAGGTGGGTTAGTTGGCTCATCTATCTGAATGAGGAGTTGTGTTGATTA
This sequence comes from Setipinna tenuifilis, assembly GCA_030347295.1. Lineage (NCBI taxonomy): Eukaryota > Metazoa > Chordata > Actinopteri > Clupeiformes > Engraulidae > Setipinna > Setipinna tenuifilis. The sequence goes on along the minus strand of CM059288.1, from coordinate 22,070,393 downwards.
GAATCAGCTAGTTTAGTAAATAGGCTGGAATAATGTGGCAAGATGTTTACTTTCTGAGCGTGTGATGTCTGCCTCTGGTGCCCACTTGTCTATAACCTTCTTTCAAAACACAGGAAAGGCTAGCCTAATGATTTATCAGAGATACATGAATGAAAATAAGCACTTCATTGGAAAACAACACTATCACAACATTAGATTTTTGCTGCTCAGCATTCCCATCTTTTTTGGATGCATGCTTGCTTGCAGAAATGTAATCGCACTATGCAAAACTTTTTCTTTGGAAACTGTAATTAACACCTGGACCACATCCAGCATCACCCCTCAGGCAGGACATGGACAAGGGACTGAAGAGGCAAGGGACCAGCTGGTTGCAAAATAATACAATAACTGGGTTATATGACTAGTGTTATCAGATTATACAGTATTGGTGAGAGAGCTGCAGAGACAACAAACAGGCTTTAATGTATTTAAGTGTTCATGATGTGAGCCCAAACACAGAAAAAGCAATTGAGAGGTATGCTCTTGTGGAAGTTCCGTATGTAGTCAGAACTAAATCCCATGAATTGCTCCTAAAATACAACAATTATCAGTTAAATGCATATCTGCATACATCAGGTTTTAATAGAGTTGCAGTGGAATTGCATGCACAATCATGAGGACATATGGTCTTAGTAAGATTTAAGACATCTTGGAGAGTTATATACATGATCCATAGACTGCCACAGACTGCCAGCACTGGATTGGTGTTTTTGTGTATGTGTTTTTTATGCGGCCATTATGTTGCCCATGGCTCATAACTTGAAGTTTGGCCAGTAAACTACTTTCTTGTTTTGTTTGTTTGTTTTTGTGTCTGTGTTTGTCTTCATGTTGTTGGTAGATTTTTTGTTAAGTCTATTGAGACCATTCCACGTAGTGATTTTGCACTAAAAACAAGCAATTGATTGATGTACAACAAATTATTCCAGTCAAGAGGAAATTCAGTTGCATACATAAGTCATGCACATGTATTATTTAAAACCTAGATTAATACAATGATGAACATAAGATAAAGACATAGGAACAGTGTGATTTAGATAATCAATGCATCAAGTAAGTTCTTATGTACTCGGCAAGTTTGACTTGAACCTCTGTGAAACTGCAGTCAGTGCTGAATTGTGGGATTGATTTTCACAGTCTGTCATCCATGGCTCAGTGATGGTGAAGGATGGACTCACAGAATGGCTTAGATCCTCAGTGTTGAAAACTAGACAAAATTAAAGGACAAAAAGAATGTATATATACACACATTATACTAGATATTATACTAGCCTATAGTGTCTCCATAAATCCATAATGTCTCTGCAAAGTGACTTCTAACAAATGGTGTAATCCGAAGAAAAAAATCTTTAATCTTTAAATGCAGGTTTTGTTTATGTAACTGTAATACAAATTTACAAAAAGTATGTTGGTATATTGAAGTACAACCTCAAAGAATAAACATCTGGAGTTTTCCTTTACCCCACGGCTTCAGGGGCTCCCAGGGCTGAGCTTAAGTTTCTGATTTCAACTGTCTTTTATGTCATTTATTACTGCAACAACATTTGTCTTCTGTTCACTTTTGATTTCTTGTTACTTCAGCTACTTCCTCTACATTAAAACACACCCAATGGTGAAACACATATAATTACTTATTGTTATACACAACAATAGGCTAAGCTTAAGAAGCCCCCTTTAGGTTGGCAAGGATTTCTAACTGGATAGCAGTTAAGCAGAACTAATGCGGTGGGAACACAAACCATAGTTCATGAAACACAAGCAAACATCCTGTACTGCAAAATCATATTTGTCTTTTTTCTCATATGTGGAATATCTTGGCCTAGATACTGGCTGCCTAGATACGACAAGCCCTGTGTCTCTTTAGTGAGGAAGTGTGCAATAACAACACAGCTGCTATAAGCTGAGCCATTCAGCTGAGAGTGATCTGTGGATCCGCTATCAAAGAACCAGAAAACACAATTCAGATATCTATGTAACCATCATGTAAGACCATGGCTTCAGAGAGTATAAACCCTACCATGTGTTCTTTCTGTCTGTACCCTTAATACAGGTGATTTCACTGATCTATCTGTCTTATGATTTGTGTGCTCTTTTGAATCAGCTGCTTGAGAAAATAGTTAAATCAAATATGTGGTAGGGTGTACACTTTCTGAAGCCGGGATCTCCACCTCTGGTAATCATACATAACCTGTTTCAGCTCATGTATTTTAAAGGTCTCACCAGTAACACATGGAGCCTGCTGGAAGAGTGTTGATCCTGGTAGGCTGATCTCATGAGTGAGTGATGAATTCCCTTGGCTGGACACAAATGTAGAACTGGTGTCAACGTCAGAATGATCAGCAGGTAACGGCATGGACGCTATGTTAGGTGTTCTCGAGGGTGCACAGCCCATGTTGAAATGCTGTTTTCGTCAGAGGTATGTACTGTGCATCATCTAACCCTCATGTCTTCATCAAGAATCCATGTTGCGTTCTTCCTGAGTCTGGGTACCTCCTACTTCCATTACTTTTTATTGTATATTTTATGGGCCCTGGGCAGAGGCGTATTACCCTTGGTTAAAACAGACAGGACTGTAAATTAGCCATTGGAATTGACCAGGTATCTGCAGCCCAGGTGTACAATGACCTTTTTTTTCTTAAAAAAAGATGAAACAAATTCTAGGGGATCCATCACATCCTTTTTTTCCTGAAGTTTGTCAAAAGCAACAGCAGAAGTCTACAGAATAAAATTAGAAAGACAGTACCACACAAGTCATTTGTGCCTAGAGCAATCAGATGGCACAATAAAAAACAAAGTAGATCTTTTGCACTTTAATTCTCCCTGCTGCAGATGTATGCAACTCCTTTAGGTTTGTTTTAGATATCTTATTTTATTGTAGCTTTTTAATCTGTATTTAAGACATTGCCCTTTTTATGTGTCTGTATTTCTATTTGTCTGTAATGTGATATGTCTGTGTGTCCTGTCCCCTTTTTAAACATTATATTTTTATGAGATGTTGGCCGCATGAATGTTTGTTTACCTTGACCTTGTAGAATTGAAAACTTGTTACCCCCCCCCCAAAATACAAAACATTTTTGGGTGTAACTATACTATGGAAGCCGGAAACACTAACACATTCATATTTTTTTGCTTAAATGTCGTCATGCTAGAAGTGATTGTTTTTTACAACGACAACATGAGCATGTAACAACCCCAGCAGCACAACAGAACACTAAAGTAATGGGAAAAATATTCAAAGTATATATATGCCTATGGTCAAATGTCAACCTTAGGAATGTTTATAGCCCAACATATAACTGAAATTACATAGCATTCAAACATTATTAAAATATAAAATGCTAAAATTTTAAAATGTGTACCCACTTACTAGAAACGTGACTACATTTTAAGTAGAGTTTAGGATTCTACTCTTGCATCAGTTATGTGTATATGGATTGAGTTTCCATTTTCCATTTAACTTTTATCTTAGTTATTAATATTTAACAAAACAGCATATCTTGCAACTGTGTTACAACCAGGGGAGTTACAGGTGGAGGGAGACTGACTACCCAGAGCACAGATGGCAGTAGAGACCATATCAAGTCAGATGGATCAGAAATGTAGTAAGGTACTTGTATACAAGTACAGTACTTGTATATAGGGCCCAGAGTATACCTAACAATTATTATTTTAAAAATCATGAATAATTGTGTCTATAAAAACCTTATCAGGATTCCAAAAACATGCCAAACAAATATAAATTAACACAACTTTATTTAACAATTTCTCTGACCAGCTTTACATCATCTTGTGACAGAGGAGGGCCAAGTACCTCAGGGAATGTTCTCGAGACCCTGTGTGGGAAGAGTGAAAAATTAGGCATCAATCATAGTCTGTACATAAGAGAACACCAATACTGATATATCCTACAAAAAATCGCATCAATTTACTGCCTGGTGAGATTAGAACAAACCTTAGAATGATAATGTGTTCCGGTTCCAGACACCCTCTTGTCTCTCTCCAGCATATAACAATAGTATGCAGCGCGGGTGGTTCTTTTGGCCTAATAAAAATTAACACCATAATTAGCAGGTGCAATTAGCTAATTGTCATTTTCTCAAGGTGATCAACTTTACTAGCGCGGCCTATATATGTAGGCAACGAGTAAACAATCTTGTCACTCGTGTATGTGTCTTGGGCATCTTACTGTGACAGGAATCTCACACTAATACTTTGGGATAACATATCGTTATTATAAGGATGTAAAAGTATTTTGAGAAAAGAGACTGCATTACGGCAATTCAATTTAGAGGATATTGTATCACAGAAGTCGACTATTAGCCTTTGGGTTCCACTGAAGATTTAGTAGTATTATTGCAGGGATTGTTTTTTTCTCACAAAGGGTGTACCGTAACTGGAAAATACATGTTATACAATTCGGGCCATCTACACAGCTGCAAACGGCCAAATATTTGAATAATCCGATCTTCTCTACTTTAACGTAGACAACATAGCTAATAGTACATGGCTACAGAAACATTAGCAAGCCTGGCTACAAGCTAGGCTATATTCGTAACACTCACCTTGCCACCATTTGTGAATCTGTGAATGTAGGTTGTAGCAATGCCTGGGACCATCAGACAAACGGTCATAATGCCAAACCCTGGTAATATTTCATACCACATGGTGGCAACGTAAAATACAGACCACCTAAAGTGTTGTTAAATTTTTAGTATCTGTAAGCTGTGGTCAAGATGTCTCCTTGTCGGTCATCCTTCAACTTCCTCCGTGCAGGATTTCAATCGCAACATCCTGTTTGTGTCTTGCAACATTCTGATATATAGCGCCACCTGCTGGATGGCTAAATGCTGCAGTCACCAAGTCATAAGCTATGGTCATAAGCAGAAATAGCCTGACTGTAGCAGAGGCGGGATCAACGGCCGTCTGTCAAATAGTTCTGTCAGAGCCGAGCAGCGTATGGCTCTGAACACTGCTACCGAACTTGTGCTGTTGTCAAGAAAGTTAAGGGGTTGTTTGGTAGCCAACGTTACATGAATAACAGCACCTGTTAGCCAACATAACTTTAATTAGTTAGTTTGCTGGAAGACGGGACTGTATGACGATGAAAGAAGATAAAGAAAATACTCGCCCGAGAGAGAAGAAAGTGGACATGAAATGTGACGACAATGAAAAGCCCGATAAACCATGTAAAGAGAAAAAGGAGGCAATGACCAAGGTAACTTTCCAGTAGCTAGTCTAGCTAGTTAGCTTATGTTGCCAACAACTTCGCTAACAAGTATATATTTTTTAGGAGTTGTTTTGTAAGAAGCATCGTTATCCAACATTACTCTTGATCGCCAGACCATTAAACAGCGGCGTACGGTTCACTTCCTTTGTTCGTGTGGCTGTATAGACACTTTATTTTGGTCAACAAGTTTGCTAACAATATTGAGCTAGCACAGTCAGCTAACCGTAGCATATGGTACTTTATCAATCTTGTGAACGAAAGCTTGTTTCTGTATATTCAAGTAAGTAACAGTAGGCTGCTATGTTTGTATATGTTCTGTTTGTATCATGTATCTGTTTTATTGTCATACCCTAGATCGCGTTGTTATGCGTGAAGGCGAGACAGCTCAATTAAAGTGACAGAGAAAAGCATTAGCGATTCAGCTAACAACACGCTGCTAAGCAGGTTGCAGGAACAGTTTAACTTGAAGAATGATATTCACATTGTTTTCAGTTTCATGCAAGTTAACCAGGTCCGCGTTAATGGTTGTATTACTTGTTAAGTTCTCCCCAACCTAATATATTCTGATTATTTAATCTTAAAACAATAACAACTTGAATGTAAAAGAATGCAAGTAAATTGTTAACAACCGAGTGGCAACTCAGGCCCAGGCGAAGCCGAAATTAATTTAGCAACTTTTATGTTTATGGTCGTAACAGATCCGTGTTTTAAAAAATGACCTCCGTCTTGTTTGTTTATTGCAAGATTGTCATCCGACGTCTCCCTCCGAGTTTAACCAAGGAGGAGCTGGAAGAGCAGCTTCAGCCTTTGCCTGAAGTTGATTATCTTGAGTTCTTTTCAAACGACACAAGGTAACGTTAAGCTCTTGTGGTGTTACATGTCATATGTGTAAGACATGTTGTATGTGTATACAGTATGTGTCAAGCTTGGCTCATAACTCACATGTTGGTCTGCCATTTCAGCCTATACCCACACCTCTTCTCCCGAGCGTACCTAAATTTCAAGAATCAAGATGATATCGTGCTTTTCAGAGATCGCTTTGATGGATATGTCTTTATCGACAGTAGAGGTGTTTACATTCTCCACACTCAAGATATAATTCATTTAATTATTCTGTTTCTTAAAAGTCAATTATTTGGTTGCAAATATATCCACATGTACAGTATATATCCACATCATTGTGCATGTTTATCATGAAATAAATTAAATCATCATTGTGGCGATTGTATTTGGCACAGGTCAGGAGTATCCGGCTATTGTTGAGTTTGCGCCATTCCAGAAGGTTGCCAAAAGGAGAAGCAAGAAAAAGGATGCTAAAACTGGAACAATTGAAGAAGGTAGCCTTTCAGAGCCATAATCTTTAATCACTTGCTGGATTCATGATTCATGACTCATGATGTCTGTCACATCTCCAATGTTACAGATGGTGACTACAGGAAGTTTCTGGAGTTTTACAATGGAGACGACGAAAAGCTGACATCTACACCAGAGACTCTGCTTGAGGAGATAGAGGCCAAAACAAAAGAACTTATTGGTAAGGAGACGTCTGTTTTAGTGTAACTGTCTTATAACCTTTGGCGATCTTATACATTGTATTAATGCATTCACTTCCTTGATCAGCCAAGAAGACTACTCCACTTTTGGACTTCCTTAAGAATAAACAGGTAATTGCCTTTTTTTCTGATGAAGAGTGCCCCTTTGTGTACAAGCTAGGATGTTGTCTTTCAACAACTGTCATACTCCTATAGAGAATAAGGGAGGAGAAGAAAGAAGAAAGGAAAAGAAGGGAGCTGGAGCGAAAGCGTTTGCGGGATGAGGAACGACGCAAGTGGAGAGAGGAGGACAGACGGAAGCGAAAAGAGGCTGAGAAATTAAAAAAGGCGGAGAAGGCTTTAGAAAAGGACAAAGAACAGTCTAAGGACGAGCCCAAGATCAAGGTATTGAAGAGGAAAAACTACATGTTTGTGTCCTTGTCAGTGGTTGTTGAACCGTCATTCTCGACCTAAAAAGGAAAAATATGATATTGAATATCTAACATTTTTTATACAAGACAGTGAATGACTTGTGTCATGGCTGGTTTGATTTGTCTGTTCTTTATTGCCAAGAAAGATATTGCTACAGATAGACATAAAAAAGACAAATTCCTCCAGCTTGATGCACCCTGCCTGTCATGTCTCTGTTTCCCAATAGTGAGGCACAATCAAAGTGTGTAAGATCCAGTAATGGGTTAAAGGAATGATGCATCGAATCACCCTCCTTTCTGTTGCCTTATTTGCTCCAAGTTTACCATTTTGTGGAAACTCTCAGTTTTACTTTGGCTTTGTTTAATAGCTCCTAAAGAAACCTGACAAGGCTGATGACGGTGAGACTGAGAAGCCCAAAGAGAAGGTGAAGAAGGCTGAGCGAGAGAAGCTGAAGGAGGACCGTGGTCCTGGAGGCTCTGACCTGAAGAAGCGTCAGAATGGAGAAAACCGGGAGGAGCGGCCAAGAAAGTGAGCTCTGAAAACATGAATGGGTTACACACATTTCATTATGGTGTACATGGCCTTGGCAACATTAAAAAAAACAATTTTCACATCTGCACCAAATAATGAGTGACAAGGCCTCAAGTCTAATTAGGGCAGAGTACCATAACAGTCACCATGACAGAAATGTAATTTATCATGTGTTGTTTTCTTAAAGGCTAGATGAAGAGGGCCGCAAAGACTACAGAGATCGGGACACAGACAGAGAGAGGGAACGAGATCGAGATCGTGAACGCCGCCAGAAAGAGAAGGAGCGAATCAGAAGACAGGATGAGGATCGGCGCAGAAGGAGAGAGCACCATGATGGCGAGAACACATTTAAAAAGCGAGAGGAGGAGGGAAGAGAAAAGAGAGAGCGTTGGGAGAAACGGAGAAATGAAAACAGTGGCGAAACCTCCAGTCACACAGATAAACCAGAGAGGCCACCCAAAGACCACAAGAAAGAGGATGGTGCCAAAAGAGAGCGCCTGAGAAACAAGGTCATTATCACCTTTTTTATCACCTTAAAGAAAAACCTCATAGCCTCAGCTACTTTTGCAGTATCAATGATGAAATGGAAATGAAATCTATGGTTATTTTCCCCGTTTTGCTGTTTTGCCATAAAATCTCATTTTGAATTTTGTCACTCCAGGTCATATTTAAGTGTCATTTAATAATGGTCACTTTACACACATTCTGGAGCATACCATACAGTATGTTAGCCATATCAAATAGGAAAGAGTGTGATTTTTTTTCCATCCTTTCAAGATTTTGTTTGGAAGATGGATAAATTACTTGGAGTTGGAGTTGAAAATATGTGGGATGGCAGTTCTGATTCTGAATGATATGTGTTTGTTAGATACCTTGCTTTAAGAGCACCTCAGCTGTGGATGAAGGTGCAGCAGTGTTATTTCCTTCCCCACCTGCTTTTACCTACTGGTACAGGAATCAAACCTGTTACACTCTAGTCTCTTAGATTGATTCCTTGACCATTAGACCACAGCTGCTCCCACCTGTAATTGTACTTGTACACTTTGTTCTTGACTTGTACAATATTGGTTGTGAGTAAAAAAACAAAAAAAACAAAACAAAACGGTGCTGTTATTTGTGTGCTTCCAGGACCGGCCTGCTATCCAGCTGTACCAGCCAGGTGCCAGGAGCCGGCACCGAGGTGGTGGCCCAGCGGGCGACACTCACGTGGCTAATAAGAAGGGTGGAGGAGATACCCAGACCACCCAAGACAAAGGGGAGGAGTGAATAAGCTTGGATATGTGAATGGCAGGCCTGTTGGTTAAGAAAAGGCGACTTTTGCTCAGGTGCAAAGGTTAACGCAGTGGGATGTTGGGTGTTAATGACGTGTGCACCTCGAAGACTCGGGCGGTTCCTTACTTTCCACTTTCTCCTTTTTGTTGGTAAAAGTTGGTAAAAGAATATGGGTATGGATGGCACCTCAGGTGCCTGAAGGAACCACTCTTGAGTTAGTGAAAAAAGGCAAGGGAAACATGTATTCCCTTACAGTTGGATGTAGCAGAATTGGATTAAGAGAAAGGAAAACCAAAGTCATTTAAGCATGTCAGCTCAGAAGTGACCTTAATTTTTATATGCAGCCATGGTCGCTGCACCATCAGCCACATAGTCTTTGTTGAAAGATATTTCTGTAAGCCCACACCCTTGCTTTAGTATTGCAAAAACACAAGGTTGAAACAGTTCTGCAGTATTACACCAGACTCACATTGTAAACTACACTGTACTGTTCAAATACTTTCACAGTTGTCACATTTTCAGAGTTTTAAGAATGCCCTAATGCCATTATTTCCTCTTTTTTTATGAGCGTTATGTTTGTCATGGTACTAAGTTGTGCGATATGCATTTTGCTCTGTTCAACATTTTAAAGCTGACATCCTTGAATGCTAACTTTTCAGGCTAGTATCAAACCAGTGGCCCTCTCTAGCACTGCAGTGAGGTATTTGTTATGTGCAAATAAATCTGCACCACAACAAGCCACCTACTTGTTCTCATAGTTAACTAGCCAATCACAATTTACACATGGTAATTACATTTGGTTAAGAGCCTGTTATGTTTTATTTTTGTGATTGCCATAGACTTGTAAACACAAAACTGGATTCAACACTTGTTTTCAAATAAAGCCAGTTTCATCATTTTGGCACATGGGTCTCATTTGAATGTGAATATTTGGCAGGGTCCAAATGTGGTACAGCAACATGTGGTACAGCACTGTAGCAGGTGATTCTTCTATTCTATACAAAGTTCTTACCAAATTATTGGAGGAAAGTTATTTTTAAGTATGAATACCTCTTAAGAATGAATATGAGTGATAATTTTGCGTACCCACAGAATGTATTCCTAAAAGTTGATTAAATATGTTTTTGTGAAATAGTTTTTAGATGAGATTTTATTAAGAATATGTGATATAAGAACAGGGAACTATTTATTAATACTGAATTGAATAATTGCATACGATCTATTTACGTAGCACTTTTCACACAGATGATGTAGTTCAAAATACCTTGACAGTTTATGAAAAAAGACCCGTACTTCATTATATAATGCAGAATAATGCAGAATTTGGGCCTGTAAGAGCTCAGCCCTTGCACCCAAAGGCACAGGAGCAAGGACAAACTCCCACTGCAGGTCCACTGCTCAGGGGGGGGAGCCTGTCTACTGAAGGTATGGGTATAGAATCAAGCTATACAATTTATGGTTAAGATGGATTAGACAAATAGCCCATATCAAAAAATGTACACAATCACACTGAGCTGGACAGCCATATTCAAGTAGGGTTAGGGTTAGCCCGTTCAAGTAGGATGTTGTAGCTTGCAGCCGAAATATGAATGTGGATACAACTGAATTCTGTTATGTCCCTGAGAGGTGCGTACATGCATTGGCAGCAAACATACATTGCAAATCTAAACAAGTATGTCTCGCTGCAGTCCGTAGGAAGCCGAAGCGGGATATCTTATCCACCGCCAAGTCGCCATATTGATTACGTCACTCTTGAGGTCGGCCATTTGTATGACGTCAAGTGTATTTCACTATGCATAGATTTAAACGCTAGAAAGAAATTCCCCGTTAAATAAAGAACAAAGCTTGCGGTCCTGTGGGTTATGTTCAGTGTGATAATTTTTAGATTTGAAAACTAAACGTCTTAACACTGACAAAAGTAATTACCGGCCATAGAACGGTGGGAAAAGGGGAACAATTTCACTAAGTCTTGGGTTCATATCCAGAATGTAATATATGTGACCGCCCGTAGCAAAACCAGTCACAAGTCGTCCCCTGTTCCCTCAAAATAACTCAACACACAACCATTAATGTCTAAACCACTGCAACAAAAGTGAGTACACCCCTAAGTGAAAATGTCCAAATTGTGCCCAAAGTGTCAATATTTTGTGTGGCCACCATTATTTTCCAGCACTGACTTAACTCTCTTACTCTACTCTATATGATGTCTATCAAAATATCCCGCTTCGGCGTCCTACGGACTGCAGCCAGAGGCTTCTCAATCTAAAAGGGGTTTAAGGCTCCACTGGGTGTCGCTGTCTGGCCATGACTGAATATTTTGCTTCGCCCCGCCCCAAAATGCGGATATTGAAGACCGCGATTTCCCATGGTTCTCTCTCTTCATCCTCCGCCATTGTGGTGACAACAGTGGCATTCCGCGATGGTAGGTTAAAATCTTTAAACATCTTCAAAGAGGGAGAATGCTTGAGAAGCGAATTTTACAAGACAGTATCACGTCTTTGCTGTGTTTTTAAAAAACTGAATATTACTGTGGTTGAACCCGTAAAAAATGTTTATTTGCGGTGTTAGCCTGTTGGTTAGCATGGCTGGCTCTTGCGTATGTTACAGGGGTTCAGAAGGCTAACTTAGCTCGTTTCCGACATGCCTATTTCATTGTGATTCCCGGTGTTTTCACCTTTGCTGATTGTGCCTCTCTTTGTCTGTAAGTGAGATCTGAGCTAATACATCGTGTCCTTTTCATTTGCAGTCGTCCCACAAAACCTACAGGATCAAGCGCTTTCTCGCTAAGAAGCAGAAGCAGAACAGGCCAATTCCTCAGTGGATCAGAATGAAGACCGGTAACAAGATCAGGTAAGCTGACGACTTGATGGCTGTTGCATGTGTTTTAGTGCTGAGCCTATCATATGTATAATATAGTACAGGTCTGTGATGTGCTCTGTCGCAGAACATAGCTTGTGTTTACATCTGCTAGTGGTTCGTGTTAAGTAGCGGCACTTCAGGCCAACACATGTTACGCATGGTAAAATATATTGGTATAAAGCAGGTTGCAATTACAGTGCTTCATTTTGTTTGTGGGAGTACTGCCATAATCCTGCTGAGAGCAAAGTTTACATTGCTTTGGAGTTATTTATCCTGGTCAATGAATTGGCGGGGATGCTCACAGGCATTGACAGGAAACTCGGTTTCTTTCCCTCTGATCTGTACCACGAATTGTTTGGCCAGTTTTAATAGTTGATGGTTGGATTTTGAGGTATGTTTACCTGCCAAGTTTTTGTTTATGAATGTGAAAACACAAATGTAAGATGAGGCTCCCATGTGTTTGTGTATGGTTGCTGGGACCCTGGAGCTTTTATCTATCTATATTAGTGACTGGCAACCTGGCTCTGGAAACTACAATCCAGTACCATATATTTGTCCCAGCCATTCATTCCCTACATCAGTTGATTGGCACCACTTTTCAGCCAGGTTAGAGGAGGCAGTTATTGAGATCACTTTTATTATGTTCACATGCAGAACCAGGTGATTGAAAATATGTAATGCTGGATTGTTTTTTACTCCAGGTTGTCCTAGGTATGACTGGTCTATATGATGTAATGGTGCTTGTCTGGTGTAGTGTTTAAAAACCTTCAGCAACCTGATTTGTGGACGTGCTCACCAAGAGATCTTGTTTGATTGGCAGGTACAATTCCAAGAGGAGACACTGGAGGAGGACAAAGTTGGGCCTGTAATCATGAGGCCTGTGACACTCTTGGCATCTCCTGACCTCCCGGCAGCACCACCAACTCAAGTCTGGAGGAAAATCCTGGCGTTTGGAACAGCGGTCTCTTTGTACAGATATTAGGTTTATGCTCTTGACACAATAAACCGTTTGTTAAAACACCAGAACTTCTGCTGTCTCTTACTGTAGATAGTAATGTTTACAACAGGCATGGGATACCTGGACACTGCATTCGTGTATGCCCAGAACATTCCTACGTATCTAGTATCCAAATTAGTATGACCCTCAAGTTCTGCAGTTCAGAACCAACACTCACTGAGTTCAATTTGGCACATTGCTCTTTAATGACTATATGACTCTTCTCTGAGTGCATATGAGCGGTCACTGTGTGTACCTGTGTTAATGTTAGGAATGTAGTGACTTGGACAGAGCCACACTGTTCAAGTGTGCCTTTGAAGTTGGAAAGAAGGGTGTATTTCAAATGGTTATGTCCTTTACCAGATACTGCAAACTGTTCCTTTCATAAAAGATAATCAGTAAATGTAGGCTACCACACCATGGTTGCTTTGAGTAGCCTATAGCCATATGAACTTAAGTGTAGTAAGGGAAAGGATTTGTTTTGGACAGTTAAATGTTTCCTTCCCTTGTTGGATAGGTGTTGGATATGTTGTAAAAAATGCTAAAATTGACTTGATAAAACTGAGTGTGTCAAGGTATAGTCATTTTGAAAGGCTTTACACCACTACAGAAATGTATTCCAAGGAATTCTGCTCTAATAAATTGCACATGTGGGAGTAAGTGATGACTCAGACAGCACCCTGGTGTTGCCTCCATCGTACAATCACACTTATGCACTCCCAATAACCTCCGTTAACACCCACCCCAATTTCCATTACCAGCCACCTACTTCCTCAGCATTTCAGTGGGACTAATGGATTGCACTAACTGCTTGACCAGTGCTATACAACAGCCCTACAGCTGAGCAATAACCCCTCATCCTTTATTTTTACTCTGCCTACTTATTTTCGGTTGCATACCAATCTTTTTTTTTAGCTATTACATTTTTAAGGCTGCCAAGCAGACTTTATTTTTGCAGTATGGGCTTATAGCGAGTCATTGCAACTTACTTCGTTCAATGTATGATTTCTTAGTGAGAAGCGGTGGGCTATAAACCCAAACGTTACTGTAGACTTTACCACTGGACACATTAAGTTTTACGTCGAGGCTTTTAATATTCCAAAATAGACAACATGTAATTTAACATTCACAATAAAAGTAATTTCACAATCATCACCTCATTTCAACATTGTCAAGACGAGACGACCCAGTGCTAGTCTTTACTCACGAAAACCAAAAACGGAGAAAAAAACTTTTTGAAGGACCCGAAACGCGAGCTGTCATTTCGCCTGTCAAACGCATCCTTGTGTTCTTCGTCCTTGGGAGTGTTGGAATGCGTCACGTCTTCTCCCGAACTGTTATTGTTCACGTTTTGTGCCCCAACGCTCACATGCTCGTCGTCCCAAGCTCCTAGCAGCTCCTTCATCTCCATCGGGGCGTTGCACTTAAGGTATTGCCACGCTCTCCGGCCACTGTAGTCCATGATATCAATTTTGGCGCTGAAAGCACCAACTAAAATTTTCACCACCATAAACTGACTGTGCATAGCAGCCACGTGAAGCGGTGTCAAACCCCCACTTCCCCTCACGTTCACATCTACACGACAGCCTTCTTTTTCAGCATATTTCAGCAGTTTAATGAGTGTTTCATCCTTCCCATACTTCGCCAACCAATGAAGAGCCGTAAAGCCACTGACAAAGTCTTTTCTGGTCAAAAGACTCAAATCTGAAGAGAGATAAGTTAATATTGTCTCATAATTTCCATCAACAACTGACAAAATCCATGCGTGCTCCATAGGGTCAAGAGCCCAGTATGAAGTGTAGCTGCTCTCCTCTGCACAGGATGGATCATTCTCCTCGGAGCCTCCCGATGACGCATGGAGATTTTTTGAAGGCAGCAGAAAACTCCCAAAACCACTATTCAGACCGTTATGCAGAAATAGTTCCTTCAGGTACTTTTTACGCATGGCAGGCGTGAGGCTTCCCTTGTCTGATGTGTCCACGGATAAGGAATGCGAGACGCTGCTGCCTTGTTCGCATGTCTCCTGCTGTCTCTGAAGTCTGGATCTCCGTGTAGAGGACGCACTCAATGCTGCCGGGAGTGGTCGCGCACACATGCGTTCCAGGCTTGGGAGAAACTGGCTCCGTGCCTTAATGCTGGAGGAGGAGGTACAGTCTTTTCCATCCCCATCTGAGTGTTTACTGACAGGGGGTGATGCTGCTCCGCCCTTTGGAGAGCGCAAATGGGTCTCAGAGCTGATATCGTCTTGAAGTTCAGAGACGTTTCTGCTGCTGTCACACATTTTGTTACTCTCTTCCGGGAGTATTCCAGTTTCTTATTTAGAAGGTTGAAAGTTTGTAACTGACAGGGAAATGTCTGTTTGGGTTGTTCTTTTTCAGACCCTGAAAATAGAATAAAACAAACAAAAGACAAATAAAAAATAGCATCGTTATAAATGCAAGATATTGGTAAGAAGTGTCCTTAATAGTCTAGTCATTATTTTTGGGTTTGAATAAATTTGACAGATCTTCTCAACACATATACCATCGCACAATTAGCTTGTCAAACTCTGCAAACTAAACGACACAGCATATTTCAGCCTAAGCTATATGCATCATGATACACTATTATAGCATTATGGTTTGTATAAATCTGCCATAGTTCCCGTTTTTAGGTCCCCTGACTTCTATCGACT
Organism: Setipinna tenuifilis; assembly: GCA_030347295.1. Lineage (NCBI taxonomy): Eukaryota > Metazoa > Chordata > Actinopteri > Clupeiformes > Engraulidae > Setipinna > Setipinna tenuifilis. Next base: position 22,054,833 of record CM059288.1, on the reverse strand, counting down.
GATGTTCCTCTTTTTAACGGGCTGTGAAAGTGTTATGAACTACTTAAATTGCATGTCTCATTTTAAAAGTTGCCAACTCTGTAGACGATAATGGGTATTTGCGCACAGTAGGCTACAGGTAAGAATGATAGGACACTCACCGGCTACGTCATGGGCGACATGTAGCCTACCGTAGGCTATAAACAGTTGGCTTTATTTTCACAAACTTCACGGTCCGGACAGCGTGTAATCCATTGCCACGGTTTTTTCTTTTTTACTTTTCCTTAGTTTAAACGTCACCGAAGTCTGTAATGTAAACGGTCACGAAAACGTGAGTGTTGTGTTCACTCACTTCCCCCTGTCTAAGTGTTCCCTCCCCTAAAGTCCACTCGAGTTACTTGATCCAAAGTTCAACCCTTACTCTTCAGAGTTGGCTCAATAGTGCCATCAAGCCATGTTTTTATTAGCGTGGTGGAAAAATGCAAGAAGGCTTACCCTGAGTTCTAAAAATTGAGTAATAGCCCATAGATATGTACGAAAGGACCACCTACTTGTGCATTTTCCAAGATGAATTGCTAATTCATTGTCTGTTTTTCACTGGCATCTGTCATTATTTGTAACATTGCATGTTTCGCTAAACTGTGCGCCTGTGTTCATTTATATTGAGGGCCTGATGTTTTTTTGCCCACATGAAAAAAATGCATGTGTGTGGTCTCAGCCTTGACCACCCTCAGGCCCCTCTTACAAACAGCTGATCTAACACAGCTTAAATGCTTTCTTCCTAGTCGAATCCTGCATTAGCTCTAATTTTAGTGAACATCATGAAGAAAATTTGAAGTGGTTTTACCCAAATACTGTAGTTAGATGTTAATCTTTACTTACTTCTTTAACTTGTCAATTGTTTTTTAAAGGTAAAAAACAAGGCCTTAACTGATAGAATTAGGAAGATTCACATTCATAGTGTATGTGTTATGTCCGGTAAGGGGTGTATTTTCATATCATAAAGTTGTTTATTTCTTGGCTAATCAGTTGAGGGGTTCTTTAGAAGCGTAGTTGACTGTGATGCTGTGTCAGAAGTTAAGATGCTTTTCATTTACCTGCAACTGTTTCAATGAGACCAACTTTTTTGGAGTCATTAAATTTGAATCATAAAGTTTTTGACAGGCAGAAGAGGCATCTATTTTGTACCATATACAGGAATATCTGTTCACAATTTGCTTATGCAGCAATAATAATGCAAATGCATATGCCATTATACAGTAGTTATAGCAAGCTGTCTGTGATGCAGGGGTTACTCGGTAGGACATAGTGTCTCAGGAGGAAGGTGGCAGTAAAATTTTGGCAACAACAGATCTACTTATACAAAATATCTGTGGGAAGTAAAATGTCCTTGTAATATGTTCTGTTACGTGAAAGAGACACTGAGAAAGAAGCACTATGTTGGGTAACTGTACAGCTTTTACTGGTAATCTAAAGACACGCTCTTCCACAATGTCTCTTGGACTTGAATAAAAACGTATAGTGGCATATCAATGCTATTAATGTTTTTTTTCACATTGACCACTGCAGTACAATACCTTGTGTTGTATCACCACAACAAAAATATAAGAAATTGGATGCAGTTGCATTTGAATCGCTGAATACAGAAGAGACTGTAACTGCTTGATATTTCCAACTATTTCACTTTTCTTTTCACCAGCCCGTGCTTGTTTGTTTAGCTCTTCAGCAGTTAAATCTCTTTATGAGATATGTAAAGGTTAGCACAACTCATCAAATGAGACATTAACAGAAGAAAATTGGCACATTTGAACCTATATCCTGCAGTAAGAGGTCTTTGTGTACAGCCTGCAGCTGAAAGATGTAAAAAAAACAAAGTTACATTTCACAGTAGAGACAAGACTGCATGCTAAAAGGGCAGATTTCTGGTGCACAGTCATGTTGGAATTGAAATAGGTCTTTCCCAAACTTATCTCCAGTGAATAAAAAATATTGATTCAGAATACAATGACATTTTGGACAGTGCTATGCCTCCAACTTTGTGAAAACAGTTTGGGGAAGACCGTTTTATATTCCAACATGACTGTGCCCCAGTGAACAAGGCAAAGACTATAAAGTCATAGTTTGATGAGTTTGATGTGGAAAAACATAGCTGAACCACACAAAGCCCCTATCCCAACCACATCAAGCACCTTTGGAATAAAATTGAACAGAGATGTCGAGCCAAGCCTTCTAGGTCAATGTCATAAATGCACTACAGAATGAATGGGCACATATTTCAAAGAAACATTCCAAAATCTTGCAGAAAGCCTTCCAAGAAGAGTGGAAGCTCCATTGTACTGTATATTAAAAAGTGCCTTATGCATTTAAAGTGAGCCCACATCAAATTGTGTGCTCTGGCCACAAGGGACGCAGTCCACTGTATAGCATCAAAAGGTGGCTTTCAAACTGCCTCTGCAGCATAGTGCTACAACCAATCACAGCAACAAACTTGTTTACTATAGCACTACACCAGTGCACTATCGCAGCCCTGTTTGTCATCATGTCATCCACGCTGCAACTCTCTACAAGATTAGACCAAGGTGATTGGTCTGTCCAGATTTGGGAGAAAAGCTACTGAGCTTCAGTGGGTCATCGTAGATAGACTGTACCAGAAATTGCAATTGCTACCTCTGGGGTATGTGTTTTTCATGCTACTTAAGTATGTCTTTAAAAAAATGTTGGCCTAATGGCAGTAGAGCCCTACCAAGCAGATGCATGAGAAAAAGAATAGATAGGAGTGGTAACAAGGGGCATATTTTGCTGTTTATTTGAAATAAAAACTAATTTTCTCCATGTCTGTGAAGATACTCATTCATCCATGTCATGGTAGCCAAACCATGGTAGTCTTCATGTTTGCTTTAGCCTACTATAAGATCATATTTAATTCAATATCACTGTGCAGACTTATCAAAATCTTAAATCTACCAGTGTTGTGAACAACTGTTTTGAAGGCCTGTGTTATGAAGTTGTTTCAAAGCCATAATGAAAAAAAGTTACATGGAAGCAAATGTAACCGAGAAACTGCATAATTTCATGAACTGTGGTCAAATGTCTTACTTCAAGAAAATAACTAATAAATAAATGGACATTGAACCTAAAGTGATGCTTAGACTACCGATTTGTCTGTGCATAATCTGTCTGCGAATAGACACATACAGTAGTTTATTTTAATGAGCCCAAATAGGAACACACGGATTATATTAGATAGCATTCCACTAGTATTAATGATATTTTTTTATCCATTGATCCGTTTTCATGTTCTTCAGCCTACTACTCGGAATGCACCAAGTACTACAACGGGGACCTTAAAACGAAACAAACACTTGGCTACTTGTACTCTTACCATTTTCAGCTAGGCTATGATAGGATAATTAGTCAGTTTTATTATCAAAATGTATGTAACCTCATGTAGCATAGGTCATTATTAAGTCTACGAATTTAGTACCTGGAAATGGTATGTTCTGTGGTGTATGAATTCCCCTCTAGTGTCGGTTCTACTGCTTGTGCTATGCAGTTTCCTGTTCAGGGTCTCCATCCAGAGAGCAACCATGGCGGCCACTGAGATAGCACGACAAGCGGTAAGTGAAATACTTTGTAGCTACTGTGTAGCACCTCCACGGTTAGTTTTTGAAATAAGTGTTAGTGTAATAAGATAACAAAAAATCTGCACGAAAGCATCGATATAAAATTTCTACATCCCTCACCTTTTCTTCCTCCCGACCCACGTTAAGCCCATTTGCAATATCTAGGCTGGCTGTTGCAAATATGGTGTGATTCGGGTCGATCATATTTGCATTTAATTTATTGGCATGGGTAGTGTTTTTGAGTAGGTTCAGTTTATCTTGCGTAGTTGATCGCTTGTGCGATTTCTGTCTTGTCTTTTTGCGCCCTATCGACTATGCTACACCGTTTTGAGTCTGGGTAGATTTCCTGATTTTAAATTGGGTATCATTTTCGCCTGTTCTCTTGGTTGGTTTATCAAACTTAGACATTGCATCGTTTATCAAATCGTTTCGTTTAGAGCGTCAATGTAGATCACTATGTGTGGATTTATTAGTCATTCATACGCGCGCATACGTATCGCATGAGTGGCTTATGTGATTCCGCTATTTCGCATTGTTACATGGTTCCGTCCAGTTATTGTGCTGGGCGTTGTCGAAGTCCTGAGTTCTAGATGATAATGAGTTAATCATAGCTGAAAATAAGCAGCGAATCTATAATAAAGTAACATTTACATGTGTAGACTTCGCTCATCATAGCCATGAATTAGGAATCCTAACGGTACAAGTCGCTTGCATGGGCGTAAGGGCTTGCTAGGGCGGACCTATCCAGTCTATCCTCCGCTTGGTCTTGAATTTTAGTTTTCTCTGATGTATTATGACCTGCAACTTTGGGAATTCTTCCGGTTCTTTCTTAAATAAAATAGACTGATCTGTCGTCAGCACAGCGATCTTTCATTTCAAGAAGGGTTTTAGCTTTTGGAATGTAACACATGTGGAACAGCTGAGTAGTGTTTGCCTAGTAAATAAGGTTTTCTGGCGGGTCGTACTATATAGCCTAGCCCTAGTTAAATTTAAACACCGACGTAATTGAGCATCCTTGTGAAAAGTCATGTCAAAGTTTTAGGGTTCTCACTCCCAGCTATCTGTAAATAGACCGTCTATTTCTAGGCGAATGTCTAAATTCATGCTGACATAATCACTGAGGTAATATAAATGTAATTTAATTTCAGAGCTAGCTAAATGGTGAGAAACTAACGTACTCAGTATGGAAATTGTGGGCCTTTTCAAGTCTTTGTAATGTTCAGCAGCCATGGATGATGCAGGACTCATCTGTCATTACCATCGATGTTTCTTTTTGCCACAATGAACCAAGCACTTTGCCAGTGTTCAAATTAGTTTCAGTATTACAAGCACATGGCCTATCCTATCCTGGCCATGTATGTCGAATGTGGTTGCAAACGGCAGGTTGCAGACCTTGAGGTACAAAGCCAACAGGAAATAGGAAGTCTGCACGTCAGACCCATTTTGTTGTGTCAGGTTCCATGGTATCAGCAACTTGCTTTCTTTTGAAAAAAAAAAAACAAAAACGTGAGGTTTTGCATCATCAAAGTCCACAATTAAATACTATGTTTTGATACTTTTTCCTGTTCAAGTCACAGACTTAAGCCTTCTGACTACAATGAAATTCATGCTAGATAACAATGTATGAGGCAGTTATTGTGTAGAAAGACTTGTCTACAGTGTGTGACTTAAAGACCTGATGTGTGTCTTGTGCTGTAGGGAGAAGGTGCCCGTGCTGTTCCCCTCTCTGGCCATGTCGGCTTTGACAGCATGCCAGACCAGCTGGTCAACAAGTCTGTCAGCCATGGCTTTTGCTTCAACATCCTCTGTGTCGGTGAGTATGTCATATTATGGCAAGTCCATTCTCCCTGGAGGCGGTGAACTTTTCTTCTGGCTGACTGTGTTTGTCAGACCATTCATCTTTTAACTGCTCCAGCGACTCTTTGACCCATTTATATTTGCTGACTGGTCAGGTTTAACACTCTAACTAATGTTATGTCAATCTCAACTTCCATTCTGTTTGAACATGGGGGATAACTCAGAGTGGCATTACATCATGGTTTGTGTATTAGGAAGATTGTGTTTAGACCCCTGTTCTTCATCCTTTAAGATGTTTCATGAGTGTGAGTTTTCTGAAACTGTGAATATGCATGTGATTGTGATAACTGCTTAGTTGACAGTAACTTCATTCATATAGATGCACACTTTCAGGGTCATTTCAAGCTACCATTTGCTAAAGGTAGCCATTTCAAGCTGCCTTTTAATTGTCATGTTTAATTGTCAATTTTCATGCATTGATTATTGCATTAAGTGTACTTGTGAAATGTTTTTTATTGGATGGTAGAATGCAAGACTAGTAATTATCCTTCTTTCTGCCACAGAAATATCTTGAGATGCCTATTGGTTATGACCACTGGCCCATGAATGACCCCTCTGCCTGTGTAAACAAATTTGCAGTGGAAATTTAAAAATGAAAACAGCATGTGACTGTAAAGCTTTGTGTTTTTATTTAGCCCAAGTAAGGACCCAAATTGAATTCAGCTTTTGAGCCTTGAGCTTTTTTTTCCCTGTGGTTGTGTTTTCCAGCCATAATGGAAAACCTCATGCTTGAGGTCTCAAGAAGATCTGCAAGCGCGTCGTTTGCCTCTGTTAAAGGCCTCTGGTTTTGTATGATTTGTGAAGGGATGTTTACGGAGCCCTCTAATGTCAGAATCGCTCTTTTTAGAAGCCTGACCCTCTGCCAAGGGAGATATCGCAGGCCAGCCAAGTCCCCATGAGGACAAAAGCCCAGAAACCGCTTGACATTGACCTGAAGTGGACTTGGGAAGCAGGCAGGGAACACGCTGGCTGAGAGCAGGACTGTCCCATCTTTCCGCTCAGTACCTAGAATACTTTTTTGCCATGAAAGGCCAATTCAGTGTAAGCGTAGTATACTGCAGGCATGCTCTGCATGTCAAAGGCACAAGACTCTTTCATCTTTAGACAGAGAAGCCAGTGACTCACTCGGTAGACTACAGCTACAGTTTGTGATAGCTTGTCGTTGTGGTGCAGATGTTTACTGAGTCAGTGTGAAGCTGCCGCTCTGAAATATTACATTGGTGCTACAAATGACATTGCATTACACTTGGCAGATGCTTTTATCCAAAGCGACTTGCAGTGGAGGAAAACAATCAAGCTTAAGCAGTTTACGAGATTACAATGTAAGTGCATAGAGATCAAGTTTAAAGGGCATGTAGGTGGTTATTGCGTTAAAGATGTTAGGATAGGTGGTGTTCTTGGACCAGCAGGGTTATGTTCCACCATTGGGGAACCACAAAGGAGAACAGTTTTGGCTGAGATCACCTTTTGTGAGGAGAGGGCCAGTTAATATTCTTGTGATGAGCAGCAGAAATGTATCAGAAAATACTCAGAAATGGACATAAGTAATTGGAATGAGGTTACATAGACAGGTGCGGACCCTGAAGTCACTTTGTAGACCAGTGTCACTGACGTGTGTTTGATTTAAGAAACAACTGTTAGCCAGTGTAGGTCAATGAACAGAGATGTGCCATGTGCTCTTTTAGGTTGATTAAAGACCAGACATGCTGCCATGTTCAGGACCATCTGCAGAAGGTGGACATGTCAGTGCTTCAGCCAAATTGTGCATTGTGTGTTAGATGTCCAGTGTCATTGTGCCTGGTCAGTGTAATGGCAAGGTTATTTGTGTGCCAGTTTTTTAAACCTGGTTGTTTATTAGGCAAAATCAATAAGCATAAACATTCAGAGATGAGAGTTAAGTGTGTCAGTTTTTGAGGCGCTCCATACTTCTGTCTGCAGTCATAGGATGCATTATTCATCAACAGTAACTGCCATCCTAAAGCACACAGTTAAAGACATCTCTAGTTTAAGTTGTCATGGTAAAAAATGATCTGATTTAAAAATCAAAATGTTCTCAAGCAAACTAGAAGGAGCTACTGAACTAGCCCCTGGGTTTAGCTGAGTGTGGAAGGCCTATTTGTGCTGTTGTGGGATGTCTTGAAATGAGTCCCTATGTTGACAATAGACATATGCAACAAATGGTACGGGTTATCAGTATGATGCTTACCAAACCATGGAGCATGCTAAAAGTTTGCTGTGTCGTGTGTGTGTGTGTAGGAGAGACAGGCCTGGGGAAGTCAACCCTTATGGACACCCTGTTCAACACCAAGTTTGAGGGGGACCCCACGCAGCACAACCAGCCCGGAGTGCAGCTCAAGTCCAACACCTATGAGCTACAGGAGAGCAACGTGCGCCTCAAGCTGACCGTGGTTGACACCGTCGGATTTGGAGACCAAATCAACAAGGAGGACAGGTAAGACGCTTCGGCCTTTTAAATTCTGAACTCAATAGGACAGTAGAGAGCAACAGGAAATGATGGTGAGAGAGATGGGGTAGGATCAGGAAACCACCTTAGATCACACTCAAACCCAGGTCCCTGTAATTATGGTATAGCCAACTGTGTGTCTATGCCCATGGGATTTTAGTGTTTTGATTAATGATTTTTGTTGCTCAACGACCTAGTCATTGAATTTACTTTAGGTTTGTACTTAAGTTGGTGTTTTTTAGAAACTGTTGGAAGGTAAGGACTCTTGCCTGTCAATAAAGTTTTCATCACTTTGCAATAAGCCTCAATGCTACAGTACATTTTTTATGTTTCCCTACCTTTGACACCTGATCTTTAGCAGGAAACTGGAGAGGAGATTACGTCAAGAGGCCAGCCTTGACTCAGTGCAAGTGTTTAATGTAGTTTATGTACATGACTTGGCCCGTTTTGCCAGCCATCTTTGATGAAACTTTTGCTAGTGTAGAGTAACTCTTGTTTCATAGTGTTGAATAACCACTGTACTAGCGCAGCCTGATCGGCAGGGAAAGATATCAAAACGTAGCTATTTCCCCCCTAGCTTATATCTAGATGAGAACTGTTTTGTTCCTGATCTGCTCTGTTCATTTTAGTCTTCAAAGACCCCAACGTAATTTCTTTACTCCAAGCTTGTGGTGCTTTTTATGCCTTTCTTCCAGTGGGTCCCAGTTCTAAACTCTCAGCAGATTTTTTTACCCGAGCCTTTTGTTGCTATGCCAACTGGTCTCTTGGATGAGCTGTCTGTGTTTCCCTTGCCAAAGACACTTCTCCATCTTGCAACTCAATACCTCTATGTACGACATGAAGACACACACAGTGCAGAAATCCAAACAATGACTGTGATATGATTATTTCTGCCCTTTCAGTTAAGGAAACTGTACATACTGAACCCTTTTGTAAAGGGAGTAATTTATCACTTCATAACAATTTATATCCCTCTCTGGCTCTGGTAGTAAGTTCAGAGACAAGATGTCTAAAAGCACTTGATTCACTAAGAGCAGATAATCATAATTCTTATTCTAATGCCACAGATAGTGTTATGTTCGTTTGGTCACACTTTATGTTACAGTCCCTGTTACAGTGTACATGAAGTACGGTGTAACAAAGTTTGTAACATTATGTACTTTCACTGTAGTAAAGGTATGTGCAGTGTAAGTACTTTATATTACATGCTACATTTAGATACATTATAAAAGAAATTGTAAAATTTGAAAATTTTTTTCAGTTACAAGCCTATCGTGGAGTTTATTGATGCCCAGTTTGAGGCCTACCTCCAGGAAGAGCTGAAAATCAAACGCACCCTCCACAGCTACCATGACACACGCATCCATGCCTGCCTGTACTTTATCGCTCCCACGGGACACTCACTCAAATCTCTGGATCTCGTCACCATGAAAAAGTTGGACAGCAAGGTAAGCTGTTCAGTGAGAACATGTCTACGACATCATGCCGTGCGGCTGCTGCTGAGCTGTCTGTCAATAGGATGGGTGTGCTAGTTGTCCTTAATATTGCTTTCGCTGTGATCCAGGATGTGTTGATGTGCCTTGTTCCTTTCACAAATGAACACAGGAAGTTGATTTACAGCCTCATGAAATTGTTTTGCTGTGGAGGCTTTCAAAGGTCAGAGTGGTGCAGGGAAACTCAAATGCCTTTGGTATGGGCCATAAACCCTTGTAGTGATATTAAGGCAGGGCTTTAATGCAGTGAGAAAACTGGCACACGCAGATGAGCTGCTCTGTGGTGCTGCAATTGTTCTGGTCTACAGTGTTCAGCTGGTGCTCTTTGGAGCTGAACGAAGGGCCATCCTACCTCTTAGAACAGCAGCTGTGCCTGCTACCAGCCTCTCCCAACACAGTAAAGCTAAACGAGAGCTGTCCTGTGTGCATAGCGCATGCACACACACACACACACACACACACACACACACACGCATGCATGTACAAGTACAGGAGCTCCAGGTTGTTGTTCTTCTGCAGCTGCCTGGCTTTCCAGCGGGCCTGAAAAGCAGTGGGTGGTGTGTGGAAATCAGGGCTTTGTCTGAAATGACTGTGTGGGTGGAGAGGTCCACTGTATGCTCATCTACAAGCTTCAAATACGTGCTAAGGTGGCTTCCAGTTCTATAGATAGCATCCACACTAGTTATCCAATTTATGCACTTCTAGAACACTGCTACAAGGTTATTGCGTAGTAGTTATTGATTCTTGTTTCCTTGTTATGCCAGATTTGAAATAAGTTCAGTATGAGGTGAAAGTTGCCTCCCTGCTTCTGCCATATTATGTAATCCAACTAATTTTTCAGAGCAGTTGTAAAGATTTGGAAAAATTGCTGTCATACAAGAGCAGCACTGCCTCACTCCTTCCTCTCCTCTGGCCTGGCTCTTTCACCAACGTGTAGTGCAAAAACAAATGTTTTTGTGAAGGCACAAACAATCCTGAAATAAAGTCCAACTTTGTGTTTAGAAGAGAAGCAAATGTTTTGGATTTAAAGTCCAAATGATATTTGTATGAGCGAGGTGATTCAGTGAGGCATGAAGAGAGAATCCCAGGATCTATTTATATTGACCAGATGTTCTTCAGCTCTCTCTGAGATGCTTGTGTTCAGTCTTGCTGGCCTACCCACAAGAGCAAAAGAATCCAGTGACAGTGCGCCTCTGCTTCCTACACTAAAACGACTGTAGGCTTACCTTAGCATCAGTAAAAGATGGGAATCAGGTAGATGTATAGCGTAGACACCTTATTTACTCTGTGTAAACAAAATTCGGTAACACTTTACAATAACTACTCCCTACAAACCATTTATTAAGCAATTAGTTAACTCTTAGTTAACACTTAATCATTCATTAATTGTTGTTGTTTCATCAATAAATCATCTATAAGCATATATATGTTCATCTGTCTGTCTGTACTTTTGTTTGTTGGTCTTTATGTCTGTCTGTATGTCAGAGGAAAGAAAGGCAGACAGCAGCCAGCCAGCCAGCAGACAGACAGACAGAGGGATGTTGATGTTTAGATGTTTACAGACGATTTATTGATTTGATGAAAAGTGTTAACTAAGAGTTAATTAATTACTTAATAAATTATTTATAAGGAGTAGTTATTTTACAGTGCTACCCAGAATTCTTGTCTTTGGATGGGCAATTTTGTTTCTTGAAAGATAGGATATGTTTTCTATTAGGGAGTTACATTTTTTGAGAACCAATGAATTGTCAAATAATGTATTATACATAGCAAATAAAATTGAAATGCAAAGTAGCGTTTTGTGTGCAAAAATTAATAGGGTAATGAATATGAACATGTGGGCTACTGCTCTGTAGAATATATTGATGTGCACGATTAACATGTTACATTAATCACAAATAAAACATGTTCACATGACTTTAGAAACTGCAGATACAGGAAGAAAGGTCCCTTCAGCTCAGGTTCACTGGAGTTATACCTGGATATTTGAGACTGTTTAAGTAGTTTTGGGTGTTTTTTACTGGTTATTACACATTTTGAATTCAGAAGTGACATCCCATATAACACACACAGTCCGTTTGGATCAATTACTGTTGATTCTATTTCCATGCCGTTAACATTAAACTGTCCTATCTTTTCCTGTCCTTAGGTCAACATCATCCCTATCATTGCCAAGTCAGATGCCATTTCCAAGAGTGAACTCACCAAATTTAAGATTAAGATCACAAGCGAGCTGGTCAGCAATGGAGTTCAGATCTACCAGTTCCCCACAGATGATGAGACCGTGGCTGAGATCAACTCCACCATGAACGTAAGATGCTTTTGTTGTGTTCAGCGTCACATTTATACACATCGACAGCTCTACCCAGGGGAAAATATTATTTCTAACAACAGTCTAATCTTTGTTTCCCAAGAAAAAGTAAGATCTTACTGCCTTCAGATCTGTATCTCATAAGTCATATTACTTAATGCATTTTAGAATGCATGTCATATTTTACAAATCTGATTTTTTGGCAGTGTAATTATTAATCAGAAATCCAATTTCTGAAATTTAGATTCAGGAAATGTTAATCGAATAGTTGAATGCAGCAGGCATCACAGACCAGAGTGGGACACCATCTGGTGTCCAGTTTCTCTGCTGTAGCCCTCAGTCAGGAAATGGCACCACAAAGAGAGAGGAATGCAGTGGGAATCTTTTCACTCCAGGAAGTTTTCTGCGTGGGAAAAGCCCTCAACTGGGCCCCACAAAATACACTCTGTGTGTGGGGCCGGGCCGTGAGCAGAAACATGAATGGTGGATGTTAGAGCAGCGGAATACATCAGTTCCTTCAGGCTTGATGTCTCTGTGCTCCACAGCTAATCTAACATGAGGTCACGAGCCTTGGAAGTACAGCACAAGCCCCCTCAGGCTCTGATAAGGATGTATTATTAGCCTTCCTGCTCAGCTGCTTCGTCTTCGTGGGTCGTTGTGTTTGTGACACACACGGCATCTACTTCCTCTCTGAGGAAAGGAGTTCCTCGTACCCATATTTCATCAGCTGCTCTGTGGCCATTTGCCCTGCTGACGCTGCTGCATGGTGCTAATGAGAGGATGGCGTTAGCACCCTTGTTATCTTATGTCAACACCAACAACTCTACAAACACAAAGCGTAAAGAGTTTAACCTCTATGAAATCTGTTTCTACTAAGCAACGCCTCTCACTAAAACTACCACTATGTCACAACATTACTACTACATTACAAAAATTCTTTACTTCTACATTACACCTTGGGCATAGTGTTATGGTGGAAAAACATTTTGAAATGGGAGATTTTCTTGAAAGGCTTTAACAGAGATGAGAACCCTGGCTTCAGGAACAGCAGATCCCCATAGTTTTACTTCTGCAAACATAATGGGCGATTTAACCAATTGGCTCATGTTTCTGCCTGAAGAGTTGGGGTAACTACAATTAGCTGATTAAGTAAATGACCATAACACATTTATGGTAGGACTTTCTGAAGACTTAACATCTCTGAGATTTAGTGTAAGGGTTCTTTGTAAGCAAGTTCCCAGTGTGATTAGTGCTACTTCCCTCTAGATAATGTTTAATAAGAGTGGCTGACAGAAGGTTATCATGTCTCGTGTACGGCCTGATCTCGACATTCCTGTGGCAGATAGAGCTCTTTTGTGTCTGTGTGTGTCTAAGTCTGTGTCTGTGTGTGTTTTTTTTTTCCTGCAGGGCCATTTACCATTTGCTGTGGTGGGCAGTACCGAGGAAGTGAAGATCGGGAACAAGATGGTGAAAGCGCGACAGTACCCCTGGGGGACAGTGCAGGGTAAGCGCTGGTCACGTCCTGCAGAGGAAATGAGACAGATACCTCCCAGCCTCTCTGACCATGACCTCTGGCTCCGCAGTCTCGCACACAAAATATGCAAGGCCGCTTCCACTCCCAGAGAGGAACAGTAGCTGTAATAGTAGAAAGTAGCTGCCATCTTTTAACTCTTTCCTGACCAAAGTGTTATTGACCACTCCTTTCACCTAGTAGCTACCAAATTTGGTTTAAAGGTTTTGGATGGCAACAGATAGATGTCACTTTTTGCTATTTCACTTTTTAATTACATGTTTCATTGAAGCTGTAGATCCTTATAAACTTCAAATTAGTGTTCAGAATATGCACATTTTATATATATTCATGCTAATTAGTTAATATGAATAATAAACAAACATATACTTGTATAGCCTAAGTATCTGGCTTTCAGAAAAATTGGTACTTTCGTTGAGATGCGCTTAGCTCACCAACAGCAGAATAAAATGCCAACGGGGTCATTTTTTGCGGCTTTTTTGCCTGTTCCTGAATCATCTTTCTGAACTCATTCACTCTCCTCTGTTACTTGTGTCCCAAGCTCCACCAGTGACCGAGCTTGCCCATTGACTGAACACTACATAAATAGTCCAACTCCTGACCATGTTACATGTGGATGTATTGATTTTAAAGATTTATCCAGCGTGTCCACACAGAAACTCTTTCACGTAGTACAGATATTTCCTCACTTCTGTGGCAGATGGCTATTAAGCACGGCTTCGGCAGCAGCTGACTGGAGTGAGTCAATGCCGTATCTGGGCCACATTGTGCACAGAACTGGGCCGCAGTCAGCTCAGGTTCCATTTTAAGAATAGAAACAATTGCCTGAGTCACTGCTCTCAAACATGAGGTTGCTCTGCCCTCATTTCTGCTGCTCCCTGGCTGTCATGTCGTTCTCTCTCTTTCTTTCTCCCTCTCTCTATGTATCTGTCCTTCACACACGTACACTATCTATCTATCTATCTATCTATCTATCTATCTATCTATCTATCTACCTATCTATCTATCTATCTATCTATCTTTCTATCTAGCTAGCTATCTATCGATGGCAATCTCTTTTCCTCCACTTTCCCTTTCCCTCTCTCTTGTTTTCTTGCCTCTGTCTTTCATTTGCTCTACTCCACCCTTCTCCACCCTTCAGTGCACGTACTGTACTGGGCTTGGGTGTTCTGTGCTCTGAGACCTGGCTAGCTGTAGCTCCATGGAGCATAAATACAATAGTGTTGGCCCCGGGCCGTCTCTGACATTGTGTGCAGTGGCTCCTTTTCACCGAGCACATGCTGCCATGGGGCTGTGCACACATGCATGTGCACGTGGGTCGGGTGAGCACAGACCCAGATACTGGGCACAGGCAGTGACCTAAGGGCGCATAAATGGAGTTAATAAGTATTATTGTGTGTGTGTGTGTGAGTGTGAGAGAGGGGGGAGGGAGAGGGAGAGCAGGCTAAAGGTGCTAAAGGAGGACATTACTAGTAAGCCAGAGAAATGAGAAATATGAGAAATCACTAACATAAATCACCTCTTTAAGTCAACTGACAATAGTGTATGCCATTGCAAATGGAATAATGAAAGTTCAGAAGGGTTGAAGCAGGCTTCACTCAGACTTTTTTCAGAGTGCTGGCCAAAATATAACTCAATTGAAAAACAGAAAAAAGGCCGCACTATGCATATTCAGTCACCATTTATTACACAGACGCGTTTCGGCGCTCTGCCTGAGGAAACCAAGTGATCTCCCTTATTACCTCATTTCTGCTCAATATCCATACAGATCTGGGCTGAAATCTGAAATGCAGTCATTCGATCACACCCACACACCATCGCACCCCATTCTCTCTCATGCTAATGCCTGTGTTTATTAGGTTTATCAGGTTAAGGCCAAAACAAAGGTTTAAAGTATATCGCAGTTAATTCTATTTAAGCCACCACTGTTCAACTACCTGAATCCTATAAATGACAGAAATGTTACTTAAAAACACCCCTGTACTTTTCACTTAGCCATTGCATAGGTCAGATTGAGATGTTTTGTGATGTGTAGCCATTGCATAGGTCAGATGTTTTGTGATGTGTATTGTGCATTTATTTTTAACTATTGTTGTAATGGTGGAGCTTGTAGCTCAAGGCAGTGGGTTTCTTTTTACAAAATTGAGAATTTAGCCAGGTATGAGTGACCATTTGTGCACTGCTTGTGATGTGTAAGTAACTGTGTGGTCTCACTGTTGTTGACAGTGGAGAACGAGAATCACTGTGATTTCGTGAAGTTGAGAGAGATGTTGATCCGTGTCAATATGGAGGACCTACGGGAGCAGACGCACACCCGCCACTATGAACTCTACCGCCGCTGCAAGCTTGAGGAGATGGGCTTTAAGGACACCGACCCCGACAGCAAACCCTTCAGGTAGGGGTAACCCTTCACTTCCCCTGATCAGTATAATAAGTGGCTGTCAAGAATAGGGGCTATAGATAATCGGGGCAGCTGTGACCTAATGGTTAGGGAGTTGGTTAACCAGCACTATATCCAGCGCTCTTCTGCATCCATGGCGGAAGTGCCCTTGAACAAGACAGCCAACCCCATGAGGGGAGTGTCCCTGTTTCACTTATTCTGGATAAGAGCGTCAACTAAATTAAATGTAAGGTAAAGTAAAGCTACTGTCTGAGGACCCCACCTTTTTAAGTAGTTACCCAGTGCAGCTTCTTAGGTCTGTGGAAAAGTGTGGAAAAGATGTGCTATCTCCTTATACTGACTGTGTGTCTTGGCCACCCTTTCCTCTCTGCTGTACCCCAGTCTGCAGGAAACCTATGAGGCCAAGAGGAATGAGTTCATGGGAGAGCTTCAGAAGAAGGAGGAGGAGATGCGGCAGATGTTTGTGCAGCGAGTGAAGGAGAAAGAGGCTGAGCTGAAGGAGGCAGAGAAGGAGGTCAGTGTGAATGTCTGAATGTCTCTGGGGATGCCAGTGGCTGTTTCAGGTTTCAGCCAGAGTGCAGAGCTAAATTTTGTCTACCTCTGCTGAGGATGTGTGCAGAATTGGGAATCATCCCAGAATTCTGTCAGAAAAATATAACTAAGGCCCTTGGCCTTTATCGAGTACCAATTCTGGTGATGTTAATCATGTAATGAAATGGTGTAAGGTGAACAGAAAATGTGTTGCCTTTGAAGTTTAATTAGAAAGAATTTTGAAGAAAAAATTTGAAGACTGACAGATTTCACTATTAACTTACAGTAAGTATAGGCATTAAACATACAAGTTTAAGATGAAATGTGCAATAAACTTGAACTAAAAAAAACTTTTCTGTGCAGCTGCATGAGAAGTTTGACCGTCTGAAGAAGCTCCACCAGGATGAGAAGAAGAAACTGGAGGACAAAAAGAAGTCCCTGGATGATGAGCTCAACACCTTCAAGCAGAAGAAGACTGCTGCTGAGCTCCTGCAGTCCCAAGCTCAGCAGGCAGGGGGCTCCACCACACTCAAGAGGGACAAAGAAGGAAAAAGTAAGTGAAGCACTGCTTTGTTTCTGTGACGTTTGTCTAGATATTGATCTGGCCACACTTAAACAGGTGGAATCAGAGAAACATTCACTAAGCTGGAGAAGATACATATCTAATGGCTCATATTTCAGTCAAATTAGTCAATTTTGTCCATGTTGAAAAATAATACTGCTTTTCTGTTTTTATAGACCTTGTATCGCTCTCCATATGTACAAATGTGTATTATTCTGCCTTTATGAACAATTAAAAAGGAATTTTTAGGGATTTTACTATAATTAGAACTTTTAAACAGTTGTTTGGCACTGTAGTACCATAGCTTTTTAATCACTCATGCACACTAAAAACAAATCAATTACTTACATTCACCTCCAGTTGATTTTTTTTGCACTCCCACTATATTGATGAGTTTTACTACCCATGTTGCAGACTCAGTGGCATTACTAATGGTTGTTGGCCAGATGTAGCAGATACAAAACAAAACCAAGATAAAAGACAGCTCTTATTTATAATCCTCTGCCTCGAATTTGATTTTGCAGTCTGTAAACAATGGTTCTTATGATTGATCTCAATGCAGACTAATGCCTTGCTTTGTGTATTATGTGCAAACCGTTATTCAGAGGTGGAGATCCTGGCTACAGAAAGTAAAAACCCTGCCATGTATTCCTTCTACCTGTGCACACAAAACAGGCTACTTTGCTAATTAGCTTATCTACCTCTCATTAGGATCAGCTGGTTCAGGAAATGGTTGGATGAAATATGTGGTTGGGTTTTTTAGTTTTACCTTTGGATCGCCACCTCTGCTGTTGCATTTGCTAATTGTTTTCTTTTGTTGTGGTTGTTGTTTTATGGTAACCATTTTCTAATCATGTTAGTAATCACTGCTGATTGTGTATTTAAGCTGATTTGAGCCCAACACCTGACCAAGGAAGCCACTTGCACTGAGAAGGTTCTTTTAATTTCATTTCATTTATTTTGTCCTTTTCCTCCTTCCACGGTTCTGTAACTCCTCGCTGTTTTTCCTCTCTCAGCCTCACCCAGTTTTCCAGGCAGCAATATTATACCTCCCCCCACCTGTGCAGCACCCCACTCTCTCTGTGTGATGTCCATGGGTTACTGATCAAACACTAGACACTGCTCTTAGCACAAAGATGGATCCTCTCTCTTTTCTAAAACAACTAAGCTATTTGAACACCCTTCACTTTTCAATTTTCAATGACTTAAAGGCAAAAGTCTTATCTTATTCGACTTGTAGTGTTTGAGATGTAACATACATGTATGTTAATAGAGTGTATATATGTATGTATGTATGTATATAACGTACAACGTATGTGTATGTTTGTGTCACCTGCATTGCTCGTGCTGTTTTCCAGTTAATTCTTCACCTGCTCCCCTGCATGCTGCATGGTCCCCCTTACCTGGTAAGGCCGCTATAGTCACCCAGTGTACTCAAGCATCAGTCTCAAACAGTGGTGTAGTAGTAAAAAAGGAAGGTGGGTAAACAATATGCACAGTGGTAGAAACGGTGGGTAACCTATCGTTATCAGCGATCACAAAAATGATGGTAAACACTATTTTGAACGGTTTTTGTTATATTTCAAAATGTAGTGTTTTTAGATTTGTACATTGCTTTAGGACAATATGTCTGCCAAATTACTAAACTTAAACTTAAAAGATGCGTAAATGGCATTTATGCTTGTTTACCCTCCACTACAGCACTGGTCTGAAAGTCTGCTGGACATACTTTGGCCCCACAGGGCTAAGGACTTATCAGGTTAATACCTACATAAATGGTCTTCAGTGGCAATGTTTTATAAACAGAAATTAATCCAAGATGAATACCACTGACCCATATGATATACTCTGACTAGTCGAGCAGTGACAAGTACCAGCATTGCCAAATATCTGCCAGGGGAATGGCCTTGTATTTATGTGAAGAATGCATGCCATCCATTTCTGTCATAGTCGGGCAGGGCAGATTGAGATTGTTGCCTCGCTGTGCCCGCGCCAGTGAGTGTATAGTGTCAGTTTATCACTGCGGTCCCACCCTCGCTACTCCATCTGTGCCCTGGACTGCCACAACAGCGGGCAGCTGTGTGCCCTGGGCTTGCCCCCTCCCATGACTGCGCACACAAAGGGCCATTCACAGGGCTGCTCCCACAGTGAGATGTCACAGTGGTGCGTCGCAGATAATGTGGCTCTTCATGATGGGAGCAGATCCCTGACAACCCCCTCTCTTTTCCCAGTCTTCTCATGAAAGGCAAACAGAATGTGCCGGGGTTAAGCAATCCTCATTGATCTGGCCATAGCAGTGAGGGGGGGACTGAGGGGGGGTTTGGGGTAGGAAGGGGGGTGGGGCTGGTTGGGGGAACTTGACATCTGCTCTGCAATCTGGTCCCCAGCCACCCCGGCCTTGTGTCTCGCATCAGCCTCGTAAATGAGCTCTGCTGTGTGCGAGGCCACTAATGTGGAGTAATTTAGCAGGAAGTAATAGCACACGGACCTGAAACAGTGAAACTGAGATGAGAGGGCCCACAGAATGCTTTCAACTGCTTTGGCAGAAAGCAGACAGCTTGTCAGTCAGAAATGCCATCCAGTGACAAAACTACTGCTGTACATCCTGCAAACGTTACAGGGTTGACATTGCGGTGGGGTGTTCGATTGGCATTACATTAGATAATCCCGTCTTACTCTTCGTTGGGCTCACTCGATGCAAAACCACTTGATGATTTTTAACGCATGTCACTTACTAACATGTCCCACTCTTTGTGATCTTTGTAACCTTTTTGTTTTTACATACATGTTTTTTTCAGTGTTTGTTTTCCAACAAAGGGACCAATAATCCTCCTTCTCTCTTTCCAGTTCAGGATTCCTGTAGAAAGAGCTCCTTCAGCCCGCTGTGAAAGAGTTTACACCCCATATCTCCTGAGCCATGCTGCCCTTTGTGCTCCCCCCATCCATCTACCCCAAACCCCCATTTACCCCAACCTCCCTCTGACACTCCTCCTGTCCCCCCTCTGCTCCTGCTCTGACGCTGGACCCCCTATATATGTGAATGGAATCCTTAACTCCTTATGCATTTCTTTTACATTGTGCAGTTTTTTTATTCTCTGAAGAGCCAGTCAACCCCCCACCCCTCCCCATTGTTCCACAGATTAGCCAGCAATGTGTTTTTTTAAACTGTGTGTTTGTTCAGTTGTGATGATGGCCCTATAGACCTGCATGATTGAATGTGTCCTAACCTTAACATGAACATGTGACCACTGTTAGTAGGCAAGAGTTTGTAAGGCAGTTGAAATAGGGACAGACATCAGCATGTTGGTCTGACTGTATTTTGTACGCACCCTGCAAGACTGTGCTGTTGTGGTATTTAGGCATACCTTGACATTTATATGGTGTCATGTTTCTTAAAGCCTGGTCACTCCGACTGCAAATGCTCTAAAAGGTTGTTTTTTTTTAACATCTTTAAGAAGTCATAAAATGGTCCTGATATGTCATCAGAGATTAAGGAAACATGTTGAACTGACATACTGATTTGCTTGCCAACAAGGGTATGGAATATTCACGTTTCAAAAATGAATTTTGCTGCAAATGCAAATCCGGTTTGTGTTTTTCCTCTTACCTCTAGAGGGAGAACAACACTTCACAGTATTTTAAATTCAGGGGCAGTACCAGTTTTGGCCACTGATATACATATAGCACCTTTATTTGAAACATCTTGCCATACGATTTCCCGGTGTTTACAAGACCATTCGGAAGAAAACAGTAACGGACAATATGCTGATGTTTGTGCCCTTTTTACATAGATGCATGTGCAGTTGGTGAGGGTGTCAGTCAGTTTCAGCCATACCTCAATGCCTCATTTTTTATATTTGCTATAAGCACACTTATGTTAGCTTGACTAGCTTTTATGTTGGGACATTTGAGCCAAATGTGAACAACTTTTTTGTATGTTTGCAATGACTTTTTTCGAGCAGATGTGATTTATATATTCAGCACATTTCTTATAGTGGCTCTTGCCTTAAAGAATGAAGTGATTATCACATGGGAACTGATATTGCACTTAAATCAGTGTACACTCCTTTAAAAGCTTCTAAATCTCTTTTTAAAATAAAAAGGTTATATTTGCCAAACGTGTAAATTGTTGCAGAAGTTATTTTGCATTGTGTTTTAACACCTGGTTACTGCCAACCTGTATTCAAGTGTAGCTTTTAAGGCATGTTCTGCTTCCATGGAGGTTCCAGGTATGTTGCTGACCATGGTTAAGCCACTAAATCAGCAACAAGGGGATGAGACTCGTATCTGAACGTATGCCATAAAAGG
The DNA here is from genome assembly GCA_030347295.1 of Setipinna tenuifilis. Classification (NCBI taxonomy): domain Eukaryota; kingdom Metazoa; phylum Chordata; class Actinopteri; order Clupeiformes; family Engraulidae; genus Setipinna; species Setipinna tenuifilis. The sequence goes on along the minus strand of CM059288.1, from coordinate 22,033,773 downwards.
ATCCCATGCTTGTTAATTTGGGTAGTTTATGATGGGTGGCTTTCTCATCATACAGCAGATATGTGAACCTCATCCTACTTTAATTTATACAATTATAAATCACATCCAGTGTAAACATTCTCATTTATCAGGAAGAGTTGTGATTATGGGATTATGCAGTGTACATTGTGATTATACAATGTATATTGTATGTGATTTGTTTGGACCATTTTTCACAACAAAGTCAGCAGTTGGTTCATTGATATAACAAAAGTTCAGTAATGTAACTGAAGACTAACTGGTTAGTAATCCCTATGTAAGTTACAAACTACGCCTTTGTCTAACAGCCTGTGAAAGTCAAGTGTGGTGAACGATTTGGGGTTTTTTTTTCTGAGCGAAGGCCGTGAAACAGTTCTCCAACAGTCCTCCTTGGAGAAACCTTCTACCATCTGCAATCAGTGGGCAATTTACCATCTCACCTAACTAAAAGACCCATTGGGGCAACACTGGTGTGACATGCTGTGTCCTCTGCTTGTCTCATTGCTTACTGCTATGTGTATTTACTTTCCTTTGCAGTAATCCCTGGCTCTGCACAGAGTAGGTCCTCCACACCCCACGCTTTGCTAAGGGACCAGACCTTGGCTTTTGTTGGCCACCTCTACCGTAAAGCTGGGGGGCAGCAGGGTGGACAACCATCCCTCTGGGTTTCCATGGGTTTTCTTTCCTTTTGGCCAGCAGGGCTGGGTTTATTTTGTATGGATTTTTTTACTGGGTCTTTCACTGCAGCGCTTACTAACAACAAATATATTTCTGCTTCAGGCAAAGCTTATACGTGGTGTCCTGTTTCACAATACTGTGTGACTAACATGCACTGTGGCTTTTGTATGGCATTAGTGATTTCAGCAGCAAACTGATATGCTTGTAATGCTTTTTTTACAGCAAAAAAGAACACCTAAAGCTTGGTATTTGCTATGTTTTTGTACGTTTCTGTAATGGAAACCAATCTTCAGCACATATATTATGACATGTCCTTCACTTGAGAGGATCAAGCTATTTATTTTCTCTCTATCTGTAATAGGCTACATGGCTATAAATATCAAACACACAATGTGTACACTGCTATAAAATTCGGCTGATGATACGGCATGTTAATCAGTCAGCGATTGCTTTAAATTAGACAGTGCTTTAAAGAGAACTTCACTGGTCTGTGTCACAAACACCTGAGACCCAGTAAATTCTCATAAGGCTCCTGTGTTAGGTGCTATTTCTCTTGCTATTAACACGTTTATGTGTCTTTCTCTCGTCCTCTTCTCTGTAGCTTCTTCTAATCTGTCTTGGCCAGCTGTCTGAAGAGGGGACTGCAGTTTCTACAAGAACTAAGCACCTGTTTCCCCCTCTTTTGTCTTTCTCACTTCATCAGCCATTTTTTTTACAAACTCCCCCTTACTGTCTGCTCTGCTGAACCTGGCCTTATGTGGGCTTTACATGGTATGTTTGACAAGCAAGTTCAGCTGCCTAATTAGGGCATGCCACACAAATCCACACTGGCTGTCTTGTACTGTTGCAAGGGTCAAAGCCTTATGGAGGATCTCATCCTTTGTTTGAAAAGTACAAACCCAGGAGAGACAATACATGGGAAGGTACATGTTGACACACAGAGCCTTTTGAATTGTTTTGTACTAAATACTGATGGCTATTAAAAGTACCACTCATACAGGATTTATTTTTTGGAAATCCAAATTCTAAAAAGATGTAGGTCATCTGTTTATTATCTGCATATAGCACTGAGTAGGTCTTATTATTATTTAAATGTGTTGATTGTTTGTGTTTGGTATTCATCTTACAAAACTGCTAAATTTATGCTAAATAGACAATATTTGCTGTTTCATGGGCTTGTACCCCATCCCTATAACTGTGACAGCGTTATGGCTTTGAGATTACAACAGCCAAAGAAGACATGCATCTCTTGCCACGTGAAAAGTAGATCGTCGCATGTCATCTCAAATGTGATGCCAATGAAAAATGACCCCTGTAACTGTAATTCCGCTGAATGAGACTGTCATGAAAATCACTGACCACTATGGAAGTAATAGTTTTTGTTTAAGTTTTAAAAAAAACTTGAACCTTAATAATTAAATAAAATACCATGTAGGACTCATTTGAAGCCTCCCACAAATGCTGCTTTGTGGCAAACAAATGTTGCATGCATTTTAAACACCTTTGTTTAATATAAACATTATTTCAATAACTTTTACTGATTTTGCCCTATTAAGCATTAAGTTTGTCATCCTAAAATCCCCCCGTAATATTACGTTTGTCTATTTACTCTGGTTGTACTGTGCATACAGATTTGCTCCATAAATGTCAGCATCCATTTTGCTAATTTAAATAGATAGGTTGGTCAGGGTGAGGGGTTTGGGTGTTGAAAGCTGAATGCAAGAAACAGATATTCATGCATTTTATATAATTTATAAGGATCTATTTTGTGTATTGAAGTGGAGACATGTTATGGTAAATGAGTATTGGAGTACTGGAAAGTGAGTTTCTGTGTAAACATTATGGTGTCAAGAATGACCATACATCTTCCCAACATCTGTAGGTTTCCCGCCCTGTCAGAAGCAAGATATACCACAAAACACCACAAACTTGTGTATTATTTAACTGTTGTTGGATTCCATTGGTGTACATTTTCAATAAAATTATGATAAAATAAATGCGGTTTTGTTTTCAGATCCTATACAGGGATTCAACATATTTTGTCAGTCATAATAATCAACTTTGTTGAATAGCCTAGCTCTAACACAACACATCTAATAGTCATAAATAGCTAGCAGAGACGTTGATTGAATGGCTAAAGGAAATGTAAACAAATATTAAGCTTGCAAGGGTATGTCAGCACTACATAACCTAGAATTGAATGAGTGTGGTGACCATACATGGTTTAATTAAATGTGTTTGTCATGTATGTTTGGTCACACAGCACAATAGTTGATATTGAAAAAATAAGATGATGGCTCCAAACAACATCTCCACATACAGTATCAAGCCATTCTCAGCTTGTAACTAATAATGAGCTCAATAAACCAGATTTTCTCCTGGTTCTGCTCTAGTTTCTCAGACATGCAATCATTTAATCCTGAACAAATAAAGAGTTCCTGTTACCTTAACAATTGCACATCTAAAACAAAACAACACCTAGTAAAATTTAAACAAGTCCAGTGGCGGTTCTATAGTGTTTTACGCCCCGGGCGAGACAACCTCTCAGCCACCTCTTAAAGTATGCCTTATAGTATAAGGCTTATACTGTCTTTGAATGACTTTCATTAGTACTATTTTGCAATGGATTGCATGTGGACCACCTTCCTAAACGCCTACTAAATATTTTTGAGCTACCCTTTTTGACCACAGCGAGGCGCCAACGTGGACAGGAAACAGAACCATAGCCATATGCACACACACTGTGCATTTGCCATTGCCCTTCTCTGGAAAGAAAATAAACAGGGATTTGTCTGTATCGTCAAATAAAGATGTCGACAACGACGGGTGGCGGAGAGTTTGGGAATCCCTTGCGGAAATTCAAGCTCGTCTTTCTAGGCGAACAGAGTGGTAAGAATACTTAGTTTATAAGATGGTTAATAATTGAGATATTCGTATCATTTGGATGCTCGACGGAAACGTTAACGTAGCTTCACTGAGGCCGACTAGACAGGCCGATCCAAGGATGCTCCCCACAGCAAACAGACATTTGCTAACAAGTATACCACACCCTATGACAGTAAAGTGGCGTATATTGCGTTTAAACACATCATTATGTGGTGCTTTCGACAGTACTGAGCAATTGCTGTATTATGTCTGATGGCTCGTTGTCCAGTCATCTCGCCTCGCACTTAGGGATGACATCAGCTAGCTACTTGAAGTTAGCATCCCAACACAGTGCTGTCGTAAGCTATCGTGACTGGCTAGCCACCCTACTGTTCAAGAAGTAGCTAGGCTAGTGGCTAAGGAGAAAAAAGTGGACTTCGCTGTACATTTCTGTCTATTCGAACAAGTTGTTCCCTAAATATAGAATTACACGTGAGGATTAAGGCAACCCATTGAACTGCTTATCAGTTCCTTACTGTGGAAATCAGCTGTAGCTAAATAGCTAGACCGGCAAGTTATTATGTGTTATGTTCAACGTAGCCATACATAGCTTAGCTGTAAGCTCTGGCTAGCCTGGTTGGCATGAAAGCTAAAGTAAACCTAATATAACCCGTCACTTTTCAATGTGTAATAGTACTGTATGTTAAATTTTACACAATACAAGCTAAAGCGTGTGTTGTGACACAGCTTGTGTACAATATCCAGTACACTGACAGAATTGTCCCAGCGATATGTGTTTGATGCAGCGGTGGCTAGTCAATTTTCAAATGATCTGGGGTTCGTCAGGTAACGTTAGCTATCGTTTCTTTCACACCGATCATTTTTCGCCCCGAAAGCTGGAGACAGATATTTTCATCGACTATTGCTGTTGTCTTTAAATGGATTAACTGTGCGATCCAGCATATGCAAGTGTAATTTGTGGCAAGTATTTCATTTTTACCAGTGCAGCTAGCAAGCTAGTGCACATCCATTATGTGGGGATCTTTTGGCACCACCCTAGTTGCCAACTCAGCGACCAGAGTTCAGCAGGCTCTGTTGAACATTCTCCCTAATATCTGTCCACTTTCCAGTTTATCAACGAGGCCAAAACAGATATCAGAAATTCAATTAACATTATTTGTTTATTGACTCAATGTGGTGTTCATTCATTGATCTATGTCCTTGCAGTGGGGAAGACCTCACTCATCACCAGGTTTATGTACGACAGCTTTGACAATACCTATCAGGTGAGCATATGATTGAGACGAGACAGTTGAATCATTAGAAAGCACCATTGTTGTTATTCTGCAGTCATATATGGCAGGTTTTCATGACAAACAAAAACAGATTGACATCTTGCTACAGCAAGTTATTGATGCACCTCCTCCATACATTGACACACATCCTCTATGTGTATAATCACTTTAATTATCTTTTTTCACAGGCAACAATTGGAATAGACTTTCTATCAAAAACAATGTACCTAGAAGACCGTACGGTAGGTATTTTTCTATCTTATGTCAGACCTCTTGACATTTTAGCATCTTTAGTTTTCTTTAGCTTCTTAGTTTTCCACCTGCTCCTTAAAATCCATCATTTCACTTCATCAGCTAATGTTTCAATCAAACACAGATGTGCGGTACATTTCCAGACTTTGTTTTTGTTTGTCATTTGTTTTTTGATCTATTCTTAGTGATTCATCTCATCAGACATGCATTTTTTCCATTCATTCCCACACTCCACTGGCACATCGCCATCCTATTTTTCCTTTAATGTTTTTTAAGTTGGTTGTTTATTTTCTGTTCATCCCCCCCCACTCCCATTCTGCTTTTGTTGGCTTGGTCAAATTGGGGCCACCACCCCCCACTGCTGATGCTGCGGTCGCAGATTCGGCTCCAGCTGTGGGACACTGCAGGCCAGGAGCGCTTCCGCAGTCTCATTCCCAGCTACATCCGAGACTCCGCCGCCGCTGTGGTGGTCTATGACATAGCAAGTAGGTATCGCCTCCGGCCCCCACCGGCCCGGCGCCCGCTGCCCTGCACCATCTTGCCCGATGGGGTGTGAGCTGGAGGCGGTTGCAGAAAAGGGTAGCACTCATGGAGGTCTCTCTTGGAACACACATTGGGCCAGCACTCACGTTCACCTTTGCTCACCTTGTCCTGCGTTCACCTTGGCATCTAGGGGGATGGGGGACATCTGTGACTAAAGTTAGTGTGGGGTATGCACAGCTTCCAAACTAATTTTAACAGGTGCCAGATTAAAAAGGTGAACTGAGGGAAAAGGTCAAAAAGAGATCTGCTCACTGCTTTAAAATGAGTCAAAAAACCCAAATTTGAATGCAGAAAAAGCAGTGTTTTGATTATTAGATCTGTGTCACAAATCTATGACTGCAACAGGTTATTCATACCTGAAATGCTTCAATAGTGAACTTGTAGACCGCTTAAGTCTGTCTATTGAGGAGGTGGACGCATGAGTTTGCTCAGTGCTCTTTCAAGTAGGCCTGCTACATGAATGTTGCCCCTGCAGCAGAGCTAGAGGGCAGGAATAGAGAGGAGCTTTCAGATAAAGGCTTTCTGGATTGAGCCTCCAACACAGCAGGCTGTCTCAAATCGGTCCACTGTAAAGAATGGGTTTTCATCCCATTTAGTCCTACACTCATAACCTCGGATTGGGCTTTCTACAACATGCTAGAATGCATGACTACTGGCTGTGTTGCCTTTATCAGAGACCATCTCTCTTTTTTTTTTTCTGGATCGGAGATCCGTGCCGCCTCTTTTGCATCCTCTTCCAATCCTTGCTTGTTTTCCGTTTCCACTTCTCCTCTTTAGTGTCTGTCGATTATCTCACTCTCGCACCCTCTCCTTCACGTGGCTCTCTTTTTTTTCTCTTATTTTCCCTGCCTTTCTTTCTCTCTCTCTTTCTCCTTCTCTCTCTCTTTCTTTTTGTGGCTCTGTCTGCATGGATCCTCAGGTTCGGCTCCAGCTGTGGGACACTGCAGGGCAGGAGCGTTTCCGCAGCCTCATTCCCAGCTACATTCGCGACTCCACCATCGCTGTGGTGGTCTATGACATCACCAGTGAGTCAGGCTGGCAGGTGTTTTAGTTGGGGTGGGGTGGGTTGGTACCTGATCACGGGTAAAGCTGTGTGCTTTAACTAAAAATACTGAACCTTTCTCACTAACTGTGTGCTTACTCTGTGTGATTCAAAACTTGGGTTTGAAATGCTGTGTTTTGAGACTGATTTTTTTTTTATTGCATACAAACATCAATTTTACACACCATGTCTGCAAGCTTTTCCTTTTGTTACCTATTGACTACTCTCTCCCCTGCAGATTTAAATTCATTCCAGCAGACCTCAAAGTGGATCGATGATGTCAGAACAGAGAGGGGGAGTGATGTCATCATCATGTTAGTTGGCAACAAAACAGACTTGGCTGATAAAAGGTACAGTTCTGCATTGCATCTTAAGGGAAGAGCGATTGTAGACATGAAGGTGGTCCATGTAACTACATAAATATAAGACATCATTTTACCTTCACCATTCAAAGGCATGGCTCATCTTTGGTTAAATTCTGTTATACCATTTCATTTTAATTTTTGGAGGAATCTCCATAATGTATACTGTTTGTCTTTTCAGTTGTGATTTCCATTTTATTTTTTATTAGCCTTATTTTATTTTATTTTTATTAGCCTTATTTATTCATTTATTTTGAGTCTTTTCAACTTGTTTTGTCCACATCTTTATTTGGATTTACGTTTGATTCTGTTTCCCCCGATGTTTTGTTCCTCCTACTTTGCATCTGTTGCCAATGCCACCCTCCTCCCATCCACCCCTGGTCTGCCTCTCAATCCACCACCTCCTCCTTTGCCAATGCCAGGCAAGTGTCAGTAGAGGTTGCGGAGAAGAAGGCTCGGGAGCTCAATGTGATGTACATAGAGACCAGCGCCAAGGCTGGCTATAACGTCAAGCAGGTGGGCCTTCTTACGCTCCTGAGATCAGAGTGCTGATGCTGTGGTGGCTCTTTCTTCAGTCTGTGTGCTCAGTCTCAGAAGAGCTGCACTTTCTCTGGGGTTGTGGTTGTCCCTAACAGTGCAGTAAGAATGAATGTTTAGTTCAAGCTTTATTAAAAATGAGTAAAGAAATGGCAATAGAATGCAAAAGACATAATACCCATAAAAATGCTAATGGTTCCTGTTCGCTGGATCGCTGTGGTCCTCAGTGGTCCTATATGTGTGAATGTTGCGTTCAAACATTTAAAAAATACTTTATGGAAATAGAAACAAAATGCAGACATACACATAAAAAGACATTATATCTATGGAATGCTAGATAGCCACAAAAGTTAACATGCTAGCCCTTGCCTGTCTTTTCTCCGCCTCAGTAGACCACTTTGAGAGCTGGATTTGACGTACCAATGGATTCAAATAAGCATGGTTGGAACAAGTGGCTGGTCACAAGCCTGTTAGTTAGGCAATTTAAGGTGGCATAAATTATGTTAATGTGATGAACTTCAGCAATGATCTGCTAGCTGTGCATTATGCACTGGAAAGTTCATTATTCGTATAGAGCTTTACCGACACAGCTATTCCAGTCAGTAGCAGTGAGAGTCTGTGGTTATGGAGAACACGGGGAGAGGGAAAGAAAGGCTGGTGTGTATTTGTTTGGCTGTTAAGTTCACATATCTTTTTTTTTTCCCTTAGCATTACTCAGACTTGATCAAGTAGCGGTAAACAAAGGCTTACAGGGTCTGTCTGTCTCCACAAAGTCAGTATAAATGTATATGTAGTAAGAGACACTAGTGGTAGGTCAGACCATTTAGTCCATAAAAGTATTCAAGCTGCACGTAACCTTCTCCCTCTTGCTACCTCAGCCAAACTTTGAATTCACTGCTTTAGTTTTAGGCTATATGAAATCATTTCACTCACTAGCCAACTAGACAGATTTACATATCGTCCCTTTAAGGTCAAGAATATGAACTTGTGCACATTTATTTCGTTTCTCTGCTGTGATTTTCATTTCTAAAAAAAAAAGTTAGCACTGCTGTCATCCTTCACCAGCAGTGCGTCCTACCTTCTTTGTTCATCTTCTCTTAAAAGTTTGTGCCTCTTGCTACTGTACTAACCCTGACATTTCTCTAAAGGGCTTAGCCAATCTTCAGAGTTATTCTCACTTCTCCTTCTCTCTTCCTCCCTCCCTCTCTCTCTTTCTCTTTCCCTGTTTTTCTTAACGTCTCCCATGTTCCTTTTCTTGTCTTTGGTGGCCTCTGTTGGTTCTTTCTCTCCTCTCGTCCCCCCTCTCTGCTTCGGCCCTGAGTAGACAGATCACCACGGAGGAGGGCGAGCAGAGAGCTAAGGAACTCAATGTCATGTTCATTGAGACCAGCGCAAAGACTGGCTACAATGTCAAACAGGTGAAGAGATGCTCAATTATAAAGACAGGGCCGCCCCCCCCCCCCCCCCCCCCCTCGCCCTTACTTATGAGCCTCCCTCCCACCCTCACCCTGAAACTACCACCACACGCTTTTCTTTCTCTTTTATTTCCTCTTCTCTGCCAGTGATGCCCTTTATTTTCTTGTAATGCAGTCACTCAGATGCTGTGCTTGTTGTCCTCGTGCTTGTGTGTATGTGCAGTCTACATGTGTCTTGTCATACCTGTGAATTTTGTTTATTAGTTTGCTGGCTTCAGTCAACCCTGGATAACCAAATTACTTAGTCAATTTACAGTGCAGTGGATGTCTTTTACCTTGTCTGGGTTTAATTGAAGCTAGCAGTGGTTGTATCTCTGTGTTGGGTTGTGCACATTACTCTCTTTCGCATGAGTCTCTGTGCACTCCATTGATGGATATTGAGCTACTGTGTATCTGTGTGTTCACTCACCTCTTCCTAAGGTCCCAAATCATGTTTTTCCCGCTTCTAAAATCAGCTTCACCATACCCTAGCTTTCCTTTCATGCCTGCCTTTTTTCAAAGTATTGCTCTAAAGAATTTTAAAGTAGCGTTTTCGTATAAAATAGTTCACTATAGTTACTCATGAATCAGTGTCCAATTTAAGCTTACAGTCAAGGATGCGCTAAGCAAATTATAGGCTACTCTGTCATACCTGATTCAGTGCAAACTATACCACCCCCCTCTCTCTACAGCTGTTCCGTCGAGTCGCTGCAGCCTTGCCTGGGATGGACAGCACACCAGAAAAAAGCAAAGAGGACAGTATCCTTTCAAAGAAATCATTTAGATGTGCGTTGAAGCTAAATCTAAATCTAGTATGTGGTAATTTCTCCCATACAACTATAAAATTATATATTTTGCATTCAAACAGATAGCCTCGATTTTTGAAAAGCTTATTGCAACTACAGCAGTGTGAAGTGCCTCTTGGTGATCTCCTTCAATGTCTCAGTCGCGCTGGCTCTGAATGAAAAATGCCGAGGCTGGTGCTTTTCTTGATGGTGCTATATGTCCCTTTTTGGTGGATGTATTTTCAAGATGGCGGAACATCATGGAACCCTCCAGACAAATTACCTATAAAACTTCATACAAACCGGAAATTCTCTACTTAGAAGAATAAGTCAGATTATTGTTTGGGGAAATGATCCACCAATGAAGACAGATTTACAAATCCTGGTATCAGGATTTTGGCTAATGAACAACTGAAAATGCTACACACGTTCCCTTTAAAATAAATTAAGTTAGACAGCAAGTAATTTCTGATGGCTACTAATTGCCAATTAATTAATGTTAATTAATGCACTTGGAGAACTGATGGATGTAGTGTTTTTCTTTCCTATGAGTTTTGAGATACAAGGAGATGCAAAACTGGTATAACCTGATGCAGGCACAGTCATGCTACAGGTAACCTTCCCTTTGTCAGAGAAACAGGGCTTAAGTTAACCCATTGCTTTTCTGACTGTTTCTCTGACGTGAGTGTGAATTTAAGATGTGCATCTTTTTTTCTGTAAGGCAGAGTGTGTAAAACTTGTTTTGCTGAAGAGGCGTATAAAGGTGACATGCTCAAGATCTTTGTACCTTGTGTGCCTGAAGGATTTAAAACCGTGCAACGCCAACAGAAGACTGGGGTTTTTTTGGGGGTTTTTTCCAGTGCAGATGCTAGTGACGATTTATTGGGGACTGTTTATGAACCCAAACTGGCAACATTTACATGATGTCTGATAACAGTAGATCACATTAATGCACCATTAATTACTATCAGGGTATTTACAAGAAGTTGCAGAGTTGTACAGACATTTCCTTTATATCTAAAACCTAAATATGAAGTAGTGCATGACATTTGGGGCGCATCATACTGTACTGTAAATATCTGGAATCCCGATGTATCTCAACCTTTTTAACTGCTCTTTCTTTGCTGACACAATCTTAGCATATCAGACAAGCAATTCTCTTGCATCACAAGGGCTGGTATTGCTTTAGACTGAAAGGTAACTGTGATGTCAACTGTGATGTCAAGAGAGCATTTCCGTTGTATCCTTAACCCAATCCCCCTCTCCTAGTGATCGACATCAAACTGGAGAAGCCCCCAGAGCTGCCGGTCACCGAGAGTAGCTGCTCCTGCTAGTGCCCAGCTCGCACCCCCACCAGCCCTGCCTCCTCCACCTCCACCTCCACCTCCTCCTCCCCTCCACCTCCACTGGCCCTGCGCCTCCTCCCCACCAACAGCTTGTCTCTCAGTGGCCACTCGCTCCTCTTGTGGCTCTGCGCCATTAGCTGGAGAAACCTTTTTTTTTTTTTCTTCCCCTCCTCCTTGCCCCTCCCACTCCCTTGACTCAGTGATTTTTTTTTGGAGTATCTGTGTGGATGTGCTATTACTCTGTATTTAAAAAAAAGAAAAAGGTTATAAGAAAATATTAGTAATGGATTTTAAAAAAAGTGAAAAAAAAAAAACAGCGTAGGTGAAATGCTAAAGTGTTGCGATTTTTCATCTATTCCAACTGCATGGCGTTATATAGGATTGCAGACTGACGTAGCTCACTGCTCTTAAGTTTTTGCACTTTTTGGAGCATTGGTGGTGTCACACTTGTCGTTGTGAAGTCATTTCATTTTCTAGTAATTTCAGTGACTCGAGGGGTAGGCAAAGGTCCCATGTTGATGCCTTGCTTTTTTTAATGATTATTTTCCCTGGATAGTAAACTGTAAAGGAGAAGCAATGAAAGGCTGGTAGATGGTGAAAGACTGAAAGCAAATGTTACTGATCTTCGTCTTAGCTGGTCAGTTGTTCATCGGAAGGATAAGCATTCAATGCAATGGAAAACGGAATTTGTTTTGTTTGTTTTTTTTTCCAGAAATCTCTTTGATCATCAACTTAAAACAAGTCATAAACACACTCTACAGTTCAGTTTAGATACGGTTTAAGGGACCAGAGATTAGTCAAGATGCTTTTACTCCAGGATTGTCATGAGTAGCCAAAGCGCAGCACATCACGTGGCCAGACCCATCTCCTAATAATGTGCTATGGATTGATCAAGTTGCAGTGTACTGTGGGGTTAGAAGGAATAAAGCATTGATCAGCTTTTTATCAGAAAAGGGACAGTTAGTCACACAATACTGTATGGTTAACTCAGAAAAAACGATACTGTATATTGAGCTCAGAACTATCCTTCTCTTGTCTTTTATTTACCACGTGATCTGAACATTGAAAGGTTGGATTTGTTCACAGAGGATGTCCAGTAACCCTTACTGAAATATTTTACTGCGAACCTCCCATTAAACCAGTGGCTCCTTGAAGCAGGTCGTAAGTATAGAGGTCTGTGCAAGTGTCTCACGGCACAGACAGATGGCAGCATTGCAGTAGGGCTCAGTAGGTGTCTGTCCAGCACCCATCGACTGCCAGTTATTAGTGCTTAATTTGTTTATTTTTTGTACACTGGTAAAGGAACAGCATGCAAGACCTAAAAAGAGGATGCTACTTGCTACTTTTTTTTTTTTTAAAGATAATTGTTACACTAAATCAGTGATGATGAATTGGTGTTTTGGTGGGGCCTGTCGACTTGCTTGGAACTGAGGATGTTGTCTTTGCAGAGCAGATATTCCAAGGGCCTCAATGCAGCAGATGCTTCAGTGTAGTTTAAAAAAAAAACTAACAAAAAAGGCAAAACAAGCAAAAAAGCACAGAGTAGTTTGGCATTTGTTGCTTATGCTTGCATAAGACTGTTTGGTTTTAAATATCTTTATTTATTTTTATTTTACTGGCAACAGATCAGTATGTTGTACGCTTGACCAAATTGACAGTTGGATGGCACGTTCAGAGTTAGCAGTTTATTTATTCTTCGCGTGTCTGCTTGGATTCTGTATCTCAAGGAGAAGGGTTTCTTGTAACTATAGTCACACCAATTTACAAAAGTTGCCCCTACAGTTATGGTAGTCACTTTCACATTTACAAACGTTAGTCTGAATTTGGCAGTTGTTTAAAAACCATCACCTACACCCACCACTGCACCACAAGTCTATTACACTCAAAATTACACAAACACACACCTAAATATAACCACTGCTATCATGCACACCCAAGCAACATAAGTACTCATTACTATCCTCTGTATCTGGTTTGACAATGTTAACATTTGATGACTTCAAAATGTAAAGGTAATCAATTACATGGAACAAGTCTATTTGTCACTGACTGATGACACAGCTGTGTGCTAATCTGAACTGTGTATTTGAAATATGCTGTCTACTAGTGTTTAGCAAAGTTTGTGTGAATAATGTACTATTATTCTCTGCTGTAAAAAAGTAAAACACCGAAGTGTATCACATGAAATAAAGATATTTCACCAAAACCTAATTTATCCTTTTCGTGTTAAAAGGTTTTTCTTTTCCCATTCTTTTAAATGAAATGATACACCAACAAATATCAGTACCTAATGTACGACATTAAAAGAATACAGGAAATATTGTAGCTTAATAGGTACATAATAGGCACATATTCTCAATTAAAATAACAATATAGGTTTATTGGTCCATAAAGTGCTATCCAAGTTCTATAGGCTAAATCCTCCTATGAAGAGTCAGCAGTATTGTTGTAGATAAGAATACAACCATAACCTAATATGCCCACGTAGGCTAAATTAGAACAGTATCGCTCCAATTGTTACCCAATCGAAAGTCATTTGTGTCATGATGCACGCCCAAAAATTGTGTATAAGGCGTGGTTAACCCTCTGACTTTGGAATAGGATATTCAGGTATTATTTAAACAGACCACTTACACGCAAGTTAGTACGTTTTTTTTGGGGTAATGGAATTGTGATTCATGCAAAATCGTATCATTTTTGTCGTTTTATACCTCAACACTTGCGGACACGACACACCTGTAGTCTACAATGGCCGGAAGTAACCTACCATATTGGAGCTGACACTAGTATGGTTGGCAGGTGTGGAATTCATAACAAAAATCCAGTCGAGCTTCATTTTTAAATTGAGGACGATTCAAAGCGTACCAGTTGTGTTTTACCTGAGAGGGGACCCATCTTAGACAGCGATTAAATAGCAGCTTCTTCGGAAAAGTCGAACTCAAGCCAAGTTTCGGACACATAAGGAATTTTAATCGATTCCCTCCTCTTTCGGGTACGCCAGAGGACTGATAGGCATCATGTCAAAGTGTGCGGATATTTTACCAGGCGACAAAGTTTTTTCTGACTTCAGAAGACAGTGCCTGTCTGTGGAGAATTGGCACTCCAAATATGATAAAAATGGGATGGAAGTGTGGGTTGAAATACCCTCTATATCTTCACAAGGGAGTAAGTCCCAAAAAGTTCACAAAATCAAGGTGAGTGGGCTGAACTTTTGAATGAAACTGAATTTCATATATATAGATATACATAGCCTATCGATTTTGTAGATATAGATATAGATATATATAGATCAACCATCTATATATACAATGATGCATTTTCGGTGGTAACAGAAATGGATGTTTTTTGAAATGTTGAATACAGTGCCGGATGACAATAAAAGACGTCTCGGCAGAGACGATGTACGACGTCCTTCATGACAGCCAGTATCGCAAGAAGTGGGACCCCACTATGTTAGAAAGCTTTGACATTGCACGGTTATCCACCAACGCAGATGTAGGCTATTACTCATGTGAGTTATTGTAACACCACCTCGTTTGTCTGTCTTGTTTTATCATTTTATGCAATTTGGAGAACTGATATTCCAGGCTTATTCTTTCATCAGCCTTTGGCTACAAATCTAGAAATGGGCCAAACAAGCTGTTCTGTCAGCCATTTTTTGTTTATGGGCAGCTCCAGCAGAAGCTTGGTAAAACCCTCAGGAGTGAGGCTGAGGCATGAGGGAGCTTGTTTTGAAAGTTTATTTATAGTCAACACTCCAAGACCAGGTGGTTGCTCCACCATGGCTCTGAATCCTTAGTTACAGGGATACCGGGGGAGGGATGTAGTGTGTGTGTGTCTTCAGTATGTATCCCTGGCTGTGATGTTCCAGTATATTTATCATGTTTTTGCCTATTCTTATTTACAGGGCTTTGTCCCAAGCCACTGAAGAACAGGGATGTGGTTACCCTGCGCTCCTGGCAAGTTAATGATGTGGAATACATGATTGTAAACTACTCCGTCAAACACCCAGTACGTTGAGTCCTGTGTACGCATCATACAGTGAATCATGTTTTCTCTGTCATGCCTCATTGACGTAGCACCACAGTGCCTTAATAGAAACTCACGTGGTTGTTTAAAAGTGATGGATGGTAGGCAGCGTATTAAATAAATGTTAGAATAGCTTCATTTTCCTAACACTCATTTACAAATACCATTGCACCTACTTTGAGTAGGAGTTCTAGGTTGACAGACACATTTTTTTATTCCTCAGAAATATCCTCCACGTAAAGACCTGGTGAGAGCTGTCTCTGTTCTTACTGGTTACCTGATTGTGTCGACTGGACCAAAAAGCTGCTTGTTCACATACCTTTCACAAGCTGACCCCAAAGGTGAGATTTAACAACAGGACTTTACTTTGCCTCGCTGATGACCCAGATTAGACTTTAAATATATGTACATGTATTGTTTTATTGTTCTTGCACAGGTTCTCTTCCGAAGTGGGTGGTGAATAAAGCATCTCAAGTGTTGGCACCTAAAGTGAGTATATTTCTTGTTCTACCTGGTCATGGTAGGAAATTTCATGTGTATATTTTACCTTACATGAATCAAATAGGTCATTCTGAGCCCAGGTAAGGGAAGAAAGTCCTGAGCGAGGTAAAACCAGTATTAAGTAGAACTTGCTTGTAGTTGTCTGTGTGTGGGTTTGAGGCTTTTCAAATTACAACGGTAACCATAGAAACTCAGTGGAAGGACTTGTCCTGGTTTTTGACAATGAAGCAGTATTGCTGCACTCCAGTGTAACTTGTTAGGTGGGTTGCATAGTGCTTGTATTGCCAAGGCGATCCGAAACTATTCAGGTCAAGGTGTATCCTTGAGTGTGAAACTGAGATTGTACGTCTCTGACATAAAGGGCTCGGCAAGCCTTTGTTTACTAATTAATCATCAATAGCTAAAACTCAGGTCAGCTGTACCACAGGACGTTATACAAACTTTATAGGAATGTGAATACATTTTAGCTTTAGAAAAATAGAAAATCTAACGTACCAATTACAGATTTTTCCTGTTTGTTGAACTGGCATTATAGTTTTAGTTGCATAGTAAATATGTAGTATTTGGTAGACACTTTTCTTCAAAGCAAGTTACAGCACTATAAACCACCACATTATAAACACAAATATTTTGCTAACTTACAAAAAATAACAAAAGTCACATAAAAGCTCTTTTATTTGCATATGTCTATCAAGAAAAATACTGTGATTTGTATCAACAGGGTTTGCAAACAGTATCAGTCACAGTGTAACCACCTCAAAAAATAAACCGCAGCACTGCTCTGCTGAAACTGCATTCCATTGTAAAAGTCAAAGTAGTATAGTTGACCTTCATAAACCCTTAATGAAACAGTTGAAAATCAGGTAAAGCAGGAAGCTCTGAAACTGTCCTCTTAAAGGTAAGACCTGCAGACTGTAATCTCTCTTATACCCGTGTTACTCACCACTCCCTACATATTCTACTCTCTCTTTGTCTCTATATCTATCTGTCTGTGTCTCTCTGTCTGTCTGTCATTCTCTCCCTCTCCCTCTCTCCAGGTTCTGAAATGTGTGCACAAGGCAGGACAGGGCTATCCAGATTGGAAGGCCCAGAATGCCCCCAGTTATAAGCCCTGGCTTTACCCCGAACAGAGTGATCTCCCAATGATGGACGCCTCAGAGCTGTCCATTCAGCGAGCAGACTCACTGGAGAACGTAGACGAGAGCTCCACAAAGGAGGCTATGGAGAACGAGGCTGAGGACAGTAGCTGAACATATCGGTGACGGACTAGAAAAGGTGGTGGACTTTCAAATGGACAAAAGCCTTATGGACTTGCAATCCCTATTATTTTCCTCTATCAAAAATTCTCACATGAAGACTAAGGCCAAAGTCACAGCTATTTACTGCTGTTCACACATTTGCACACCCTCTGAGCCCATCCCTAGTGACGAAGAATGACATGTTTATAACTGTACGACACTGGGGCGGTTCAGATACAGAAGCTGTTACACAGGCTTGCCTGCCTACCTCCGATGAAGTATGTTCCCTACATATTGACGTCACTACAGATTCAGAATTATTTAAGTGCATGTCACATTGTCACGCTGAGGTAGGCATAGATTAACATTGTATGATTGCACCAGAGTTCCTGTCAGCTTACCCTACAGTGGCCATGCAGATTTACCAAAGCTGGAGAAACCCTATACTTCCTGTAGTCCATGTCCTGTGTTTTTGTATTACAAAATGAAGGTTCTTATGCTTTTAGTGGCCATTTTGGTATTAGAGTGGCAACAAATGCAACGTGCCCTTCAGGGTTTAGTTTTTATAGAAGTATCCATTTTGAATACTGTAAAGCTTTTAAATATTTTTTTTCTGCATGGATTATTATAACACATCAGATATAATGGTACTTTCAGTATGATGCCACATATGTAGTTGAAGTGAAAGATGGACAGCTTTATTAATGTATCATTTATATACATTTTATAAAAGGGTTATGATTTGTGAAATGTACCACTTTGTTCTTTTTTTTATTGCCCCAGTGTTTAAAAGGATCCCCATCTAGTTAGACATGGTGGTCTTGAATCCTGTACCAATAGGTAAGATGTCAGTAGGGGGAGTAAATAACTAATGCTCTCCTGCAGCCTCATCCATGGCTGAAGTGTCCTTAGGCACGGCATCCAACCCCACATTGCTCCAGTGACTGCACCCTGTGTAAATGAAATGAAATGTAAGGAGCGATGTTTTCTGCCCGGATGTTATGAGGTACCGTGCAGGCTGAGGCTGGTCAGGATTTCAGTTTCAACCAGATTTTTCTTTATTTTTTTTCCAACTACCATTGCAGCCCAAGTGCAAAAATATTTACAGTGCAAAATGCTTTTTTTTTTAAAAAAGACTCACAAGGGTCAAAATAAACAAAAATGCACAGGACATTAAATTCAGAAATACTGTGGAAAAAACAGAAACGGCAATAGCAACCTGAAAACTGCAAACAGAATCTCATTCACTGAAGTTTTTGTGGAGCCTACCATCAACTGGTGCTTACGCATTGCTTGCTTCCTACACTGAACCTGGTGAGGCTTTTTAACGAGCCTAAACGCTCGTGTACCCCTGAGTGGATGGTACCATTCAACAAAATTAGCTGGGTAGCCGGAAAAATAAACTAAATAAACCAAAGGCAACCCTAATAAAGATACACAAGACAAATAACCCAACACAGGAAGTAATAGATGCAATGAAAGCATAACTGAACCATATACAAACATTAAACAGAAAAATAACACAAAACAGAATAAACCACAGTGACGCACGAGCAGCAATCGTGCCCCCTCGACCGCGCTCACGCCGACAAGCACAGTATTTCTAAGACTACAAAGACTTCTAAGACTACATTTCTTAAGACTGGTAAAAATCCTGGATAAACCGTCGCTACCACCCGACCAGTCCCAGGAAAGACCGGACCCCCCTCTTGGTGGTGGGAGGCAGACAGCTCCGGATGGCAGGTAGGCAACCTTGGGCTTGGCCATATGGCACTTAGAGGCGTTGACCACCAACCCAGCCTGGTGAATGCGTCCTTCAGGGGGGCTATGTGCTCCTCCCAAGTGGAGCTATGGACCACCACGTCGTCTATGTAGGCCGCAGCTTAGTCCTCGACCCCCCGCAGCACCTGGTCCATCAGGCACTGAAAGGTCCCCGCAGTGCTGTGTAGCCCAAAGGGCATCACAGTGAACTCATATAATCCAGATGGGACATGAAACGCAGTCATCTCCTGAGTCTGGTGTGAGGGGTACCTGCCAATACCCCTTGCACATGTCCAGGGTGCTCAGGAACTTGGCCTTCCCCAGACGCTCAATGAGGTCATCCACCGGAGGCATGGGGTACAGGTGGAAAGCTGATCAGGGAGTTAAGGTATCAGAATCAATGTGATGTAATGTAGTAGCTTATTACATTTCCTGCTGATTGCAGTGCCTTAACTATATTAAATCTGTACTGTATATGTTGAGGATAATCTGCATTTCTATGTGTGGAGGGAGGAATATGTGCCTTAGATCTTGGCTATTTTGACTCTTTGCTCCACATAGTTCATGGCCCAAAATGCTATCTGAGATGGGAAAAAAGGGACACAAAGTTCATAGGGGTATTGGGCAACAAGTTTTTAAGCATGCTGTCCTGATGCAATCAATGCCATGAGGCAAACCTCTTCACAGCAACAGCTGAAGAGCACTATTCAAACCAAAAACCTGCTATGTTAATATACCATGAACATTCACACTTTTTGTATATGTGTATTACTTTCTAGTAAACCCGGTAACAATATACTTTAAAAATATGTTTACAGAAAAAAATACAGTGACTCAGTATGTAGAAATGATTTAATTTTTAACAATGTCAAAAAAGCATATCCTTTTTTCTTCATAGCCAATATCCATATTGCTCACACCATGATTCACCATAAATAAGTTTTTAATGACTAAAATCTCTATAATTACTCTATTACAATTAAGAGTGCCATATGTAAGAAACTTATGGCAAGTAATCATAGGCTAAAATGGGCCTAATGTGTCACTGGACTTGGGAAACATGTTAAACTGAAAAAATTATTTTACTGACAATAATACAGCCAGAAGACATACATTTAAAACAGCTATTTGCAACCCGCAAGTTTTGTTTATATCTTAATTTTGTGTTTTGCCTCCTGCCCCTACAGGGGGAATAACACTTTACAATATTTTAAATTTGATTGCAGTAGGTTTTTGCCATAATCCTACATACAGCACCTTTAATTTTGGTTATCTCTCTTTGACTTCTACTTGGTATGAAATACCGGTGTTAAAAAGAACTCATGGTGCCAACTTGATATCAGCACAGTTTATGATCAGTATTAGGCTTTAGTAAAGGCCAACATGCTGCCCATCATTTGTAAAAACACTCCTGTGATTAAAAGCTGACAAATATTACAAGATGTGATTCTACACGTCCTGTTAATGTTGTTTTCCACACAATTCAATTAGTTGGCGTTACAATTTGTTACTCTAGAGCTAAATCTCTTCCAACTGTTGAGGATATAAATATTAGTGACAATAAAAAGTGAAATTCATTAGAGTGTATGCATTACGATGTATCTGTAATAAAAAAAAGAATTATGCATTATATACATTTGCTACAATATTTGACCTAATCATGCTTTTGGAAAAAAGCAGCATGTTTTGGCATTGTCCTGCTTGAAACAACAAGGCCTCTGGATATTTAACTATTTGTTCATAATTAGCAACTGCAGAACCAGCACTTGTGCAAAAGCATGATTGATGTAAAGGTTATAATCCCTTTTTAGTGTCTAACAAATGTCCTAATCCTCACATCTTGGTCACTGGAAATATAATGGACACACACTACTAAGTCTGTCTCAACCATTTACAGTGTCTTCCTGAATTGGGAAGGATGGGATAGGCTTAGTATATACTTCAAGTTTGTTGGTATATAGGAACATTTTCTTGGGGTTTAGTAAATGTAAGTCCAGTCAACCATGTGTGGAGAAAAAGTGTGTAGTCCATGGGAGGGAGAGAATGACGTGATTCTCTCCGTGGGTCTCCACCTAGTTGACTGCGGCATTTAAATAAGCGGTGCTCCTCTGCCTCCTAGTGGACAGTTCTCTCCTTCTGTCTCTGGTAGTCTGGGTAGAAATGAACATTATTAGTATAATGACTTGAGTCATGTATAAATGTATATTTTGTACATTCTCACAATGAATTACTTAAAGCACACCGTTTGGGGTTACAGACTTACTGTATGGAAAGAACCGGACCCTCATCAGAATCTCTCTAGCTGTCTTCAGAATCTCGACAGCCTATGAAGAACAGACCATCAGCATTGTCTCACCTAATGTGACGGTGTATTATTTACATGTGCAAATTTTGAAATCCCTATTTTCAATTAAAACAGGCAATGCCTGTGGATGTCACAGTAATTCACAGAGGCTCCATTTTAATGAAGAGGGCCACTGTTTTAACATTTCTGTTGTCATCCACCTCCATAAAATGACATTTAAGATGCTTCTTCTCTAGGTAAATATTTTTATATTAGGCCTACAGTAGATTTATCCATATTAAACCTACATTTACATTAAATAATCTGTTGGTCTGGGGTGTGACACTGACATGTACGTTTGTTTTCAGTATTGGACTTGGAATCATCTCTCACCCTGGAGTGCTCGATGTCCTGGAAGTCAACATCATTTACAGACAGCACCTGGTCACCTTCCTGAAGCCCTGCGCGGTGCGCATCGGAATCTGGTACCACCTTGTAACGTAAAACGGCAGGAGGTGAAACATGCAAGTATCCATGCATTGTATCCACTTGAGTGTAATGTGGGGCAAATAGATAAAAAGTGCGCTTCGGTCATTAACAACGCCTGATCAACTAACCTTAGAAATAAAGATGCCTAGTTGTGAAGCTTTGCCTCCACGAATATTGAAGCCAAGCTGCGCTCCAGGAGGTTTTTTCAAGACGATGGTACGAGGAAGAAATTGAGTAAGTTCGTTGTTGTAGTCTGGGTGGTGGACGCGCTGTTAAAAAGAAAAATGGTTCGAAAAGCAATACTTAATACGACTGTCAAAGTAAACTGATTATTCTCACTACTTACCTCTTGTGGAGGTATCCATGCCGGTGGATTCTCATACGAAGGGAGAAAAACCACAGGCAGCTGGTAGTCATCGTATGGTATTTTGGGGTCCATATCCTTTGGACATAGACATTACACCTGTTACAACGTGCCTTTCTTTTTATTCATAATCTAATGTTTATGTAGACCAGTGAGACAGCGTTACAAAATAGGCAGCAAAGACCAAAACATGTTACAACGATGAACGGAAACGTAAAACGGTGCAGTATATGTGACACATGCAATAATGTTAACACAGTACGGTGGTGGTGATGGGAAAGGAAGTTGTGCCTAAGGTAGTTGAACAGCCTCTCGCGAGCAAACGGATATAAACGTCGCCTTCAACTGAATACGGTTGATAACGGGCACATGTAACTAGATGTTACAAGACAATCTCAAAAATCTCTTTTCATATTGGCGTAAAATCAAAAACATTTGTGCTAGCAAGCAAGCTCGACGATAACTCACCAGCCGGAAGTTGACAAACCACCACTGCTAACAACTAGTCACGTGGTACGTCGATGCGAATGCTGTGTTCAATAACGTCAGGCGGCTGTAAAATAAAGACCATTTTTACATAAATATAAATATTTCAGTGAACTGTACAAATATGCAGCCAATCGGAATATCAATGCAAATGCTAGTCATAGAATCTTATTTTGGGTTTTAAGCTATGCAGATGAGTAAATGGACGTTACAAGGATGGATTTTGAAGGCATTAACCCTGGAAATGTCTGATGTAGCCAAAACCTTTTGGTAGGGTACTGCTATACACAGTTACAAAGCCTAGACATATATTTGCATAACAGCCTGTTAAACTGACAATGTTATGTAAGGTATCAGACTGAATTTACCAGTAATCCAGATAAGTGGAGTGGTTATGATGAAATTTCTACTAAAATTGATTAATTGAAATGTTGGACTGAAGGCACCTCGAAATAGGCCTCTAGGGGCCAAGGTGGACATTTTTAAAAATGGCCGACAAGTAGGCTACCAGTTTTCGAAATTTGAAAATGGATTGAAATAAAAAAAAACTACACCTGCATATTTCACCTTACATCCCTAAATCATTCAAAAAGTAGTCTGGATTGACTTAAGGGCACAGGTGCCTTAGGGACTCTCTTTTCTGGTGTTCTTCCTGTCAGCTTGCCTGTGCAAAAATGAGACATCCTTGATCATGTGAAGCTCAGCACCCTGCAGTCCAAATGAAGGCCATTTTTTCCAATGGCCAACAAATATTTGCCATGCGAAAATGGATTGAAAGCAGAAACTAAAATGCAATACAACTGCATATTTGACCAGTTATCCACCCAAAGAGTTCAAGTAGGGGTTCTGATCAGATTTAGATCTGTAGAGGCTTTGGCTCCTCTTGGCCATGTTTGCCTTTTTTCAAAATGGATAACGAATATACCCTATGTGAAAATAAATTAAAGGCATAAACAATATTTTGAAACATAACACTTTAAAAATTGTCTGCCATGGCCCCCAGGAACTAAAATTCATTAGGGAGCTTAATGAGCTTGAGTTTTCCTCACTGCGGAGTGCTGTACCTGCCAACTGCAATTATATGCAAGGAACATTAACAGGTGTGCACTACTAAAAATGGAGGTGGGATTGTGATATACAAAGACTTGGGGAGAAGAATAAAGGTAAGCATTAATTTAATTAATTAACCGAATTTGCAATGATGGGAACAGACAATAACCTTTGGTACAGACCTCAGCCTCGTCAAAACATATGGACCTGCTCAGATCCTGCTGAGATGAGCTATAGAGAGGATATACAATGAGTGCGTTCACATGGACAAGTCGAAACCGATTGCAACTGGTTTGGGATCGTACTGGCTTCATGTGAACGGGGATTGGTTTGGTTTGGAATTGGTTTTCGTAAACCAATTGCGACGCCAGGCCTGGGCTGTTTCCAAACCACTTCGACTGCCATGTGAACGGGGATCGGATTGGTTTCGGGTATTGCACATGTATCAACGAAATAAAAAACCCAGTTTGTTCCTTCATACGGACTTTCTAACACAGCAGAATGCACAACACGTACGCGAATGCGTCAAACTCCTGGAACACCATGTTTGTATGCCGCCAGAAAGTTTGTTTATTGTCTTTATTTAGTAGGAACAGTACAGAGCCCATAGAAGATGTGCCAGAGTATTACGTTTTTGTTTAGACCACCTTATTGTTTAAGTGGGTAATAATATCAGGTGAAAGGAGGAGGTTATGTAAATACATTTGCACTGACTGACTTGTAAGATTTTCTTTTGCCACTGTTTTGCGATGTGGAATAACCGGAATGAGAGGTGAAAAGTTCAGTCTCCTCTACGTGTCATCTGTATGCACTGTAGGCATAGGCTATGTGTGCAGTGCTGTAGTCTGCTGTTGCGTATACGATAAGATACATCTTACCTACGTAGCAGCTTTGTTGTGGGCAAATGTTTACTCGTGTTATGTCCATTATTTTAGTTATGTGTCGTTAGTCGCGTTATGTCCAACATTGTAGCAGCTAGCATTGTAAATCTTATCAGCCTGGGTCGTCATGGCTGGGTCGGCACGGTTTGACCGATATCTTTGCCATTTTTTGCCCAAACAACACGAAACAGTGTGGCACTGCACACACTGGTAACATTATGATGATGCCGTCCAAATTTGAGATCTAGCGGATGAGTGGTTCAAGAGTTATGCGTGGAAGAGACGTTCCTTGCATTAAAAGATAATAATAGTAAGATAGAAGTTGACTACAGTGCCCCCACCTAGCGTAGCGGAAAGGGCCGGGTCTCTGGCCGAATCCGCTTAGACGAACTGCATGTGAACAGGGACTTGGGGACAGACCACCCGTTGGGAAGCAACACCCAAACCAATCCCACCATGTGAACGCAGTCAGTATGTCACATAAGTGAGTACACCCCTCACATTTTTGTACATTTTTTTTTTTCCAAATATATTTATTGGTTTTATTAGTATTACAGAGCAATTACATTACTGCAACACATCACAAACAGAACCAACAACAATCACTCACTCACGCACACACACACAAACTTGCACTATATTAATGTATAGGTTTGCCAAATCAAAGCAAGAGAGAAAAAAAACTAAACAAAATAAAATAAAATGTAATAAGGGTCACCCTTAAAACATTTCAATATACATACAAAAGAAAAGCAAATAAATAAATACATTTACATTCCAGATTCTACAATGCTCATATATGGTTCCCAGAGATGAACAAACTCTTTCTGTTTTCCTTTAACAATATATGTTAGTCTTTCCAGTCCAAGGCACTCTGAAAGTTCCCTTATCCATTGTTTCATGGAAGGTGCATCTGCACTCTTCCAATTAAGTGCAATCACTCTCCTGGCTTGTAGAAGTCCAAAGTCCAGAAGCTTAGTCTGTCTATGCATTTGTATGACGTTCAATGGATAAATCCCAAGTACACATAGCTTAACATTTAGTGGTATATTAACATAAAACACTTCTGACAGACAATTTATAACATCCTTCCAAAACTTCTGAATCTTTGGGCATTCCCATAAACAGTGAAGAAGAGTGCCTTTGTTATCTAGACATTTTGTACAAGTATCTGGAATGTTACCAGACATATAATGAAGTTTGACAGGAGTCATGTATGTCCTCATCAACCACTTATATTGGAGAAGTTTAAACCTTGTATTTATGGTTTGTGTTTGCGCCTTTAAACAGGCCTCACTCCACTCCATTTCAGTTATGTCTACTTGCATATCATCTCTCCAGGCGTTTAATCTATCCATTGCTGATTCTTTAGAAGTAGATATTATTAGATTGTAATAAATAGAGAGTAAGTGTTTCCTTCCCATACGCCCAAGGGAAACTTCTTCTATTTTTGATAATGGTGGGACCTTTATAATCTGCTTGTATCTGGATGAAATGAAATTTTTCAATTGCAGATATTTAAAAAAGTGCTTTGAAGGAATTTGGTATTTTTCACATAACTGATTGAAGGTAAGTAACACTCCATCTGTATATAAATCCAGCACTCTCTGAATGCCTTTCACATGCCATAATTTAAACCCCCCATCTTTTGCACCAGGTGTGAATTGCTCATTACCCCAAATAGGGGTGGACTGAGAAAGTACAGGGGAAGTTCCCATATGTTTGTGTGCAGCATGCCACACTAAAATTGTGTTTTTTAGGAAGGGATTTTTTGTATGTTTTTTGAGTCTTTTTTCATCTGAAGAATACAGATAACTGTGTAGGGACAGCTCTGGAACAGATTCTTGTTCAATGCTTACCCAAGCTGGGGGTGAGGTACAAAAATAATGTGTGGCAGATGTCAACTGAGCAGCAATATAGTACCACTTGAGATTTGGGACTTGAAGACCCCCTCTTTCATAAGGCTCGTATAGCAATTTTAGGCAAAGTCTTGCTTTCCTATTGTTCCAAATAAACTGACTAAACAACTTGGCTAAATGATCATAGAATGTTGCTGGTACTGGCAGGGGAAGTGCCTGGAAAAAATACAGGAATTTTGGCAAAATTGTCATTTTTATAGCATTTATTCGTCCCACTATGGATATGGGTAAAGTAGACCACCGGTCTAATAGTTTGGTGACTTCATCTACCAGGGGATCATAGTTTGATGGTATAATTTTGTTAATTTCTGGCGTAATTTTAACACCTAAGTATTTAAAACCCTCTGTAGTTGTTGTAAATGGTGTTGTCATGGTGGGATTTGCCCTCTCTTCCTCATTTAGAAACATTAATACAGATTTAGAATGATTAATTTTGTACCCAGAGAATTTTCCAAAGTCCTCCAACAGCCCTGTCAGATTTGGAACGCTACCCTTTAAATCTGTCAGAAAAAATATAATGTCATCTGCAAATAAAGAAATTAGATGGTCTCTCCTACCAATTCTTATGCCTGATATTCCTGCATGTGATCTTACTGCTACAGCCAAAGGTTCTATTGCTAATGTAAAAAGTAGTGGTGACAAAGGGCACCCTTGTCTTGTTGATCTCTGTAAGTTAAAAGGTTTTGAAATATTATTATTGGATAAAATTTGTACTGCAGGATTTGTATATAATAGTCGAATCCATTGGATAAATGAATCACCCAATCCATATCTTGGAAGTAATTCCAGGAGATAGTTCCATTCTATTCTGTCAAATGCTTGACGTGCATCTAGGGCTAACATTGCTGTGTCTTTAGTGTTATGTTTCTCATATAATATATTTAAAACCCGTCTGATATTGTGATAACCTTGTCCATTTCTCACAAAACCTTGTTGGTCATCAGTTATCAATTTAGGTAAATATTTGTCTAGTCTTCTCGCAAGAGCCTTACATAATATCTTGGTATCACATCCCATGAGACTAATTCCCCTATAGGAAGAACATTCAGTTGGACATTTATCTGGTTTTAATAAAAGAGTTATAGTGGCTATTCTCAATGAATTTGGAAGTATACCTTGTTCATATGATTCGTTATACATATCTAATAGTGGCTGTACTAATCTATTTTTAAATTCTTTATAAAATTCTATAGGCAGCCCATCTGGCCCAGGTTTTTGTACATTTTTTATTATATCTTTCAATGGGAGAAGTGTAAACATAAAACCTTTTTCTACAACGTAAAGTAGGCAGTGTACAACTTGTACAATAGTGCAAATTTGCTGTTCCCTCAAAATAACTCAACACACAACCATTAGTGTCTAAACCCCTGCAACAAAAGTGAGTACACCCCTTAGTGAAAATGTCCAAATTGTGCCCAAAGTCTCAAGATTTTGTGTGGCCACCATTATTGTCCAGCACTGCCTTAACTCTCTTGGGCATGGACTTTACTAGAGCTTGACAGGTGGTCACTGGAATCCATGACGACATCACGGAGCTGGTGGATATTAGAAACCTTGCGTTCCTTCACCCTCCGTTTGAGGATACCCCACAGATGCTCGATAGGGTTCAGGTCTGGGGACATACTAGGCCAGTCCATCACCTTCACCCTCAGTTTATTTAGCAAGGCAGTGGTCATCCTGGAGGTGTGCTTGGGGTCGTTATCATGCTGAAAGACCGCCCTGCGGCCCAGTTTCCGAAGGGAGGGGATCATGCTCTGCTTCAATATGTCACAATACATATTGGAATTCATGGTTCCCTCAATGAAGTGTAACTCCCCGGTGCCTGCAGCACTCATACAGCCCCAAACCAGGACGGTTCCTCCACCATGCTTGACTGTAGGCAGGATGCAGTTGTCTTTGTAGTCCTCCCCTTTTTTGCCGCCACACACACTGGACACCATCTAAGCCAAAAAAGTTTATTTTGGTCTCATCAGACCACAGGACATGGTTCCAGTAATCCATGGCCTTAGTCTGCTTGTCTTTAGCAAACTGTTTGCGGGCTGTCTTGTGGGCCATCTTCAGAAGAAGCTTCCTTCTGGGACGACAGCCATGCAGACCAGTATGATGCAGCATGCGCTGTATGGTCTGCGCACT
Source organism: Setipinna tenuifilis (assembly GCA_030347295.1). Lineage (NCBI taxonomy): Eukaryota > Metazoa > Chordata > Actinopteri > Clupeiformes > Engraulidae > Setipinna > Setipinna tenuifilis. The sequence goes on along the minus strand of CM059288.1, from coordinate 22,005,461 downwards.
GACAGGTGGTCCCCCTACCCCTGCAACCTCTGCAGCAATGCTGGCAGCACTCTTACGTCTATTCTGAAGACACAGCCTCCGGATATGATGCTGAGCACGCACACTCAACTTCTTCGGTCGACCATGGCGAGGCTTGTTCTTAGTGGAGCTCGTCTTCTTAAAGCGCTGTATGGTCTTGGCCACTGTGCTGCAGCTCAGTTTTAGGGTTTTAGCAATTTTCTTATAGCCTAGACTGTCCTCATATAAAGCAATAATTCTCTTTTTTATATCCCCAGAGAGTTCTTTTCCATGAGGTGCCATGTTGAACTTGTAATGACCAGTATGAAAGAGTGTGAGAGTGATAACACCAAATTTAATACACCTGCTCCCCATTTACACCTGAGACCTTGTAACACTAATGGATCACATGACACCAGGGAGAGAAAATTGCCAATTGGGCACAAATTGGACACAAATTGGACATTTTCATTTAGGGGTGTACTCACTTTTGTTTTGCACTATTATATAAGTTGTACAGTGCCCACTTTACGTTGTAGAAAAGTGTTATATCTTCAGACATCTCCCTTGGAAAGATTATGTCGTGATTCTGCTTCTGGTTCTTATCATGTCATAAAGTAGGATCTGAATAAAGGGGCTGTATGAGCTCAACCAAAACCCTGAAAGGTGGAGTGAAGGGACACAAAGCTGATGATTGGAAAAATAGGGTTTTAGCAGCTAGTTGGTGGAGTCAGCTGAATCAATGTGGTATATTTCAGATGAAGGTCAAAGGTTATAGAGCAAGTAGTGGGCAGAGCAGCATATGTAACATCAAGCACATAAAGGCCTTATCAGGGGCGAGCTCTCGTCTACATGCAGGAAGACATGTACTCACAGCACAGACGAGATACATCAAACTAATGGATGATGTAATGTACAAATGCCTCTCTGGCATAAGCCTTGAATAAAAAGGCTGTGCCCAAAACAAAGAGTTTGAGAACTTCGGATGGACAGATGTGAGGAAGATTCTCCCAAGATCTTTGGCCAATTATCTTGCTACTCGTAGGCAGTAACTCTGGCGACATTCACCTCCAGTATTGCATGTATTCTGTGCACGGAGTGTGAAATAAATCCTGTTAACTTTTCTCACTTAAAACTGTTGTCAAGACTAGTTCATTTGAGTGTTTCAAATTAATCTGAGCAAGAAGACAACAAAGAAGAATTTCCACGACATCAACTTTCAAGTGATGTGGTGGCGCTTCCAGATCTTGGGGCAAATTGTGTAAAGAGGGCTTCGCAATCTTCATGGGACAGACCTGAGAAATCTCCAGGAAGTCAATCATTGTGGAGTTGCAGAGGGAAGAATGGAACATCTAACTCAGGACCCTTTGGACACTGGAGAAGTGGTGATTGGGGATAGACAAAGGGAACGTCGAACATTGGGACCTGAGGGCAGCAGATAAGGTATACCATAGAGTTCTTATGGAGACAGCTGTAGACACATTGATGAGCAAGGAATGTGAAATGGGAGGTAGTGTTTATAGCAGAACTTATGCTGGCACTTTCATATTAACAAAAATTCAAAGGATTTAAAAAAATGTCCTTGGCCATAAATTAATATCAGGGAGTGATTTGTTTTATTTATTAATGATGTGCATCCAACTAAAAAATATTGTGCATTACCCTTTAATTTTTAAATGCTTATAACTTGGAATCTAAAAATGATAGACAGTAACAAATATATTGTGTCCCTTATTTTTGGCCCACCCTGTATATACATAACATTTATGGCAGGAGCTGTCATACCAGGGCCATGGCAATTGTTAATGATCCCACTCATTTCAGTAACTGTCTGTTTGTTTACTAAAATCAATCAGGCAGGCGATTCTGTAGTCTTATGTCTACGACTGAAAGCCTTAGAAGGAGTGTCTTCTTCCAGGCTATTAGACTTCTTCATATGAATATGCCTGCTACATTTCAACTCACAACTTAAAAATGTGTCTGCTACTGTTCTGCATTCTGTACCACCAGAACTTTTGCATAATAATTAATAATATAAATATTTATGACCAGTATAATAATATCTTTAACACATATTTTTTCTCTTAATTATTATACACCCTCTGTGGAGTCTCCCAGTTCCACATTTTCCTGCAAGGTGTGTATTATTATGACTATGTATTTGACAAAAGAATTTTAACTTGAACTTAAACTTAAACATCACAATCCATATTATATGTTTGGATTTGTTGCCCTGAACACTGAATAAACCTTATATTCAGTTGATGGAATAAACCACAACCTTTCCAAACATGGACATTGTACTTTCCTCATACCATCCCACATTTGCAGTATACAAAGCCAGAAAGCTAGTTAGTTATTGACATTGTCATATTGACATTGTTTCATGCCCTTTAATAGGTTGACTAGCTTTAGTTGTAAATTATTACAAAAGCATTAGCCTGAATGATGCATTTAAAACAAGGTATGGTCTTAAAATTTGGTCTTGACATTCTGATAAAATGTCTCTGGTGCACTAAATGTACACTGTCTTGTCATTATGGGTTAGGATTTCTGTGAAGTAGCCTCCTGTCAAAGAAAAACAAATTCCACTTCAAGAAAGAAACTGTCAAGATGATTGTAAATCAAATACTGCAGTTTATTTCTAAATCTTTTTGAAAAAAGAACATGCAAAAGCAGACTTAATGACAGCATTAATGATACGAAAATCTACTACTGTGATAAGGTATATCACCAGAAGAGGACAGCATATCACTAGAGGTGGAACAAAGGGAGTCAAGACATATTTGTTTTCTATTGCGTGCACAGACAGACAGACAGACAGGCGGCTGGACGGACGGATAGATAGGTTTTACTCTGAGACCACCAGACCCACAAACTGTGATAAGAGCTCACATTCCAGTCTACTCACACAAGGATTAAAAATGTTCAACGAGCTGAGAAAACTAGAATAGGATTTGCCATGGCATGTGGAAGTGGTCACAGAGACTAATTCCTTCTCAGCTAAGTTGAGCTTATCTTGACTCAAAGCTGAATGGAATGTATTTTAAACTTTTTACAGTGTAATGTCTCGTGTAGGTAGGCCTCAATGTTACTACCACCAGATATGAAAATCACTTTTACTCACAACCTTATCTCTTTCTGTCATACTTATGTGGTTGTGTTATATGAATTCATTCTCTAATGATATTTTTTGTATAATTACCTACATTTCTTAAGATATACAAGCATACGTCTTTAGACTAGGTTACCTCTCGCATCACCACACAGCCCTAAGCCACTTTAAAGGGCTGAACCCAGGGAAACACCGGAGCACTCGGATACTTAAGTAAGTAAGCTAGGCTACAAACTTTTATTAGATGCAGACAAGACTAGCATTTCGACGTCTGTGGTTCAGTCCTGTAAATCAGTGTGCTGATTCTACGGTCCTGCTCTGTGAATACCAAAAAAGGGGGGGGGGGAGGCTTGGGCGCAAGTGATTCCTTCTTCACTACCTTCGCATCATTCATTGAACTTTTGTAAATCCCCACGTTCCGCTCCACCCCACCCCCATCGAAACCATTCCGGGAGATTTCATTCATTCGAAAGCATTAATATGCTGCTCACGCGATTTTTTAAACGCATAAACCACACAAGAGGAAAAGGGACAGCTACAAGCACGAAGCCGACTTAACACAGGTTCACCAGCGTCACACAGCTACTTTCAGGCTGGACTATTTTATCTTCATCAACCTTCAAGGTAGGAGATGGGAATCTTTCGCAGTCCACAGATTTAGTGCATGCAGGCTTGAGTTTTAGATAAACATCTACAGGTGCAACATTAATCAATCCCAAGCAAATAAGGTTTTCTAGATTTTTTTGCGATGGGAAATTCAGCTGTTTTAAACATTATTTAACACTTTATTAGCTTAGGCTACTTCTTTTCACTAGTGCAAGCTGCTCGAGGTTTCTCAGACTGTAGCCTGCAACTGATATTCGTAATTGTGTAGCTTGCATATTTTTGTAGACTAGCCTACTGTTCTTCACCTGCCGAGACTTAACACCCCTTCCATAACATAGTTTTTGTTGGCTGATGAAGCGACTTGAGTTTCAAAAGATCTCTTTAAAAGCTATAAACCGATGTCTATGAGAGAATGGAATTTTCTTGAAAAGATCAAATGAAACAATGTTCTGCTTTCTCTTTCTGCTCTTTTTTGTTTTTAGACAAGTGACAATGGATTTAAAACTTAAAATGATGCAGACAGGGAATGTGAATCTCAAATACCTTGTGAGATCTTAAAAAAAGTTGCCTGTGACCGTGATTAACAGGACTTGCCAGGTAGCCTTTCTATTTTATCTGGCCGGTCAAAAAGAAATAGTTAAATACGAGCTATTTGCATTGAAATTTGCCTTTTGTTGGGAGTTTAATTTTTACCCATGGGAATTGGGCTAAGTTCTGCTCTTGTGTCACCAGGAATACGTTAAACACCAGAAAAAAAGATCAGTCGCCCTAGACGCATACAATTATTGATGAAATAGTGTTCCGTCATATACGATATAACACGTTTTATAAGCACGTTTTGTTAAAACATTTAAGTTTGCCTTAACAATCTTGACATCTTAGCGTGCGTCAATGAAAAGATCTCTTATCAGTTCTCTCTGCATTAAACAAACATCTTCTGTTGTGTCGTGTGTGATCAGGTGTGTCTGCAGCACAATAGCTGTAAGGTGTGTAGTCTACAGAGTAACTCGTCGGAGAACTCCTTTGAAATTAGGGACTTAACCATTTCTAGAAAAAAAAAACTATGCAAAGACCAACAATTCAGTTGGTTCTGATAAAACGTATGCATGCTGTAGTTTTTGGTAACGTCCTTGCCAGTAGATCATGTAAAGCTTTTTTTGGCATGTTGAGCAGTTCCTAACGACCGAACAGTTTCACAATTGCATAAACGTGATGAGTGAGAACGAAAGGTGTTCTTTTTGGAGCAGGTGTGCTTCGCTGCGCGACAGGTGTATTAAGAACAGGTGATTCGCGGTCAACAGCAACATGTTAAAAGACCAAGAATATGCTTGTACTTATCTACATTTGTAACCCTGTTAATTGGAGGTCACGTCACTCTAACTACTAACCTGCAGAAACCATGGTTATTTTTTGTGGTTTAAATTGTATAATGTTATGTATTTTTTTGGTTGAATTGTAATGAACAGCATGACATTCAGCCATATAGTCAGTACATTCAGCCATGTTCACACTGCTAAAACGGTTGGCCTAAGACTGTGTGAAAAAAATGTATCACAAAAAAGATACTGTCATTTTAGGTCTCCACCAATATGCTCTGTTGTCCCGACAATATTTAAATCAACTTTCCTAGAGGAATGCCTTAAAGCAGCAGAACTATCACCAGTCTAGCAGCATTTCAAGAGAAGCAAGAGGTTGCATCAAATACCCTCCCGAATGTTAACAGTAACCCTGTATGCAAATTATGTCAGATACTTGATTGCTAAAGGAGTGACCGCACTTGGCAAGGGAAAACAAATGTGAAAATAATCAGTATCAGCGAGCCATTGTGAATCACACCCCTCATAGCAAGTCGTCTGAGTTTCTCTTCCTTCATCTGTTGATTTCTTGTTGGTGAGCTCCTTGTAGAGGAGATAGATGGGAGCTGTTGTGTCATTATGTGGTTTTTAGAAACATGCTTGGACATGCTTTCCTGGCCATGAGTTATACACATTTGGTGTGAAACCTACAAGGCAGCTTTCCCACTATTCTATGCCTGACTTACACTTGATTGGATTTTATTCTGTCTGTTCTAGAGAACAGTCCCTAGTGGGGCTACAGATGACAAACAGCCTAAGGCTAAACCATGTGCGCTGCATTAAATGTTTTAGATGTTTTAATTGCACATTGTCCCATGTAAATGAACAGAAACTGAAAAAAGACACAAGGTGTACATTAACTTGTTTTGCTTTAAAAATGCCTTTGACGTGCCAGGTCAGGAAGCTGTGACCATGTCATATTCTACACTGATATCATTTCTGAATTGGACTCATTTGGAATGTATCGTGATTAGATTACTTTTGTCAAGAATGTAAAACGATGATGTCAAATGCTCAGATATTCCTAAAACAGAACTAAAATCTATCAGGGACTTCACTGAACTTTTTCAGTGTTACACAAACCCCAAAGAAGCATGACATGGTAGTTTCAGGTAACCAGCCAAGGCTATCTGGTAGGCATTCTGTAGTTCATTAATTCAAAAGCAGGGTTTTATCAATACATTGTAACTGTTCATGCTGCATGTAGTGTGAGTGAGTGTGGGGTAAGGCTCTGAGAAATGACTGAGCAAAGAAATGTTGTATATCAGTGGTGCCTTTCATTGCAGGCACAAGACAAGTGAGATTTGTTCTTCTTTATTTTGCTGTTGGTTAGTGTCCGAGATCTCCTTGTCCGTCTGATATCTGAGCCAGAAACAGGAGATCTCAGGGGTCCTACGCTCCTGCATAGTACACTGCACACCATTGTGAACCTGCCAGTGGCTGAATAGCCAAAGAGGCCTCTTCCCCCCTGCTTTCTCGCCTGACCTATAGATTCTACTGCTTACAGGAGACTGTGAATGTACCTATACACAGTGGTGTAGTGGATGATAAATGCCTGTTTACACAGCTCTTTACATTACAAAATGGCGTTTAGCCTTTGTATAATGGCTAATGTTAAAGACATGCGTAGTTTACCCATCTTGTTTTTGCTGCTGCGTGTATTCTGCCCTGCAAAGGTAAACTGCAGTAACTATGAGAACATAGAAACTGAAAAAATGCCTTTAACGTTGCATACTGCCCAGTCAAACATGTTGTACATATAATAGTGGTGATGGCTTTTATGTACTTTTTTAATAGCAAGAAGCAAGAGATTTAGTCACAAGACAAAGGGCGTGTTACAAAGTCAATTTCCAGTAAACTCAATTTGAAAAAAATATGTAGTTACTGCTTTCTGTGTGTATTGTTTACCTTACTTTCCTTTTACCATTACACTACTGCCTATGCAGAACTAACTAAGCTGGCAGACACCTCCGAAAAAGTTTCCCATCAAACTGTTTTGGTCTAACTCTTTTTTTCTTTCCCATGAATATTTTTCCCTCCCACTCATTACAGGTTCGTATCGGTGACTCAGCCCACCCAAAAAGTCACTGCTGGCTCACCGCATTCTGTGGAAGAGCTGCATATCCACCTACACCTATAGACTGGTGTACAGGTGGAAGTGGAGTGCATTGTGCAATTTGGCCTGACACACGCTGAGGGATGTCAGGAAGGTGTGGAACACTGAGGACCTGCTCCCGGGGCCTCTACAGCTGCTACTGGAGACGCTCCAGTGAGAGAAAGCGAAGAGTGAGTAGCCTCATTTGCCAGTGGTATTATAGCAGCATCAGGCTTAGACAGAGATCCTCCCACATATTTGGTCCAACTATTTTCTGAACCAGATGATACTAATGAGCATGCAAACGATTAGACAGGTAGATCACTATACTTAGCGAAACCACCTATATTAAATGCACAGGCAGAAGGAACACATGGCCGAGGTTTTTACTTTCTGAAGCTAAGATCCCCACCTCTGCCTGAAGAACTGATTTAAAGCACTACTATTCTTACCTGATTAAATATTATTTTGAAATGTTTAGAGCAGGGGTGGGCTCTAGGGCTACATTTTGTTTTATAAGTGGACAGATGGACCGGGTGAGCCAGACCACCAGTAAATGAAGGGTTAAAAAAGTTACAGCTATGTTGTATGCCGACTATTTTGCTTTTGAACTAGCCTCCTTAGTATAAGTAATGTCAGGAAAAATATTTTGCTGAGTCTGTAAATTGGCAGCTAAATGTGAAGCAGTAATTGCCCTCCCCTGAGAGGACAAGTTGCCACAGTAGTTGCCTTTGCTTCCAGAATAGTTGTTAGTTGTAACCAGATTTTGATTGTATTTTTTTCCTTTCTCAAAAATACTCCAAGGGCCACATTAAACAGCCCAGTGGGCCTCGGTTGGCTTACGGCCTTAGTTTGCCTATGACTGGTCTCGACCAGCATGCTCCACAGGAGATTAACGCATCACTAAGATCTTTGCGATCATCTGAGATGAGCCAGAGCAAGTATGCCGGCTTTGAGTCATTGAGAAGCATAGAGAAACCATTATGACTAGAGTGCCATAATAAAACATGATTTTAAGAAGGTGAGTTTTAATCAGCTCCGAATTCAAAAAATGCAACTCTGAAAGAAACAAGATGAAGTGAGACTTAAACCAGACACACAATGGATGTCTGATTGCAAGAAATTAAAATCCTATCCCTTTCACAAGTATCCTCACCGTAATGATAATTATGAAACTCTTATGAATAGTAGCTAACCATGTCAGCGTGCTCCTTTCCCATCACAGAATGAGGCTAGTGTTTGGAGGACAACAGTAATTTAAACCTATTGAAAAACTATGTTAATTGGGTGCTTGCTTACTGGAGCATAGCCACATCGAAGAGTGTGTGTGTCAGGACTAATTGGGAACTGTAGCTTTGAAGGAACTTGTGTTGTAATGAAAGGGGACACGACTACCCTGAGGGAAGGGTGTGCTCTCCTCTCTCTGTCATGCTGTGCACTGTGTGCAGACATGTATAGTTTGTTTAAGCGGGACAACAGCTGTGAGCTGTGATGTGAAGATCATGGGACTGACTTGAGAATCGAAAGTGCCAAACAAAACTCAGTGTGACTCTTGTGGCCTCTCATCCTTCTGTTTTGCCTTACTCTGTAAAAAGTGATGAATAAAACCAACTTAAAAAAACCTGCTGCATCTTTTTACATTGGTGGCACTTAACAATGCCATATACATCACAAACATACATGGCATTGTTAAGTTTGACCATGTAAAAAGATCAATGCAGCACATTGCTTTAACTTTTTTTAAAGTTGGTCCTATGGGCTAAATGGGCTAATGTGGACTCACTTATTTAGATAGTTCCAATATTTGGCTGTACCATCCAGTCTAATGAGTATCCTCTTCAACATCTGAGGGTCCTCTTGAACATAGGAATTCTTCTGTCATCGACTGCTCCCAGCAGCTCATTACATGTGTTGAATGAGGAATTGGCTTTGCACTGAACTGGAATACCTGTTCTGACCTGTGTGGTTTGTCAAGTGAAAGTATATATTCAGTGATCGTAAGGGTGAAATGTGAGATGTTACATTGCTACAACATAGCTGTGCTGTTATTTTCTGACAGTGTGCCTGCTGTGGGTTTTCCTATCTTGCTGTGATGACTGTGCTCACCTTGGCCTGGCTGTTTATTTGGATGGCGTTGTATAACTCCCGAGATGACATGAACACGTAAGATGTGAAATTCTACACACCACCCCATGCTTTCCAAAGATCTCATTTCATGTACTGAATTCTGAAATGTCGAGACTGCTTATTATGGTAGCATAGCATTACAGTCATACATGTCACAAATTAATAATCTACTTCATTGCATTTCCTCGAGCTGACAGAACATTCCACTCTTTTCCCAAGATATGTTTTCGGAGGCAGTTTTTTACTTAAATACACTTATCACTGCACTTCTATCAGCGTTGTTTTGAGTTCAGTGTAAGTGGCACTTAAAAGTCATACTGGATATATGCATGGGTATGTGCTGCTCTACATGCATTATCAACAAATTGCTTTTGTTTTGTTTGTTTTTTTTGCAGGAAGGCATTTGAGATATTGGCAAAGTGGATTAACTGTTTTATGGTGATAGTCATAATATCTGCTGTGCTTGCCATTTATTGTCTCCTTCTGCTGGTGAGAAAGACTATTGATCAATCAATCAATTAACCAGTTAGTCACTCGGTCAGTCTATGTATCTGTTATAATAATGATGATGATGAGAATGATGATGATCATGATAATAATAATAATAATTATTATTAGTAGTAGTAGTAGTAGCAGTGGTGGTTGTAGATCTTGTTTTCATTTTTATATGAAACCACATTCCATGTACCATACAAGTGTCTTGTTTTTTCCTGCAGGTATTTGCACTTTTCCAGTATGCCTTAAAAGAACCCTTGGATTTGCATTGTGTGCACAAGGTAGTCAGAATTATTTGTTCTGTGGTCCTGTTTGTCCTATTAGTGGCACAGTTACACCTCACTTAGTTAGCCTTAGCTATGTGTGGATTGGGAAGTATTCTCAGTTCAAAGAGCCCACTGATGCTACCAGGCAACATATTTTATCAAAGACCGCTTAAATCATGTTCAGTGGACTGTCATTGTTGTGTAATAAGCCATTACAGGGTGATGCAGGTCTTGAATCTGAACTGGTATATTCCACAATAATGGGCACCTTGCTGAACATTATCCAATCTATTACATGGCTGCCTTTTTAAGATAATAAACTTCAAAAACATATCAATGGTCTGTTATTTAGAAATATCAGACCTTTAAACTTTGGGATAGGCCTTTCAGTGCACTGGAACTTGCTGCAACAAGCCGTGTAATATCATCTCTTACTAACCACTTTAATTATAGGCCTTCTGTACATCCTATGTGTTTATACCTCCGTCAGTTTTTATTTGCATCTGATTCCACACAGGTGTTTATGTCCGTAGGGCTTCTAATAGTCCTGGCTGGGATTGCTGCGATTTGCCGTGAATGGAAAGAAGAGTGGCCCACTGTGCCCTTGTTTCTTCAGGTAAGGAGTGGGACAGTGGTTGTTAAACTGGGACATGAGTACTGCCTAGAAGTACTTGGATCAATGCAAAATAAATTTGTGTATGGGTTCCTTAGCTTTCACCAGCATAAACATAAAGTTCAGGTATAGACTATACTTGGAAAAAGATCCTAAATCCAAGCTGTCCCCAATACAATTGCACAATTACCACAACCTTATTATGTCTCATATCATATGTGTTCAAATGCTGTTCATTCAGAAGTAATTATACGAAATTATTCATCACAGGCAGCTGTCTGTGATGCAGGGGGTACTCGCTAGAACATAGAGCATCTCAGGGGGTACTGCATGTGGCAGTCAAGAGTGTGTGAACCACTGCTGTAAAAGATATAAGGGCTATTCCAGAGGGGAAGCTAGCCTGGCATAAACCCCAAACTTGTGGATGAGTGGAATATCACACGTTACTGTGTTATTCAGAACACCACTTACATGTATGAATTTAAACGATGAACTCAGTAATGGTATTCTCGGTGGGCCTGTAGTAACTAGCTGTAAAGTGTTACTTTAAAACAACTTAAAAAATGAAGGCAAGGGGCTGCATCAATCTTTTTTTTATGTTGGTTTAACTTAATGGTGACATTATATTAGTATATTCATAATGTACACCAAGTAAGAAGATCCATGCAACATGTTTGCCTATTCTTTTTTAGGTTGGTTCAATGCTTCACTTTTTGCAGTGAGGAATCTTTGGGCTGCAATGACAAATGAAAAAAGACAGCACCTGCAGAAGCTCCTCGGGGTGTGCAAACATAAAGCATGCAGGATTGTTTTAAAAACAGCATTTTGGCAGCATCAGCATAGGGGCCCTGGCAAGCTCCTGGAAGCTTTCCTGCAGAATAGCCAACTGCATAGTTGTGAGTTTATGGTTTTTTAGTAACATAGAATAAATCGTGAGTTTATGGATTTTTAGTGACATAGAATATATTCATTCTGAGTGCATTGTTTGGTCTTAAGATAGACAAGACCCAAACACATCACATGACCGATAGAGCCAGACAGGAACACTAGATCGAAGGGTTACTGAGGACCACCAAGTAGCAAGAACATTTTGTAGTAAAATGTAAAAGAAACGTCCTGCAAAACCTCTCTTATGAGCATCGATTTCGAAGCATCACTGTTCACATCTGAAGAATCAGGCTTGAGAACTTGCGATCAGAACCGGCTTGAGAAAGTAAAAGTCGTAAAACACCAAGAAAAACGCCAAGGCACTCTCTTAGAGCAAAAATACCCTTTATTGCTATGGCTTGGTCATATAAACCTTTTAAAAGCCTCTGACACATTTCAGCAATCAAGCCTTCATTGGGGTGTTAAACAGTTTCTCACAGGGAAAGAGGTTTCTTAGGACGCTTTTACTGGAATGCCATGCCTTCCTTTTTGCCAGTGCTCTTAATACAGGTGACATCAGGACTTTCTGAACCCAGAATGTCCACCTCTGCTAAGAGTACATATGTTACATGCATCACATTTTGCTAAGAATGTAGATATTATCAAAATAGGACTGTTGTAGACTGTTTTCTGGGTTTGTGTAGGTCTGCATGCCAGGCGCTTTTGGGAGTGAGTTGCCATTTTTGTTTCTGTCTGTGATTTTGTTCATGTTCTTAAGGCCTGTTCACACCAAGAAATATAACTATAACTAAAACTTTTTATTTGTAAATATTGTGCCCACTTTACTGAATAGTGCTGTTCGCATATCAACTAAAACGACAACTACATGCTGAACGATGTCATTGGGATCACTTTCAGATCGATTTCATGAACTATAAAGACAGTCAGCCAATCAGAATTCTTTAGAATTTACAAAATGTCATGTCCAATAAGTTTCTTAAATTGCAGCTAGAATGTTGACATTAAAATGTTGTTCTTTAGTGTAGACACTCGTATGGTTGTAGCTATTGTTATAATAGACAAATAGTTATTGTCGTTTTTGTTATAGTCTTGGTGTGAATGGACCTTCATTGGTTGTTCGTTTTTACCAGGCCACAAGTCCCTTTCTTCAGCTGGGTGCCGTAGTAGCCCTGACCCTGCTCAGTTGGCTGGTGTTCAAGAGTTACTACAGATCTCGGAGGAGAGGTCAGTGTGACTGAATCAGCTTTTCAGTCCACTCACACCCACTGTGATGTGTACTACAAATAGACTACAAACATCCAACCTGTAAACTATTATCACAAAATATGCCATGACTATGTTGACTTGCTGCTGTAATGTAATTTAATTATGTTTATCCTACTATAGCATCCAAGGTCCTCATCATGCTGGTGTGGGCAACTGTGTCTTTGGCCGTGTTCCTCTGCCCCCTCCTCATCCACGACTTCTCTCCCTGCGTGGTGGAGGAGCTTCCCCCAAAGCCTGCTCTGATTGGCCACAGGGGTGCACCGATGGTGAGCACATACAGTATGTAGAAAAAAACAAGGGACTGTGTTTTTTTTGTCTCGGATTTCATATGTCGGTTTTAAGACTGCAAACCTCCCTGCAAAGAAAATAAGGCTACACCAGGATCTGCTTCATCATGGGCTATTTGTATCAAGTGTTTGTGACATGTAAGCACTGCAGGCACTATGCTGCCTCTCATGCGGGTGGTGAGGTTTGTGTCAAATAAACAGAGAGAAACTGCCTGTGCTTTTATGGTTGCAATGTGGCAATATGATGGCACTTCAGGTATGTATTTCATCAGTTGACAAGGCTTGGAAAGGTGACCTAAGTCAAGAACTATCGGTTCCTAATGACTGCCAAAAAACATACAGGTCTGCACATGTGAAGTATTCATACATGGTCCATACATGTATCACTATCATACTGTACAAAGCGCTGCATAAAAACAACTTGTAAAAGGCTGCATGGATCTTTTTATACTGGTTAAATGTAAAAAATCCTTGTTATATGTTGCCTTGTTGAGTAAAAGATCTATGCAAAACCGTTGCCCTAATTCTTTTAATTTGGTTTTGTGCTTCACTTTTTATAGTGTATTGTTGTGAGTAAAACAGCAGACATAGGAGAGAAAATCTTTAATGTGCATCAGTCAAATCATGTTGACGGAGAATCCAACTGTAGTGAGAGTGGGGGAAATGAGTGGATTTATTTTGTTTGAACTTGTCTTGTGCTGTCTGGATAACTGAGACTACGCCTGAACATGTTTAAAGCCATTAGAAGCCCCATTGCACAAGTCCTAGTCATTTTCAACCGTTAGACTTTAAAGTATTGTATCTTGTAAAAGTTAATCATAACTACTTTCTCCAGATGTAATTAAGCATGTGGAATTCTGTCAACATGCAGGTGCAGTAATCTGCACTTGCCGCAGTATGCAGTACTTTAACACCCTTTGTCTTATAATAAATGTAATCTTATATTACAAGATCTGTGGATTTATAAATGCCTTTATTTTGTGTCTTAGTTTGGTTTTTTTGTGCAGTGTCTGTCTGCTCTTGTGTCCAGTTGGCCCCTGAGAATACCATGATGTCATTCAGACGGAGTCTGGAGTGCAATGTGACTGCATTTGAGACAGATGTGCAGCTCAGGTACAGGTCACTCTATCTGTAGGAAATTCCCAGTTTTACAGTCAATACCATTAAAAGAACGTTTTAGCTACAAAAACATAGACAACAGGGGTTATCACACTCTCTTTCTCCCTCTTTTACTGGGGGCAGATCACAAAAAAATCAGAACAGTCCCTGGAAAACAGGGATGTCCATTCACCCTACTTATCACAGATGGAAATTCATTCAGACATAGTTGCTATAGTTTAGCCACAGTGTTTTGAATTGAAGTGCCATCACATGCATGATATTTCTGTCTTTCATTTACCCTTCTTAGCAAGGATGATATTCCTTTCCTGTTCCATGACAACACCTCCCTTAAAAGGACAACTAACGTAAAAGAAATATTTCCAGAACGTCAAAACAACAAGCCAAGCAACTTCACCTTTGATGAGCTTCAGAGTTTGAGTGCGGGAAAAGGCTTTTTAGCTGTGAGTATAGAACATCTGTAATGTGTGCTCCCCAAAAGTCTGCCATGTCTATTTAGTTATGTCTATTCACCACTTTTTCAGGAAGCATGGTTGCTGTCATCCATTAAAGGATGTGTCCTCTTCTCCTATGTGTGTGGTCTACTTCTGTGACACCCCCACCATTATCAAAGTTTAGCATAACTCACTTAAAGTGGGATTTATCTAAAAGTGGCAAAATAGATTTCCTGACAACTCCAAAATATTCCTACCTGCATGGTATAACCTTTGTGTAAACCACATGAAGGACTAACTATGTACAATGACACATTTTTTATTAAAGCAGATGCATACTTGGAACTAGGTGTGCTCTATTGTTGGTGAAGCACCAGTTCCGTATAACTCTGGGATGGGAAAATAACATAATTTCCCACAAGGGTGACTTGTTCCTTCAATGTACCTGTCATAGATTTATTGGAAAGGAGAACGCTGTCTGTCTTATCTGCATTTGTGCAAGAGTTGTTTAACTGGTTTGCAATAAAGCACTGTTGTCATCACGTCTCTTTGAAAGGACAAGTGGAAATACAAGTGAAATCCAGTTTCTCTGTTGCAATGTTTAGTTCCAGAAGGATCCACTGCAGATGACTCCTCCCCTGTCTGACACAGAGTGGTCAAATGTCCGAAATCAGACCGTGCCTTCGCTTAATGAACTTCTGGACTTGGCCAAGGAGCACAATGTCTCAATTATCTTTGACCTCAAAAATGAAAAATTCAACAATAGTGATGCAAACTACACGGTACAGACCATCCTGGCATCAGGCATTGCACAAAACCTGGTGAGCCTAGGTTTAGTTTTTCAGTTTACTATTTACTTATTTATAATCAGAGGCATAGATTACTTGCTATTATTTCATTCTTGGTAAATTGATTTGGCATGTCCTTCTAGATTTGGTGGCTTCCACCTGGACACAGAGCAGAAGTAAAGAGAAAGGCCCCAGGCTTCCGCCAGGTCTACGGGAGTCTTTCTGCCTTGAGAGATGACCGAGGAAGTCATTTGAATGTCAAATACAACAGTTTAAATTCAGACACAATGAGGTGAGTCTCAAAACGTAGTCCTTCCGTAACATGATCTTATGTCAATTCAAGCCTTTGTCACTCACCTCAGTGCAGAGGTTTAAGAATGATACAGGCATGTCATGAACACATCATTATTGGTGTTCAGTGTATTAGGATTTCTTGTATTACACAGATTAACAGTTTGGATGTGTGTATATAGTATTGTGTGTTATGCTTTTGATTTATCTTAACAGCAGGTTCCCTTTCTCTTCCCTTGTTTTTTCTATTTCTTTCTTCCTTTCTCTTTCTCTTTCTCTCTTTCTCTCCATCTCTCTGTGTCTGTGCACATGTGTGTATGTGTGTTTTCAAGAATGCTGCGGAGTGAGAACGTCTCGATAAACCTGTGGGTGGTGAATGAGCGGTGGCTGTTCTCCCTCGTGTGGTGCACTGGGGCCAGCTCTGTCACAACCAATGCCTGCCACATTCTCAAAGACATGTCCCGGCCAGACTGGCAGCTGGTTAGTCACCATCACACATTTCCACTGTAAAAAAAGAGAGTGTGTGTGTGTGTGTGTGTGTGTGTTAAAGACTGTAGGTCTTACTGTGATTATCAAGAGCTGAGGTGTGTTTTTCTGCATAGGAGCCCATGCTGTATAGGATGATCTGGATTTCTGCTGACTTGGTCTCATTGCTTGTGATGTTCGGATTGTTTTTACTTCAAAGGTGAGTTTTAAAATTATTTCCATAATGAAAAAGGGGTGGACACTGTTTTTTGTACAGTATACCATGATGGATAGTACATTTGTATCATTACTCGTCAGGGACATTTTTTTCCATTGAAAACGGTCAAGTTCCAAAACCCCATATTGTCATACATATTACATTACATCTAGCAGATGGTTTTATCTGAAGTGACAATTGAGGAAAACAAGCTCAGGCAAACATACAACCATAAGAAACATATGACAACAGCATGCTAAAAAGCTGCCTATTACTATAAAATTCATCTTCAGCTTCTAATAAAATAAAAAAAACCCTCAAAGCTCAGTTTTGCTTTGAGGGCCCTTTACCCAGGCATCTGAAGTTGGTTTCCAACTAGACACATTACTGGATTCATGTTGTACCCAGCAGGTGTAAAGATCTTCAACACTGCTGAGCATTTACCCAGAGAACCCTTAATTTAACTCCAGTTTCAAATGGGCAGCTTTATTTGTATTCACAGTCCACAGAATGCTCACCGGTGGTGTCTGGTAGCCAATATCCACTTCCTCCATGCTCATGGTGGGTCAGGAGGACACCACACGCCCCAAGGAGACAATGGACGTACCTGAAGCGTACAACACAATGACTGGTCCTACAGCAGTCTCAACATTACACTGAGTCTTCTGTGTTTTTCAAATCCAGTGCTTCCCTCCTTCCTTTTGCAAGGGCTGTTTGTACATGCCTGGTGTCAACTTTCACACCTTCTAAAAAAGCCTCTGTCCCCATCCTGAACTGGCACAGAACTGACCTCAACTTGTTTCTTCAGAAAAAAAGTTTCTTCAGAAAAAAAATTGGGAGAGCCTCCTCTTTTCAATATTATGCCCATTTATCCTGTTCTCCTTGTCCTTAAGAAGCTCCTGGTGTTGGCACATTTCAGCCATTACAAGCTGGCCTTCAGTCACTGTACAATTGCACGGTTGTTCTCCTTGGCAAAGTTGGGGAAATTCACTGCTAAAAAACATCCTATTTAGGACCAGCTTAAATAAATTAAGGTGACATGCTGCATAGTTGTTTTTACTCTGGTTTCACTTGCACTATTTTCCACGTATCAGTCATGAACATACATAATATTGTTCATGATGAAAAAATAGTTTGAGAGAGAGGGAGAGAGAGAGCTGAGAATCTGGCTGTTGTCCCTCGTTTGGTGCGCTGGGGCCAGCTCTGTCACAACCCATGCCTGCCACATTCTGAAGGACATGTCCCAGCCAGACTGTCAGCTGGAAGGTCACCAACACACATTTCCACTTTTCAAAAAAAGTGTATGCATGTGTGTGAAAGAGATGGCAAGAGTATGTGTGTGTGTGTGTGTGTGTGTGTGTGTGTGTGTGTGTGTGTGTGTGTGTGTGTGTGTGTGTGTGTGTGTGTGTGTGTGTGTGTGTTACGTTGGGTAACCTTGCACTACTATGGACATACGGCACATGGCATTGCTCATGATACTTGATACATAGTGGAAGTTAAACCAACTCAAAAGATCCATTTAGATTTAAGTTGGTTCTATGCTTAAGTTTTTAAAGTGTTTCACCACCTGCTTTAACTTCTCACAAGATTTCCTGCAATGGAAATAATGATCTCACCATCAATATTAGACTTCTCTTCCACCGTTTTTTACTCACTTATACTTACAGTTATGCTTTTGATATGGTTTACCAATATTCTTTCATAACAGAGACTACCATCCAATTTGGCGAGCATTTTATGGGCACATGTAGTAGTCAGAGAAGTCATGTACACTTCAATAGGAGGCAACCAGGTGCAATCCTGCAGCCTCTCAGCACCAACAACACATATTTGATGACCATCGCCATGGTGAAGTGGTACATCTGGCCAAGACACCAGTCTCCAAGTGCTTTCAGGATGTGGTGTAGGTAGTTCAGTTAAAGGACAAGATATCTTCGAAATATCCCATTTCCAATGTTGGAATTTTCCGAGGAACCTTAAAATGGCATCTCCCACAACGGAATGTGTGGCACTCATGCAGAGGTATTCACAGGCCTCTTCCCTCTGTCTTTGCCACCTTAGTTTGTTGCCAGATCTGTCTGCTTTGTCTCATTCATTCAACATTGTGCACCTGATTACTGCACAGAAATATCTCTCAAGCTATTGTTCTTGCAATTTTCTAATAGAATGCCCACCCTCTTTGTAACCACACCAAAGAAGATCACTGTTTTCCCATCAACAAGGCTGATTGGTTAGCATAGGCCAGTAGTCATGGTGTTCTTCTCCTCTGGAATGAAAATACCCCCTGTAATTGTTCCATGAGCTTTTGGGAATATTTCCAAACCCCCAGCACTTATTTATAGATGTGATAAGGTACCCTGTCTGGACTGGGAGATGATGCAGGTCTTGTGTAAGGTGCAGTCGTTTGCACAACTCTCCACCTGGGAGGCCTGTCATCCAATAGTGAACCTCTCTCTCCATCGGAAAAAATGTCTGCTTGGAATCCAAGATTGTTTAAATGTATATGTACTTGTCCTTCAGGTCCTTTTCTTCCGGCCCCAAACGTCCTTAAGGGAATAAGGACTTAAATGAATCATTCTAAGATGCTAGCCTTTTTGTTCTTCTTACTTCCTCATCTTTGCCCTTCTTTACAGGATCTTTTCTAACATAGACAGATTTGTCAGCTGCTGTTTTTTACTGTAAAATAAAAAAAATAGATTTACATTTATTTTCTTATTCGGGGGTTGAAATTAATTTCCATTCATTTCCTATCCTGTCTCTGCTGACAATTTCACATCTATTACACCTGTACATTGCAGCCCCATATCTCAAAAAATGCATTACAAACACCAGAAATTCAACAGAAAAAGCAAAAATGCAGAACCCACAACCTCATCATATTTCACATCAGACACTGTATCCATTTTTATGGGTTTGTTAACACATTCAGTAAAATGTATTAGTTCTGAACATGCCAGAATGATGCTGCAGTTTTGTAAGATAATTGTGTATTTGAATTTGTTGGCATTAGTACAAATAGAAGTCAGTCTTAGTTAAATAATATTGTTTTATTTACCTGTACTGTGAAAAGGTGCTGTCTCAAGCATTCTAAAGGTAGGTGCACACACTCACCTTGAAGTAAAACCATTCTTTCAGACCGAGTTTTGTCCATGTTAATCCACAAATCCATGACGCAATCCAAGTTAAATTGAAATGAAATCTTCAATTGATTTATAAAATCTTCATTTTTAATTGTAATTTATCTCTACTCAGTTGATTCTACTGATCACTCAAGTAGATCATGCCCTCAATCATGCCCTCAATATAAATAACAAAAAAAGATAGTATATCACTTATGGCATATTTATAAAACACAAGTCACATAAATGCTACTGAATCAGTGTTTGAGGGAAGGAAGTCCAACTGTTTTGTTGTTTTGTCACTGCAGGGAAAAGAAAAGAAGGCGACAGATTTTCCACCTGGAATCAGAGAGAACTGTCCCCCTTCTTGCCATCTGAGTAATTAAGCCCTGAGCGCATTTCCACATTGTTTCCTTGGCCTTCATAGCATCTTTCATGTCTAAGAGGTGGGAGAGAAGGGTGTCTGTGTGTAGACCCCAGTGGACGTACAAAATGGACACCAAACTACCTGTGAATGTTGTATGTAGAATCAGTGTAAACGTGAGGCATGTGGAATGGATATGGGTATTTCTTAACTCCAAATGCAGTTTAGTGCACGTTTTATGTGTGTGTGTGTGTGTGTGTGTGTGTGTGTGTGTGTGTGTGTGTGTGTGTGTGTGTGTGTGTGCGTGCGTGTGAGGCTCGCCTGAACAGATTTTAACTTCAACTTTTTAAATGAAAAGGACCAATTACTGTGCTGTACAGAGAATGTTTTATTAACTCTTTTAATATACTGTATATTCATTTTAGATACAGGGTTTTAAGCAGAATATTTCAAGCAAAATGGTCTATAATAAAATGAATAAAGCTCATATGTAGGCCTAACTGGTTATTAAAGGCTATCATGTTACTGAGAGACCTTTCGACAACAATGTATTGAAACTGCAGGATGCTGTGAATATTCTTTTTAATAATGTCATGATTTATGAATACGTTTCAAGATTTCATTTATTAAGCTCATATTTTAGTTGTAAAATTTGATTGTTGGATTTGGATAAATAAATACATAAATAAAACAACACCATGTGTCATACTCTTTGTATATTTTGGTGATTATGCCAGCATTTTACTTCTGTAATTGAATGTCTGCAAGTGATGTGTTGCAGGTTTACTCATATGTTACACTGGTACTGTTTAGCAGCAAATTTTCATGAAGTAGACGGATTCATCTTAAATGTTAACGTGATAAATTAGGACATGGGCAACTATAAAAATTCCACGAGTTTGTTGATGTCTCAGGCTACTTGTACATTGCAAGTAATCTGTAAGAAGCTCTGCAAGCAGATGCTGAAACGATCCTATATTCCGCTAGATGGCGAGCGTAACTACAATGTTGTAGGGCTGTAACTACAGCACGAGGGCTAAAAATAGTTGAAGTTTTTCGCAATCTCACGTTGGAAATTGAATGTTTGTCTGCTTCTAAAAGTCACTTCCCATTTCATTGAGAGACTAATATTTAAAACATTGGCGTGGGCAACCATCAATATAATGTCGTCTTTGGCAATATAATGTAGGCTGTGGCAATATAAATGTTTACAGGGTAACTAACTTGTAAAAATCCACAGTTATGGTGTAGTGTAGTTCTGTAGATGCAGTATGCAGAGGCTGTCCAAGTTTGTTGCAATGCAAAAGAACCGATAAGTGTCGGTGGCGCGCGAGCACTTTCACTGGATGCAAGTTCCCTGTATCCATCAACGAGGTCTCGTGCCAAACTCGCCGCGCACTAGACTGAAGCAACCGCTATATTATAACTGTCTGAGAGGCGGTGCATTTAACATTGATGGATTTAAAAAGTTTTTGGAACTAGGACTAGCTTGACAAGCAGCACAGCAAATACTCAAGAAAGAGATAGGGTAGTAATCAGGTTCTGTACAGAGGATAATAGTAATCTCATTTGAGCAAAAGTATGTTGTAGCAACCAGGATATTTCGCTTTGATGTACTGAAGTCATACGATTTAGCTTTTCGCCATGGTCCACAAATATGGTAAGTTATTTGAATTTTAAGTATTAAGTATTTATTTTAAATAGTCTCTGAAACATGCGAGCAGTTTCGTTACAGTTTCTATGTACTCTTAAGTAGGCTAGTACCGCGCAGCTCGCCACAAACGCTTACCGTTACCTAAACAAGCTTCTTATACACGGTTAATAAATGACAAGTTTATGCTATGTCTTTATGCTATGCTATAATTTCCCTACATTTCCAAAGTAGTTTGTGGACAGCTAATCGCTCTTTATGTTGGGTGAGTTGTACTTTCAACCATAACACTCGTCTGGGAGACTCCCATGGGAAACAGGAAGTATTTTTCCTTGGATGATTTCTGCCAGGGATTTTTGGGGAGTTTTAGAGGCTCACTATGAAACAGCCTAGCATCTCACGCGCATAACTTCGGATTTGATTGTCAATTTCCTTAATAAAGAAAGCAGCAAGCAAATCATGTTTCTCTGGCAAAATGTGTACATACACTGGTACAGTTGTAACTGACAACATTCTCAGAGTTTTTTGCTGTCCTTGACTAGCTTTTTGTAAAAAAAAAAAGCCTGAGTCAGGCGTCTTATTATTAACTTTCATTATGAGGCGGCGTACTAATGGATGTTGTTTATAAGCAGAAGGTGTATGTGCTGTTATGTTAAAATCTATGACAAATGTTTGCCTGACTTCATTTGCAGACACAGAGCGGGCAGTGGGTCTGCTGTCCCAGTACCAGGCCAGTCTCACCCGCCCTGAAGAGCAGACCTTAAAGAACAACGTTGGGAAGGTATCTGCCATCTTTGGAAGCCAACTCTTTCAAGCACTGCTGGGTAAGAGTCCAGCGTTGACACATACCAGATCTAGCCACCCTAACACACTCTAACCGCTAGCCTGTCTGTTTGCCCCAACATTTCAAAGAGAATGACTTGCTTTGTAGTGGCCACCACATTCCTAGCATGGCCACAGTGTTCAGTACTAAATATTGCTTGTGGTTACAGTGTAATGCACTACATGGTCTGTTTGAGTTTTTGATGTCCAGAGGCAAATCTAATCCATACGATATGGGAACATGGTAAATCACATGCTTTGGTATACAGCTCTCAAAAATTAAGTTTGGGAAAGGTTTCCAAAATTGAGGAGTTATTGCTTTAAAGGGATCTGTATATTTCCTTTGTCTTTTGCCACCAGTGTAATCTTGTTGTCTGCTAGAGTAGACAAATTAAATTTTTGCCAGCATCCGTTTCAGAGACGAGGACTCCAGGATGTAGGTCAGGTGACATTCATTCGTGTGTTGGGTCAGGAGGGGGTTACAGAAGCAACCTCTCATGAAAGAGTCTTTCAGGTGGTCGAGAAAAGACTTGCCATGCAGAGCTTACATCATAAGTGGCTACAAGTTTTTTGAGTGACATTTAATATAGTGTCCTCATTATGTCCGACCATTTAAACACGGTCGCTAGATTGCTTTAAAATATAGCTGTCAGAGTAAAAACGCTTATGAGGGCTTTTAGAATTGACATCGTCATCAGGAGTGTCAACTTCCACAGCATTCAAGAGTCACTTCGGGGAACGTCTTTTAGCTGTGTCAGCGAATCCTCGGCACTGTCCGTTTCACTTTTGGAGCCCGATTCTCCCCGTATTAGTGACATGTCATCACAGCCAGCATGTGGAAGTGTGAAAGATGAGTTTGCGGAGCAGATGTGTGCGCAGGCCTGGTTGCCAAGTGATGCCACCCAGGCGACAGCCTAGTGAAGCCTCCCTCAGCTGACAGCCTCGTCCTCCACCACGGTCCACTGATTTGGAGGCTTGGCTTACTCTTACTCTGTTTCCTCTTACTCTGCTTTCTCCAGCATTCTGCTTCTGCTCAGCCAACATATTAGCTCAATTAAGCTCAAATACTGTTAATTGCCACTCCACTCCTATGCCTCAATGATATGTGCGTATGTACAGATCTGACAAAATGAGTCACAGTGAGTACCAAAATTCAAAAGTGAGGTCATACCAGTGAAAAGACAAGACGGTACACTTAGAATGTTTTTTCTTGGGAAAGTCATACTTTTGACAGTTGTCAATATAGCCCCATTTGAATTATGTCAACCCACCATCTTTTTTTAAGAAAATCATCTTTATTTTTGACATTTTGTCAATATTCGAATGGGTACAGGTTAACATCTAATAGCCCATTTTTAATCTTTGCATAGTTAGTTTGATGATGATAAATGGGTAGATGTTCTTTAAACATCTTTTGTTTCATAAAAGAAAAAAAGGGCCTGTATCTTAAAATCAGAACCTGCCACTTGAGACTTATTTCACCTGATCAGGTCACATATGTGGCTGTGGAACAACAGCCCTTACTGCTAAGGAAGAGCACTATCAGGATGTGTTTGTGTGTGTGTGTTCTTATGGGGCTGGAGGTTGTCATGGTGGAGAGCTGAGGAGAGGGAGATGTACTCCCTGCTCTCGTGTCAGAGGGACATCATGTACAACAGTTATGGGCTACCTGCATTCAGAAGCTGCAATCTAATGCAACCTATACCTTGGTTGTAAACAACCTAAATCACCTTGTTCTACTGGTGCACTTAATACAGGTGATTTTACTAATCAGCTCCTCTACCTAACTGAAGAGTTTTGCTAATTATGATCAGTTGATTTAGTGAATGGCCAAAACAAATTTGTGGAATGGACTTAAAAACAGGTTGCCCATTACTGATTTAAAATATACTAACATTGCGAGTTTGTATGGAGACTACATTATACACGAAGAACTCACTGACGGAACTGTAGAGTATTATAGGCCTCTTATAGATAAATCTGATGTCAAATGCACACACCTAAATCCTGTTGTATGGTTTGAACAGTGTGCAAATGTCTACTTTTAAACATCCCTGTTTTACAGTGTTTTACAGTAATACGAGATATTGATTGTCACTAAAAAACAAACAGCAGCATATTTGTGTGCAGTTGCATGCATCTGTATTAGCAGTTGTAATTGTTCATTTTAGATTAGGCCTGCCTGCCATTGCCCAGACTGTAGTAAGCGGATCAGGATTCCATTCATTCCAGAAAAGAGGCCTGATTCAGAGCAGGAATGTGCAGGCAGACACATAGAGGTACGTTCCACAAACAAATGAACCAAAGCCTGTTGTGCTGCTCCCCACCTCCCTAATGCCGAGGCCGTTCCCTTAAGCTGGGCTGAGTGGCTGCAGGAGAGGAGACTGCAGCAGAGGACTGCAGCAGGAAGACTCTGCTCTGCTCTGGCTGTCCGTCCAGGCACTGAGGTGCCGTCAGGCTACAGGGTCATACGAGGCTTTGGCTGCTGTGCTACTTCCATGTGCAACATGTGTTTCCAGTCAGAGGCTCACACACCCCCTCTGGATTTACACAATAAACGAGAATGATGATGTCAGCTGAGTTGGCACACCCTTCAGTTTACTTTTTTTGGTTGCCCCATTGCTTCCTTGTTTACATTTTAGCAGCTACTAGATTAAAATTATAGTAATGTCTTATCACTAACTGTAGGTAGATGTTTGATATACTGTTTGAGCCACAGTGTTTCTAAAGAATACAATGTAAGTAAAGTAAGTAAGTAAATGTATCCATGCTCAGTAACACTCACTTCACTTTGACTTTATTCTTTATTATCTCCTCAGGGAATTTTTTTCTCAGTGAATACACATTTTTTTTGTCAGCATGTCTGAATGAGACACACAGACACTTTGCACATAGATACTTCAGACACCAGTCATGTCACAAGAATGATATTGCAACTAAACCAGTAATAAAAACATGTAAAACTACATGGGAATTTGTATAGAATGTGTGGGTTGTTCATAAGAGGGTCCTTGTGGGGTATCTTGACTCTGAGTGTTTAAGGCATGTATAGGGTCCTGGTGAAAGTAAATGTGTAAGGAAAAGTAAGGGTGGCTGAACTCTGCCCATGTGATGTGCTATGGGATGGTGGGAGTTGGTGATGTAGTCTGTCTTGTTTGCATGTCTGCATGGCTGCACAAACTCAAAAGCCCCCTTCCCCTAACTGCAGACTCATCCCTTTGTCCTCCAACACACAAACATGCACAGGCACACACAGACATTCCCAAACATTTTGTCAGCATGCACTCAAAAGGCTTTTAAAAAGGGTGTTTGTGTGTGTGTGTGTGTAGTATGTGCGTGCGTGCATGTGTGTGTGTGTGTGTATTTGTGTGTGTATGTTGGGGGGTAGTATTAGGCTTGTTCCTTCTGGAGACCCCTCTAAGTTGTGACCCACGGTCCCCCACAAGTGTTACGTCCTAACGAGAGCTACGTGATCGCTTGTCATTTCACATTTTAGCAGAAAGAACCGCACTGAACTGTCCCTTCCCTCTGTTGTTGCGCTGAGAGCCGGGTGCCTGGTGCCCTGGAAACCCCCTTACTGCATACTTACTGCACTGCTCTGGTGTGCTGTCACTGCTGTTGTTGTCCTCTCACGGCTGTGTTGGGGCCTCTCCTCTCCAGCACGCACACGCACACACACACACACACTGTCACAGGAGCAGCAGCTCCGGGTCTGTGGAAGAGATCATGGGCTGAGGGTGGTGTACTGCTGCGTTTTAGGGGTGGGATGAGATTGGGTTTGTGTGCTTTGTGTTCCAGCCAGGAGTCTGTGTGTGCTCTTTGGAGGAGAGGCCTGGAAGGATTCGGGTACATTTTTCCAGGAAGCTAGAGAGGAAGAAAACACGTCTGTGGCTAAGAGTTTTCATTCTTTTGCACACAACTTGTGCTGAGTAACAGAAATATTTGCATTGCTACTCTTGTGCATTACTGTGTTCCCTAAACGTTCAGTGTGGATTATTCCATAATCCAAAATATAACCTTAAAAAATCTCAACCATTTGCACTTAAGTTAACACATGCCTGAGCATTTGCTATTCTGTGTATACATGCACATATTTATTTATGACGACGATGAAACCAAAGGTGTCAATTCTGACTTTAGAAAGTAAAAACCCCCGTCTTGTATTCTGTCTGCCTGTGCACTTAACTCAAGTAATATCACTAGTTATCCAAACTACCTTTCTGGTGATTTGTGTGCTCATTAATAGCTGGATCAAATTGCCTATGTGGCAATGTTTTTACTTTCTCAAGCCGAAATTTGTCATCTCTGCATAAAACCGAATGTTCCATTGCAAATCATATTTTAGCCCATTTTTTGTGTGTGTTGTGGAAACTAATATGTTGCCTGAGTAGAATGTTCTCGATGAGTCAACAACTTGGCTTTAACTTCCTCACTCCTGTAGTCTCACTCTGCTTTCCTGCATTAAAAATAAACAAAATGTTTGAGTCTGGAGGTATTTGTTGGGCAAGGTATAATTTATGCGTCTTGGCAGGAGCCATCTCTGCAATCTCCGGGCTGTGTGAATCTGCAGGGGCGTCGCTCAGCTGACATCTAAATATTTCCGTTCATTATCAACCTGGAGGTTGTGTCACCAGGCACCGCTGTGAGGACAGGCCTAATCATGGCCTTTTAGTTTCAGTGCCCCCCCCCACACACACACACTCACACACACACGTATACATACACGCATACACACACGAATACACACTCTCCTTCTCGCTTCCTCTCACTCTTTTACTCTCTCTCACACATGCATACATCTCTCTGTATCTCTCTCTCTCTCTAGCTCTCTCTCTCTCTCTCTCTCACACACACCACACACACACACACACACACAGATATATATATATATATTCTCTTTCTCTCTCTCCCTCTGTCTTGCACACACTCTTACTCATACATGCACATACATTCTCATGCTCTCCCTCTCTCTCCCCCTCCCCCTCCCCCTCTCTCTCGCTCACACACACACACACACACACACACACAGTCTCTTGCTCTCTCTCTCTTGCTCTCTCTCTCTCTTTCTCTCTGCCTCCCATTTCTGTCTTTCTACGCCACCACTTGCACTCCTTTATCTGGCTCTGGCCAGCTGGGCAACTCAGGCGCGCCTGCCCACACAGCGCTCTCCTCCCACTCACTCCGACTTACACAGGCTCACACACACACTCATACACACACACACACACACACACACACACACACAAACATACACACAAGCGCGATGAGTCACGGAACCCCATTCTTCTGCCACTCATCCTACTGCACCCGGTTGAAACTCTCAGGCTCTGCGCTCCACAACACCCCCCCCTCTCCCATGCTCTCTCTGCCTCTCTCTTTCTTCCATGCTCTCTTTATCTCTCTCTTTTTCTCTCTCGCATAGTCTCTCTCTCTTTTTCTCTCTCGCATGGTCTCTCTTTCTCTCTCTCTCTCTCCCCCTCTCTCTCTCCCTGTCTTGGTCTCTCTCATAGTCACACATAGTCACAAATTAATCTCTCTTTCTCTCTGTCTGACATACACACGCATGGATGCGCACACACATCAGACATATGCATGTCATATATAACATTCCCGTACCTAATGTCTTTCCCTTTCTTTTTGTCTTTCGTTCTCTCTCTTTCTTCCTGTCTCTCCCTCCCTCCCTCCCTCTGTATCTGTCTTTATCCTGTGTGCACACCCACACCAACACCAAGGCCAGAGGCCAGGGTTAACGACCCAAAACTTCATGGCTGAAGATGCCACCACAAAGGGAGGGGAAGAGATTGCAGGGAGATGTTGAGAAACAGAGTTGCAGCTTTGACAAAGATAAATGAGGTGCTCAGTGGACTGTGGTGTGGAAACATAGAAAACAAAGATTGCGTGCGTGTAAATCTATGTTTGTGTGTGTGCATGTGTGCGGGCACAAATGTGAGTTTGTGTATGGGTGTGTGTGTGTATGTGTAATGGACATGTGTGTTTTTGTATGGGTTTATGTGTGTGTGCACATGTGTGTTTGTGTATGTGTGTGTGTGTGTGTCTCCACATATCATGACTGGCATGATATCAGAGCCAGGACCATTGGCAGAACAGTGTGGCCTAGTGGTGAGTGTGAGAGGGAGGGCAAATGCTAAATCAAGACCTCACCAGACATGATTTCATGTGATAGTCATAATTGTTCGTATTTGTGATTGGTGTGATCATGCCATAGGCATAAAGGATGAATGATAGTAACAGCATCATCAAAACAGTCAGAGCATGTGCAGTAGCCCTTTTCTAACGCATAAATCATTAAATAAGTTAAATAAGGTTATCACCATGTATAAAAATTGAATTTATGACAGGATAAATAGGCTCGGTGTTGGGGGGGTCTGGAAGGCAATGCTCCACGATCTCAACACTTAGGTAATCAATGGCCTTTTAACCTAATCAGAGAGGTCACACCTTACGTACAGAGGACACAAGCTGCGGCTACAGTGTTTATATTGTTTTATTTGTGTGTACCATTTGTTTATGACATGGACTCTTTTTGGCTTTGTTATACTGTTTTACATAGTGTTTTAATGGATGACAGAATGATCCGCACAAGTATTTCAGTGTTCCTGTATATCTGCAGTAAAGCAAAGGGTTTCCATTTTGCTTTCAATTCACTGAACTTAGTGTTGAGAACCAGCAAAAATGTGGGCAAAAAATGTGCATTGTTCTGTCTGTAGGTCAGAAGCAAACCCATATCTTCTACAGTCAGTGCCTTTGTTTAGTTGTTTCATTGAGATTCTCAATGCTGAACCAAAAGGTGCCTGGCGTGAACTAGACATACTTTCTCGCACTGTTCCCGTTGCCCACTGTCCTAGTGATCCAGTTCACAGGCTTCTTGCACTGCGAGAAGTATTTTTATACTCCAGAGGAGAGAAAAAAAACACAACAAATACAGTGCAGTCCAGTGTCTCCAAAGGCGGTAGCCTACTGTGTTAAAATGTGTAACTGTGTGGGTTCACATTTGAATGACACATGTGCCAGGTGGCTCGGCATAATTGCACAGTCTGTGTAATAATTACAACCTGAATTTGAAGCATGTCAGTCAGTCATGCAGCTGGCCCTTGTGAGTTGCCCTTGATAGGATATCATCAATGTGTCATGTTGGCATGTCATCAGCCACCAGTGTGTGGTGCTAGGGGAGACACCGCAGGACCCTGGCTGTGTGCATGCAGTAAAGGCAGGCAAGCGCTGGAAGGGCAGTATTTATAGAAGCACACAGAGTGGCTGAATTAAAGCACAGGTTGGGCCAATAGGCTGACTTTGTTTATGACCTTGTGTTGTTGTTGAGAGCATGTGGGACTGGGTTAGACTGGGTCTAATTCAGCTAAGCAGGTAGTTTTCATACACTGGGAAACTGTTCAGCCATTTAACTGCCTGCTTATAAATCACTGATGCTAAAGAAAATAGCACCAAATGTATTTAACAAACACTTTGGTGAATGAGCTTTTTTTCAGAGGTGATTTGGATCTCTTAAAGTAGCTTGATTTTCTTTATATGTACCCCTACACATTACAAAAATATCTTGAAGATGACTGAGTGCTCTCGTTAGGTATGAGGAAAAGAGTTGTCCTTAACATCCTGTTTTTGTCCACTGTTTCATCACCTGCAGATATCCAGGAATGCTATGAGGTGACCCTGCAGCTAAATGCCTCTGAGAACGGGCCAAAGGAGAACGGAACGGAGGAGTTGGCAGAGGTAGGAGGTCCTCAAGGGTTTCACTCTTATTTAGTCACTGAAAAAAAAAACATCCATAGCAACACTGACACAAAGGGCCCATTCACACCAAGAACTCTAACCATACTGACGACTAAAACTATGTCTGTATCTTGATTTTAACCTTGTTTTAATGACAACGTCCTTGTCATGAGTGTAAACAACTAATAGAACATTTTGAAAATTCTAATTCACCCCGATTGGCCGCAGTGTCTTTATCATTTGTCAAATTGCTCTGAAAGTGATCCCAACGGTAACGCACAGCCTACTCATTGTCATTGTACTTTGGGAACTCGACCATCCACGGAAATTGAATGTTAAACATCACCTTGTTGTAGTTACAGTTATTGTTCTGGTGTAAATGACCCTAAATAGCTACTGCATGTTTCAGACTCCCTATCGTGATAAGAACGCAAAAAATAAACAAATGTTTAAAACATGACCTGGCAGAGGGGAGAAACTATGTGGCGCACCGCTTATAGAAAAAAAAATCAGCAAAATAGGTTAAGATAAATAAGCTATAAAACCTAGACGTAATTTAGTAAACAAAACAGCTAGATAGATAAAGAAAATGACGACA
Organism: Setipinna tenuifilis; assembly: GCA_030347295.1. Taxonomy (NCBI): domain Eukaryota; kingdom Metazoa; phylum Chordata; class Actinopteri; order Clupeiformes; family Engraulidae; genus Setipinna; species Setipinna tenuifilis. The sequence goes on along the minus strand of CM059288.1, from coordinate 21,974,737 downwards.
TTGTAGTTGCCACTTCAAGAGTCAGCCCATCTGCCTTTTTACACACATCTTTCATTATGCGCCTGTAAGGACTGTGAAGTCAGAGAATGTTTAGTAATGGAGGCACTGCTTAGAGAAGGGAGAGTAAAGATTATGAAGGGGTGTGCTGGGGGTTGCGGGGGAGAGTGAGAGAGAGGGGAAAGAGATAGCCAGGGAGCGATGTGGGCAGACCCTCCACTGCGTGAGTAATTTCTGGGAAGGCCACTGCAGCGGTGGTGACACCATGTGCTTACCAGTGGGCCTCACGACGACTTGACTCGACTCAGTGCAGACCTCTCATTACAAAAGCCTGCAGTCACATGGCTGCACCAAATATTTATAGCTGAAGCAGAGAAAATAGCCTCATACCACGGCAGGGGTTTTTTTGGGGAGGAAGGGAAAAAAAGAAAGCCTGTGAGTGGGAGAAGAATGTGTACAGGCTTGTCTCCATGATACAGGTTTGTCTAGTTGTGTTGCACATAAATTCGTGCCCCCATTCATGCAGTTGCAATGGGAACCCTGGTCATTGATCTTTTAATGGGCCTCAAATGGGATATTTCATCACCTGCATGATTTAATATAGGCTCATAAATTTTTCCTTTCCGAAGCTAAGCCAGAATTGTAATGAAATTGATCCTTGGCCCACAAAGTGAAAACACTTTGGACTGTTTTTTTCATTAGTACTCTAGAGAAGAGTTCTCCACAGAGAGAGAGAAAGAGAAAGAGAGCATGTTCGCAAGCTTCCCCAGTCACCCAGGCAGAGTTTATACATGGCTGTCCTTGTACATGAGAAATCAGTGTAAAATATCTGACAGTCTCATAGATATTTGATGTAATTTAGCTGCCAAAATTAAAATGGAGTTTTCCCTCCAACTGGTGATTTAAAACATTGTCAATGGTGTTCAGTCATGCTAATTTGTCCTGGGGAAGTGCTTGGTCTATGTTAAAGTGTATTCTGGCAGGATCGAATAAAAGCTGACACTGCACTGTGCACTAACAGCATGGTGCTCCCAATATAAAAAATGAAGGGTTCAGTTCCTAGATAGCGTCAGCACTGTTAAAATGTTTGTATTATTCAGTATGCTGTTTGTCTCTCATTATCTAAATGTAACGTATTTAAAGTACCACATGGCAATGCAAAGACAGAAATAGCATTGACTGATTGTAAAGATGTGAACAACTGCCAACTGTATCTTTTATCTGAGTTAAGTGCTATATTAGGTTCTGGGAAGCTGTGAAACTAACTGTGTTCATGGCAATCCTACAACATAGTGCACTGCATGGCTGAGAGCTTTCTTGGATTCTTGTGCTAATTATAATCAGATGATTTAGTGGGTGGCTGGAACAAACTATGTGGTACTAGACTGTAGCTTTTGAGGCCATGTGCCCATCACCTGTTATTTCCATTACCATTTCTGTGGAGGTTTTCTTTGTCATGCCAACCCCTGTAGCAGTTTGAAAGATGTCGCCGGACCTACACTTGCCCCCTGTAATAGATGTGAACTTGCTGGCTGATTTACTCCCAGCAGTAGTTCTTGTCCATGGTAGGGGTTGGGGTGAGAAGGGGGACGCTGTTGTCCTCCTGTGCCCATGACTCACTTGATCTGGCGCTCTGACCAACCAGCAGGAGTCACTGTTGCTGTGACCGGGCCACAGTCAACAGGAGCTTTTCCCCACTGCTTGGTCTGAGTTCAGGTCACACCACAGTTTAATCATTAGCAGTTCAACAACAAAGCCTGTGTTGTTTTTAACTGTAGTATGGGACTTTGTCAGGAGGAGTTTACCAGCCTTCACAGTTACTGATGTACAGCATTGCATCCATTAACATTTATATCTCAAGAGTTATTGTGAAGAGGCCTAATCCCTGTATGGACTCATATCTATAAAGGAAATATTTAGTAGTGATAAGAAAACCATGCATCAGCTGACTGCACAACATGTGTGCTTTAAAAAAAGAAGAAATAAATTTGAAACTGAGTGGACTGCTGAGAACCACCTCTGAGTGACGGTGATGTGATAGTGAAATGCTGATTATACTCACATTAGTCTTCCTAATTGCTTTCACAGTCTCTACGCAGTACTCTCTGGTGCAGTGATGTAGAGCTGGAGGACTAGGTTAGGTACGCCTCTGTCATCCAGTATGTATGCAGCAGCAGAGAAGAGTGTGTGCCCATAGACGCCACAGAATCCCGTCTCCACACAACCAACACAGCTTAGTGTACCCGTGGGCATTATTAAACCGCGCTCTGTTTGCTGTACCCACTGAAAGGTGGAGTGGTTCGTGTGTGTGTGTGTGTGTGTGTGTGTGTGTGTGTGTGTGTGTGTGTGTGTGTGTGTGTGTGCGCAGTGTGTGTGTGTGTGTGCTGGAAAGAGAGCGGTGAGAGGCGGTGGGGTGTGAATCCGTGGAGGCAGCCGCAGCAGCAGAGTGGACACCCAGCAAAGCTCTCATTAGTATTCTCCCCACGCCAACACCTGAGCGCGGGCTAGCAATGAAATAAAATGAGTCTGCAAATTCAATGATTTGGTGCAGAGAGGCTGGAGAGACCAAGAGAGGAAGAAACAGCAGGAGTAATGTAAATTAAGTGTGAATTAAGACACTACTTTTGTAAATATGAACATAATATGAGTTTACAGGGACATAGGAGTCAGTGTGGAGGAGTGGAGAACATGACTGTAAGCTAATACCACACAAGGGCATGTCAAGATACAGTCTTTGGCATGTAAATCATTTCTTGAGCATGTAAAAGCAGCACATGGCTTGTTTTGTCACGTCACCAGTTCATGATGTGTGCCAAATGTTTTCGTTCCACCAGGACGACCTCAGTTTTGTTTGATAACATCTGCAGTTGTGCATTAAATTGCTGTCTATCTCAATGTGTTGCCAACCCAGGTCCTGTAAAACTAATCAGAAAAAATGGAGATAAAACATGTACCTTTAAAATATTTTTTGCTGATCTGCGAGTTTTTACATGATGTGTTAGCATCCAGTGGTGATATGGAATTGCAGCAGACAAAGAAAAAGCAAATCAGCCACCACAATCTCGTCCTGTTGTCATGGGACCCTGTTCGTATGCACCGGGAACCTGAGGGGAAAGAGTAGAGAGGAAAGATGAGTGGAGAGGGGGTGAAGGGACAGCCGTGCAGGCAAGACAGTGCCAAGACAATGAAAATGTCTCTATGCCGGTGAAATTGAATATGCTAGTCGTATAGGCAGGGTGTTGTGTCCCACCAGAATAACCTGCACAATCCATAACCTTTGTGGTTCAACAGCAGGTAAGCTTGAACATGTTGCATGAAGAGTAACATTTTATGATAAAAGACACTAGATAGTTGGGACCAGTGGCTATATTTACTAGATCAAATATGATAATTGCTTGGATTATATTATTTCTTGTATAATATTATCTATTGTATATTGTATATAGGCGTCATGGGCAGAGTAGGTGTGGCTAGGGGCACGTGTCACCCACATGGATTTGTTTTCCTGTATGTGTGTGTGTATATATGTACACATCTACCAGCAAATGCACACACTCAGCAAAACACCTTTTGGGGACCGTGGTGGTGACTAAGGCAGCCTAAAGAAGATCCCTTTTTGAAACAAAGAGGGGAACACACCTCTTGTGACCCTGTTCATGCCATGGCCTGCTCCAAACGCTGCCCTCTGCTGCCAGTCAGGCATCTGTGCAGTGTAGTCTGCGGCAAATGGAAGAGTGAAGCGCAGGTAGGCATCACCCTGACTGCTCCCGTACACATGCCTCTCTCTCACCTCCTTGGCTGGACTGCTGTGTGTGTGTGTGTGTCCCTTTGAATGACAGCTTACCTCAGTTTGCAAAAAAAATGTAGTTGCTCTGCGGAGGTCTTGCTTCCTACTGTTGCCCTTTCCACCCTTTTTTACTGTCAGTTTGTTGGTGATGTTTTGGTGCTCTGGATCTCAGTATTGGAACTGTCCAGTGTAGTTTTCATCCACATTGCATGTTTTTCTTTCCATTTTAAAAGGCTGTCTGTTTGCACAACAAACAACAGTAAGCCAGTGTTCATTAGAGTAGGCAGAAATGTACTGGTATTGGCAGAAATCTATCTAGTCACTGTGGCTATGTACATGTTTGCAGAGCAGGAGACTGCAGCTAATCCTAAATACAGTTATTTCTGTTTTTTTGACAGTGGGCACAAGGTGTTAAAAAAGCAGTTTGTCAGTAAGAGCATATGACATAATGACATACGCTGTTGCCTTCACAATTCCTTGTGTACTTTATGGCTTATATATGTTGTAAGTACTTTGACTGTTTACTCAAGTAGCTATTGGTTAAGACTGTCACTGAATGACAGTATGTATAATATTATTTTTCTGTTCAGTCAAATTCAAAATACTGAACAGTCAGTGCTTGGGTGGTTATCCTTGTAAAAAAAACACCCTTGCTCTTTGGGAAATGCCACTAGACTAACCACTGAGTGCCTGTGAGTGACACAAGTTGTGTTACATTTGTGAGAGATGTCCTATCAAAGATGCCAAAGCACTCCGCACTCATGTTGGTAGCAGTTCTAGATAGCTATTTTAATCATGCCAGATCAAGCCATTATGTAAATGAATGTCGAGACACCCCACATGATATGAATAAATGTTTAAATCTAACATAAATCCTAAAGAGACTTTAAATCTACTGTACATATAAACAATGTATACAAATGTACATGCAAAAACGATATACATATATGTTGGGGTTTTCCTAACTGAGCATGTACCATGTGCCATGTGTGGGTATTTCTGAGGCCACTGTGAAAATAAATAGAATACTCGGGTAAGGCTTCAGCTATGCTTTCATCAGCACATTTACATGCAAACATACTCTAAAAAGAGTGGGTAGTCTGCTTAAGCCAATATTTTAAGTAATGCACTTACGTGTATAGCATTTCTGTTTACCTACAGAAATATCCCCATTTATATGTTACTAGACCTCTGAATAAGCCAGTGTTACACAATACCAGTTTTGGTGCCCCGGCATTGTAATGTCTGAAACTAGACAGATTTTTCTCTCGCAGTATTTCCCAACCTCTGTCCACAAACTGAATGAAAAGTCTTGATTTTGCATTTGTGTTGTCTTCTCAGCGCGTCTCTATCAGAGAAACACTCATTCTCATCCACATCATCAACAATGGCAGTTGGGAAAATGTAGGACAAAGGGGCAAAAGCAATTCTGTGGAAAAAAGGGACATTTATCATCCTAATATTCTGCTCAGTGCAGGCATAGGCCAGGGGCGTCATTCAGGTTTTCAGTAATCACAAAATGATCTTATTTGGGTTTTGCCAGTGTGATTAAGGTGTTTACAAGACCCATATGAAATTAAATAATTGTCATTATTCTGGCTAATACAGGAATATAGCGTGTATGTCAGTGGTGGATTGACTTAATCAAGCAACTCAAGCAACTGTCATTGATTCTCAAACAAATCAAGATCCTGCCTAAGAGCCGACATGTTTGGCATAGCAATCTCCCCTGTTCATTAAGTTCTCAATGTTAAATAGTGTTTTTTCTCCTGTGCTGACTCTGTAGCTTCAGTGATGTGCAACAGCAGTGATTGGTCTGAAGACCTGTCTACATTATCCATTTGTATGTGATGAATGCACTTATGAGAAAGAAATTACAATTCAATAAAAATAAACCTTTTGATCTGTATGAAATAAATGTTGGGTAGCGATTTGTTCAACCCCAGTTTCCACATATTTGCATATTTGCCTGCTTTTGGTCACATTCACATTTGTTATTTAGTCAAGTTCATTGTGCATAGTGATGGCCTATCTCCGAATGGTTTCCCTACTTTCCTACAAAATGGCTTTCAACGTAAGCCTATAATTTACTATGTGTGTAAGGCAAATATGTGGAAATTAAGGCACTATATAAAAAGTCATCTATCCATCATCGATTTGTCTATGATGAATGCATATATGAGAAAGAAACATGACAAAGTGTTAAACAATATAACATGTACTTACATGGTGTCATAGGGTGGGATAAGGGTTGGTGTTAGTTATGTACAGTGTAAGTACATAATACACGTTACATTTAGATGCATTGAAAAAGGACCTCTAAAATAAAGGTAACACTTTATTTAAATAAAGGGTAACACTTTATTTTACAGTTTCTTTTTTAGTGTATCTGCCTTAACCCTATGGTACAGTGCAAATACATAATGTTATATATTGTTACACACTTTGTTACACTCCACCTAATTGATGTAACAGGGACAGTAAAAATGAGGTGCAACCAAATAAAGTGTTACCTGGACTGATTAATAATTATTTTAGAATTCTAATTATTGTGTTTGTGTCTTGTGCAGCACTCGGCGGAGGAGGAGGAAATGGAGGAGGGCGTGTCCCGTGTGCGTGTGACCAGTAGGAGGAGCCCTCAGAAGGTGGAGAGGGTGTGCGGCCTGGTGAGCCGCTCCCACATAGAGACGCCTAAGGTTAGTGCAGACGGCCGCGCCTGGGCTTTGGGAGGTCAGAACACAGAGAGAGGAAGAGAGCAAGAGAGAGAGATGCGGTTGAATGTTTTGGTTCATCCCTCATTCATTACAGCTTACTCACTGGAGCGTCAAAAGGAGCGCTGTTAATGCACTTTGACATTTGTTATTTTTCATTAGGCACCATGACCTTTGAAATATTCTCTGAGACTGCATCACATCCGGAGCACAGTGAAACAATGGAACATTTACGGAATTTTCTGTTTTACTTCTCATAGATAAGAATAGCAACACTTGTTTTTCATACTAACAGCAAAGGCGATAATTTGTGCATATCTACTTTGGTTTGGGGAGAACTCGCAGGCAATCTTTCCGCCATCATAAATCATTTTGTATGATTTTTTGTCTTCCTGTGGGTTCCACATGTTAAATTGTTTGTGCACAGGCATGTATGAAGCTGGTCTAAGTGATAGATGTTATGATGGTGAAATTTGAATTGTGTTGAGGAGCACATCATCTACATGTGTAATTGGATGTCACACTGGTGCTTTGTCCTAGGAAATCCAAAAAAGACCTCTTGTTGCTATGCTATATTTGGTATTAATTCTCCGTATATTATAGTGAACAGATGAGGACATTTTTTTTTACAGTATGTTGCACAGCACGATGTGCACTGTCTCCTACATACAAGACTGTAAAACACACTCCACCTGATGAAACAGGTCGTGTTGTGGGCACTGGGGAAGTTGGCACTAATTCCCCTGCGCTGGCTTGGACACAAGGGCGTCGGGAGAGAAAAGGGGGCAGTTTGGGTGATATCATGGCAGACTGAGCTCGCATGCCTCCCCAATCACGGTGCGGCGGCCAGCGGCACATGGCAGCACGGTGCCTGCAGGCGCTGGCTTTTCAGCTGAGCCCAGAACTAGTGCATGAGGCGGGGGCGTGTAGAGCGAACGAGCGAGGGAGGGAGGGGGAAGGATGGAGGGAGGGAGGAGTGTGGGGGAGATGAGAATGAGAGAGAGAAAAAGAGAGAGAGGTGAAGAAAGAATGAGGAGAGGGTTTTGGCTCAGGGCTTGCAGAGGCTAACTGTTTGTATGACAGTGCCGTTTTTTTTTTTCAGACATGCTCTCATGCTCTGAAGAAACCCTAGCTTCAATAGGAGAGTCACAAGGATCAAATATAGACTGTACACGGGATCAAACACAACATTGTGCTCTGCCTGTGTGCTATCACAGAAGAGGAATGTGTGTGTGTGTGTGTTTATGTGTGTGGGGGGTGGTTGGGGGGGGGGTATGAGGTACAGCGAGATGATGAAAGGAGAGAAAGAGAGAGAGATTGAAGGAGGGAGTGGGGGAGGATGGAGAGGTGGCGAAGAGGAGAGGCGAGGGCTGGTGCAGTACACACTCAGTCAGAGCTGGAACGGACACCCAGAGCTCAGCCTTTCCGCGGGTTGCCATGGAAACCTTATTCCTCCCCCTGCCTGCATCCCCACAGACCGACTCACTCCCTCTCTCTCTCTCTTGCGCGCACACTCACCCTCCCTCCCTCCCTCCCTCCCTCTGTCTTTGCTCTCCTTTGCGTCTCTCGCTCCCCTGCTCTCTCATCGCTGTCTTTTCTCTGTAGCTACACACACACTGACACTAGAGCATCATAAAGGCTGTAATATCATGTAGTTACATACGTATGTGTTTGAGTTAGTGCACATCTTTGGCTATTATGGTGTAGCAGATTGGATGCTTATTCCAGAAACAATGCAAGTGTATGTAAAATATACACGGCCATTAAGCAATGATTACATTATAGCAAAAAGGAATGCACGGTGTGTGTGTGTGTGGGGGGGGGGGGGGGGGTGGAAGAGAAAGGGTATATGCATGTGTATGTGTGCCTTCCTTCCACTTCCTCCCTTCTGTTAATTGTACAGCACATGTTTCTAGTCATTCTGGCTTTAGTCATGGCAAGTGAGCCCCACTCAATGTTATCCTCTCTCTTCCTTCTCTCTGTCTTCTTACTGTTCCTGTACCTATCTTTTCTCTCTTTGGAAACCAGAACCACCCATCGCCCCTCTTGCTGCATCTCCGCCTTCACTTGATCCTGTCAGCCTCAGCCCCAGTTACACACATATTCCTGCCTCTACACCACCTTAATTTCACCGTCACATCCGCGCTCTCTACACCCTCCCCAACTCTCATTTCCTTCGCCTTTTTTCCTTATTCCCATCCTTTCCATCCTCCTTCTCTGTTTCTTTCTCTCTCGTTACAACCCCCCCCCCCCCCTTTCTCCCCTCCCCATCATTATTCTGTCAGTTAGATGTGCTGTGTTTGGGGCAGCAGCTGTTTTCTGCCTGCAGCACTATTAATAGGAGTCACAGTCTTCACAAGAGCTTTTGTTTAGCATGTTTGCTATGAGAGTGTGAGGTGGAGGCTCCAGACTGGAGATGTAAACTCATTGTCATACCTGCTGCTGTCGGTCATTTGCACCATTGTCTCTAGCCATGTCTCACAAGCTGCTCCATTATGCGCCTCCTTGCTGTCATTGTTACCACCACAATTGCCTTTTTTTGTATATTTTATAATGATATTTGATTCTTTCTGTCACCAAAGAGGGAGAGAGAGAGAAACTGCATTGACATTTTCCTGAATTTCCTGTACGTATAACGAATTGACAGTAACATCCCCTTGAATCCTTGAAACTCACTAAAAGCCCTTTCTGCATGGTTCTTCTGCTCCTGTTCTCCTGGTCTAGTGACTCGACATACAGATGATCATCACATCATCACCGACATTCAGGGCAGGAATGGTGGAGCAAACTGTGATCTGTACATCTGTACAGGGGGATAAACAATCAGCAGAACATTCAGGGGACCATTGCATAAGCAGCTGATTTAGGGAGAGCGTCTGTGGCGCAGAGGAGTGTGTAGGTGGTGCTTTGAGGTGTTTCTTCAGGAGAGAGAGAGAGAGAGAATGCTGTCTTCTTCTGCAGCCCCTTCTTCGCTAGCTGCTGCTTGTTCAAAAAGGGGCGTGTTGGTTGGATGGATGCTCAGGAAAAATGTGTGTGGTTCCTTTAAGACTGCCTGCCTGTACCTCGTTTTACCCTATTTGGTCTTGCATCCTGTCAGGTGATTAAGTCACGTGGCCACTCTAAGAATGCAGAAACGCCAGAGATGTTCTATTGATGCATGTTGCTGTGGTGAATGTGCACATGTGCATGTGTGTATGTGTGTGTGCGTATATGTGTGTGTGTGTGTGTGTGTGTGTGCATGAGTGTGATTGAGAAGGGAGTTGGGAGCAGCCGTGGGGTTTATGTAATGGGGGTTACAGTACTAAGGCTGACAGATGTGTGCCTTGCTGTGAGTTCTTACTCCCCCATTCAAAGACATTACCCCTTACCCACACATAGCCACACGCACCCACACCCACACACACACACACACACACACACACACACACACACACACACACACACACTCACACAGACCTATACATCAACAGGTTCTCACTTTTCTTCTGCTGCCAGGAGGTCGGAGGTCGCATATTTCTTCCCTAAAGATAAACAGCCCCTTACTGTTAATACACCATATCCTCAAGTCTAAGCCTGTAAACTGGACATAGTTTTCCCACACAGGTAGATAAAGATAGAAGTCCACACACTTTCTGTCACATTATCATTTCAGATGCCATATTAATATAAATGCTTGGAAAAGACATATGGAGAAAATGATTTTCTGGCTGTTTTTCTACCAACAACATGGTGATGTTTTTCATATGCTGCAGATTTGAAACACTGAATCATAAGCATTAATTAGCTAAACAATTCAAACAAAAAGGCTTTATTTTTAACATTTATAATGACAAGATGTACCAATTCTTAATGACTTGTAGAGTGTTAGGACACATTGATAATGTGATTGTGCTCATAAGTCAGATCACGAGATCCATAACACTGGAGATCCGGGTAGAGTAGAGCTTGGCTGTTGCTTTCATCCAAATTGCATGTGCATAGGAGATGTAAGAACGCACATGACATTGCAGCCACCTCCACTCACTCATAGATTGGTGTTATTTTGCTAGTTCCTTGGAAATCTCACGTAGCCCCCCCCCCCCCCTCTCTTTTTTATTTTGGCTGCTTCAGACACCCACAGGCTCTTGAAGACCTCCTCATAGATTAATGACAACCACAGTGCCACTCAGACATTTGCTCTTGCTGTGTGATCTCTAGAGGAACAACAGTAATGGAAAAAGAAGGACCAAACAGAAACCCATGACGTCATATACCAACCTGCCCTGTCCTCAGCTCCCCCAGTCTATTACTGGGAGCCTGTATTCGTTTCAGTACCGGTGCAAACCCAAAGAGAGGGTGGGGGGGTGGGGTTGGGGGGTGGGGGGCTGAGGAAGTGCTGGCTCCAGCAGTGTGGCCAATCATGTGGACCTGCAGTGGATGTGCTCCACCAGCTCTCCTCCAGTGTTCCGAGCCACGCCTCCGCGACGCTATTGGCTTAGCTAGAGTCATTGGATGCTCCTTGTTTCTCTCTGAAAGCCACGCTCTCTCTCTCTCTCTGTCTCACTGTTTCCCTTTACCTCGCCCATCCCCCAACTCTCATCACTGCCTCTCACTTCCTTGCCGAAATGGGAAAGTTTTTCCAGTCTTTCTGCTCCGCTTGCACAATTGGCATACAGTGGCGGGGAACAGGCGAGGATAATGAAGTGGGTTAGCCTGGCATGTAATTAAGTGTGGCTTTGCCTGCTGTGTGCACCTCCTGCTAGGGCTTATGCAGTGTGCAGTGCACCGTCACAGTAACCATTGCCTCAGTAACATGCACACACAGACATGCACACGCATGCAGGCATACATACACATGCACACACACACACACACACGCACACACACATATACACACACACACACACGCACACACACATACACACACACACACACACACACACACACACACACACACACACACACACACACACACACACACACACACACACACACACACACACACACAAAGAAACATGCATACATGAATATAAGCCATTGCACATACATCAGAATTTATGCAAGCAGTCATGTCCTTGCACAAATACAGACAAAGACACACACATACACACATACACATACACACACATGAATTCATACATGGATGCATGCACAAACGCCTCTGTCTTCCCACATGTCATTAATATTGCACGCTGACAGATCGTCAACGGCAGCTCTTTAATCTGATACTGTAACACACACTCAGAATTCACCCTCTCACTCTCTAGGATCATATCAAAGACAATGACACCAATATTACCTTTACAATGTGCCAGTGACTCTTATTGTAAACAATAGTTACATTGTCTTTTGTAATTGTAATGTAATTTTCCTTCTCACGTCCTTTGCCACTCTCTCCTCTTTCTTTCTATTTTTCTTCTGTATCTTTCTTCCCTCCTTCACCTATGTTGGTGCACACTTATGTGTGGGGTTGTAGTTAGCGTCAAGATGACAAAGTAGCATGCTTATTTTATTTAGTCAGTGGGCTTCACTAATTATACAACTTAGACTGAGTATAGATACTAAGGGGAGAGTAGTTGTAATAGTTTCTTCGGATGTTGTCATTACTATGAGTATTTGACAGAGGTGGAGATACCTGCTTCAGTATGTAAATATCCTGCCATGTATGCCCTTTGCCTGTGCTCCTAACGCATGCTTTTACATACTAAGCGTATTAGATGTACCTGTCTGATGATTTGTGCGCTTGTTAGGATCAGCTGATTCAGAAAATTCTTCGATGAAATATGTGCCATTGTCACCTTCTAAAGCTTGGATCTCCACTTCCGGTAGTTGATTAATGTGAATCAACTGTTTTAAGTATATACATAGAAAGACCATGCGTTTTACTTGCAGCCTATTGATTAAAAAAATATTTATGTTAGTCTCAAAATGAACAGACCTCTAATGTTTTCTTCTGCTGCTTTGGCCACACGCCAAACAAGCTATCAATACATAAATATTATTCTATTTCCCTTTTATGACATTCATTCAAAGCTCTAGTACACATCAGGATTGTAACCTTGCAACCGTAAAATACTCATTTTAATGATTACAATTACAAGAACACATAGCTATCAACACTCCCATTTTTTTCTGTATTACTCCGTATTTCAGAACCAACTCCCATGCCTTTCTCAATTTGTCTCAGTAGTCTCCTGAAATTTAAATGTCCAAATTAATATGGTAAAGCACTGCTGCTGAAATCTCCCTGATTGAGTTGTGTTATTTTACATAATTTATTTGATTTTCATCAGAAAGACAAGTGAATTTACTTTACCCTTAGACTGCATGCTGAAGAGCAGTGACCACTGAAGAAATTCCCCCCATCACTAACAGAAGGCAGCCAGACGCACAAGCAAATGGCCTGGGCCACCTTTGACCACCACTATGGGCGTTTTAATGTCATTTTAGGTGCTGTGAATGAGCATAATCTGCCGGTTCTGAACGAGCTAAAACAAGTGTGTGCATAGCCCAACAGGTTGGGTAGATTGTACAGAATGACAGGTAGGACCCATGCAGCTGGCTTTGTGACTTGTGTGTGTGTGAGCTGGCTGGCTATATGTTCAGGTTAGGGCTGGGCTTGTGTGTGTTGGTGTGTGTGGCTTTGTATGTGTGCGCCTCCGTGAGCGTGAGAGCGTGAGCATTTGTGCACTGGCCCTTTAAGAGAGCCGACCAGTGAAGCGCCGGGCTCCGTCGGTGCTGCTGCTGATGGCAGCGCTGGCAGTTGATTGGCTGTAGCTGTGAGGGCTGAGGCGCTGGAGGGATGCTGCTCTGTATCTCTTCCTCTCTCTCCCTCCCTCTCTCTCTCCCTCTCTCTCTCCCCCCTCCTTCTCTTTCTCCCCATCTCCCTCTCGCCTGCGCGCATCCCACAGTATAATCCACATCTAGGGCAAGCAGGCTGAGAGGCAATCCACTGCTCAGCTTCTCTCTGCCGGCTGAGAAAAGAGAGAAAAGGAAGAGAGAAAAAACGCTCCTCGATGCAGAAAGAAAGAAGCAAGAGGAATAAATCTGGCTGACAAAACAAGGAAAGAGAATTACAGAGAAGATTTCATTTGAGGATATCATTTATATATATATACAAATTGTTTATATATATATTTGTACACACGCATATAGATATTTATATATATATTACACATATATACTGTATAAATCTGTGTATTCGTGCTTGTCTGTTTATATTAATATTTTTATATGTATTTGTGTGTGTGTAAATATATACATATATAAACAAATGCATATATATATATATGAATTTCTATACATATCACTGTGAACCAAGGCAGACAAGAAGAAGATTCTTCCATCGGGGCTGGTCTCTGATCGTGTAATCGTGTCTAATATTTTCAGCGTTATTTTTTCCCTGATATCTTTTACGTCAAGGGGAGGAAGACTACGTGAACAAAATTTCCTCTCGCAATTTTTTTTTCCTTTTCCTGTGGCTACCTCTCCTGTCGTTTGGATTTTGGAGAAATTCATCGAGGAGACATTTACAAAGTTTTTTGCTTCTCGGGCAGAACTTGACTACCGCTAAAAAGAGAAATCCGCCAGATTCCTGTGATTAGTGCTGTTTCTGCCGTCATAGCCGTCGGTGTGAGCCGGTAGAGGTGTGCTGCGTTTCATCTGAGGAGCAGCAGCAGAAGCAGCAGCAGCGTGTGTGTGTGTGAGACCGTGTGAGTGAGTGTGTGTGTAAGAGAGAGTGCCTGAGCCTTGTAAGCCAGCTCCTCATCCTTGCCAGCCAGCATGCATAAACACCACCACTGTTGCAAGTGCCCGGAATGCTATGAGGTGACGCGCATGGCCGCGCTGCGCAGGATGGACGCCCCGGCGTATGGTGACTGGCAGCCCGACCCCTATGGATACCCGGCCGGCTACGGGAGCGGCCAGACCCTGCCTCCACAGGTCCCGGCCACAGGAGGAGGAGGGGGCATGGGGGGCGGCGGGGGCACACTGGGCAGAAGTAAGGGCAAAATGATGTCCTCGGGGCCCGGGGGCCCCAACCCCAAGGGCCAGTCCAAGGGCGGCCCCAAGGTGAATGGAAACAACTCCAGCGGCCAGGGGGGATGGTGGCCCGAGTGCACCTGTTCCAACAGGGACTGGTACGACCAGGTAATGCCACTTGCTGTGATGGGGGCCTCTGCTCAGTAGCCCCATAGGTTCAGTGTGAGGAGGCAGCTGGCATGAGACAGCTCTGTTAGAAAGGTGCTAAACTAGAAATTCAGCAAAGTTAAGATGTGCAGGGATGTCTGTCTTTATAATCAAAGCCTCAGTGCGTATGGTACAGGGTAACCATGACTAGAGTGTGTGTAATCTGGAATATACTCTCAGCTTGGCGAATGCAGTGCAGGTTTTTTTTTATCAGCATATTGTTGAGCTCTTGCTGTATGTATTGGGGGCTGGGGGTTGACTTAATCTTTATACACTGAAGCTCTGCTCATTCAATTCTACCAACAAATCCACAACACTGAATATTATCTGATAAGGATTTAAGAGCAGGGCATGTTGCTGTTTTGGATGTCCCTTGTAGAAATACAGAAGATTACAGTGTAGCTTGGTTGCAGTCATTTTCTGAACCACACAAAATTCCATGGTGCCTCACTGTGAATTTGAATGAAGACCTGATGCTAAAGCAAGCTAGTTTTCAAACCATTGAGCATTTCTCTGGTTTAATGTTAAGATGTTATGTGGTAATATTGGTTTATTGTAAACAGAAAAAATGACCAAAGGTTTCTTTACAACGCATATCTTTTGGAGAGAGAAACATTATCAAAAGACTCAGGACAGCATTTTTGGCATCATATAGGTTCACATCTAGGAGAGGATTTGCATTTTCAATTTTCTCTGCATTGGCTGTGTGCTTTTGTAGCCTACTAATGTTGGCAGATCATGTCAAACAAAAGCAAGGAACACAAGCTGTAATTAAGTAAGGTGTGTGTGTGTGTGTCTGTATGTAAGTGTGAACAGGGGTGGGGGAAGGGTCTCTGGTGTATGAAATGGAAGAACTGGCTCTCTACATGAGCTTGTGCCTGTCGGTGTGTGTGTGCGCGTGTAGATGTGTGTTGGAGGGAGGTATGTGCATGTGTCAGTGCGCACATGCATGTGCGTGTGTCTGAATCTTGAGAATGATCCTCTTGCATTGGTGCACTTGCTGTTTATCTGCGTCAGTAATGTGAATTTTCTTTTTTTAGTGAGAGTGAGTGAAAGGAAAAGAAAGGAGGCTTGCTAGAGTGTTGAAATGGAGGCTGAAAAATTCACCACCAACATGATAGCAGTCCTCCACAAGCGCAGGGAAAGAGAAGCAAGGAGCTCAGCTGCCGACTGACGGATCTCACTGGCCTGCCTCGCCTCTGAGAGCAGAGAAACCTTCCTTTCAACTAGTCACAGCCATTTCAGCTTTGCTTTCTCTTCATATGCTGCTGCTGCTGCTACATTACAGTGGATTACATTGCGCATTTAGCACCCTCCCTTCATTTACTTGCTAGCCGCACAGAGACTGGGGCAGAGCCTCTCTGCTTTTTCATTTCTCACACTTTTCTAAAACCTCTAAGTGCACATTTGGCTGCTTATGTAACCATGCTTTTCTCCTGTCACATATTATCTGCTAATACAATAACTGTGCCGCTTAGCCTGGGTTTGGATTTTTTTGTCTTTGAAGCTCAAGTCAATGGGAAGCGAGCCAGATACTGAGACTAAATGTGTAAACTAAGCCCTGTTTCAAGTAGACGGTGGGCTGAATAAATAAATGGCGGCGATAGGATCAAGAGTGTATACGTGGGAGACAGTCAAGGCATGTGATGTACATGCCTGCTCCTGTCTTCTCTCTGCGTGCTCATGTTCACTGTTAAATTCCTTTGGAGGGAAATATTCTCTTTCTAGCCAATAGGAAGATGTTTAGCTTGCTGTGAAAATATGTAAAAAAAAAATGTAAAAAACGTAACAGGTGAGCTTGTCATGACGTATCAAAAAATAGCAGTATTGTGGCAGAGAAGGCAAACGGAGAGGCAGAGCCAAATACTGGTTTAGACAGAGAAAAGGTGCAAAAGCTGAAGGTGAGAACGAGAGAAATAAGCCAATAAAAATACAGAAAGCCCAGTGAGGGGGAGGGGGTTACGTAAGACGAGTCAGTCGGTGGAGATGTGAGAGGATGTGAACAGAGAGAGGAAGAGAGAGAGAGAGAAAGAGAGATAGAGAGAGAGGTAGCAGCATCTGCCTGCGTCTGTGGAGTTTACATTAACACATTGTCATTTCTATTATAGAAAACAGTATAGAAAACAGATTTAACACTGTTGCACCCTTTGTGCCTTTCATAAACACCCTTGCTCTTGAAGTACCTCTGGGGGTGTATGTGGTAGCTCACAGCCTTTTCTACATTTCTTTAGTCTATATAAGTATCTGTCTATATGTACCTCTATGTACAGTATGTGTATGTAAGTATCTATACGTATGGAAACCAACATCCAGCACACCGCCAACCATTTCAGGCAGATTTTAGCACTCCCTGGGTGGGAGTTGTCCCCTCCCCCTCTGATCGTAAACCACACGATCACATATGGCCGAGCATGACCATACTGTGTGTGTTTGTGTGTGTGTGTGTGTGTGCTCCTGTTGCTCTGCTTTCACATCGCAACAAATCTGCTCTGCTTTCTGCTCACCTCTGTCATTTAGCATGGGTTGATTCTTGATAGAAGAAATACTATCGTTTAAATTTTATTGTATGTGCTTTCTAAACAAAACCACAAGAGTGGAAGTGATTAATATGCAGTAGTAATTGTAAGAAGGCATATATAATGAATGTAGTATTACTATCCGTCATTAAAACTGGGCTTTTGGTATGATTTGTAAAAATGTGTAGCATTAGATTCGCCTGAATACTGCACCATAAGGTAAACTGTTAGTGTTGTATAACGAGTTGGTACTTTCGCACTTAATGATGAAGCACACAGTGTTAAGCTGCTGAATTTTACCCAGAACAGCAAGAATTTAGGATACCTTGACTTTACCCCACTGTCGAGGAGAATTGTTATGGTTGTTATGTATATTTGGCTTGCTGGCTTAAGTAGTTTGTATGTAGTAGTTTACAGTGGAAAATGTCATGAAGTCATAATTTTTGAAGACACTTTTGTCAAAATATTCACATTTTAAAAACTACTATTTGCTAAATCCCTTTTGTGATGTATAATGCCTTCAGCAACAAAATGCACAAGATGGAAATGTTCCAAATTCACCATAGGATTAAGAGCGGGAAATCTTTTCTTCAGGATCCCTATCTGATTTCAAAAATGACTTCACTGTCATTCACTGGATATTGCCAGCAACTGATACTGTCATCCTGAAGTCCCAGTACAAAGAGAACTAGACACCAGGCTTCAGTGGGTAATTTGTTCATGCCCTTTTTCATGATAGCAGATTTCCAGTAAAGCATCTTGCTAGTTTTTTTTTTATAAATGACCATCCAATAAATGCTTCATGCATTACTAGTACTGAACCTCAATTAGGGGTGGGACAAAATGGCTTACATCACAATATCATATGATCAGGTGGTTATGGCACTGTAACCCTTATCCACTGCAGGATATCGAAAGTTGTATTTAATCATATACACACTCTGAAAAGATTCCATCAATTCAATATAAATAAAAATACTTTGAGAAAAATTCAGTGTAAATACTGTATACAGTTGTATACAATGAATAAATACATAATTCCTGCTTTAGGGGTAGTTTTTCTTCTCCACTTGCACAAATATATTGATTTTGATATACTAATATGTTACAGTCAAGTTTCTTGTGCATCACAGAATCACTGTCTTGTGATGCTATGGTCATTGTGGACATGACTGTGGTATTGAATCACCAGTGATTCCTCTCCCTAAACTTAACTAGTACTGTAAATGTTCCATGCTAATCAAAAGATATTTTGCTATTTTCTCAGGAACGTCAGTTGTGGAATTTTTAAAATCACCTGCCATAAAGATGGAAGGAAGTAATGTTTTGACCCTGCTGATGGGTGGATGTATGTGATATATCTCTCACAGACATGAGTGTGTTTGTAAAGGGAGAGCCGGTAGGGCTGCCTCCCATATAAAGCGCTCCTTCGCTCACAGTCAGCTCTCAGCCCTCAGGCGTCAATCTGTTTTTTTTTTTTTTTCGCCTGCTCCCCCAGTAAAAATCTCTTGGATACGATTAGCCCTAAATATTAATTAGCTTTTAGGTTATTTATCACTCAAAGAACATATTTAACGTTTTCCAAAAATAGGCCATCGTTGTTTTAGTTTGGCTTACCATTCACCCATACTGATAAAATTTCTGTGGTTGTGTTGCTTGTTTTGTCTCTGAGATCATTTCTCTATAAAATGTATGGCTGGTTGGAGATTTTTGGACTAAAGCCCATGTTGCATTAATCTACAATATTATGGCCAGAGGTGTAATTAGTACTTAACTGTTGATTGGAGTTGGCTGTGCTGTTTACTAAGTGTTAAACAACATTGTTTATGAGTGTCCTCGTGCTATATGTGTGGGCATACACACACACACACACACACACACACACACACACACACACACGCATATTGAAAGCAGCTAAACATTTCAGTGTATTGCCATTAAAAGGGAGTGTTGTTAATTTCATAGCAATATGCCTGCCATCAAAGCAGAAGCCATGAGGGATTGTAAGGGAAACATTCTGTGAGGGGCTTTTTCCAACCTTGAGCTCAGAGCCATGCGGCGATCGAGACATCTACTCTCTGAGAACAGCCAACATTTGATCAGATCAAAAGGGATTTATCTCTCAGTGCATCGCCAACGTGGTAGGGAAGGTGGTGCTGGCATGAGACAATAAACTTGTCATCTGCCTTGTTTCTCTCCCTCTCTCGTTTTCTCGTTCTCTCTCTCTCTCCCTCTCCCTCCTTCTCTTTGCTTTAGATAGTCTGGCTCTGTTTGTTAATTGACTCTCTGGTGAGGGTTAGATGAGATGCTTTTTTTGTCCTCAAAAACCATGGCAGGGCGACAGACTAGGCGACAGTCCCCCTTTGTTTGATTTTAGATGATCTCCGAGGTCAGCCTTGTGATCCAGTGTGTGGCTGCATCCTCAGATGTGAGAGCACAGCTGCTCGGTGTGAGTGGGACCAGGATGTGTGGATGTGTTTGTGTTGTTTGCTGGTGCTGAGGTGCCGCCCCTGACAGTAACATGTTCATTCGGAGAGAGAGAGAGAGAGAGAGAGCAGGAGCACGGGGGCCTGGGGGTGTCTGATTTCCCGATGGTGATGTCAGGCATTTGTGGGAATTGACTAGGGATTGAGTAGGAGGAGGCCGGTGTGGGGATGGGGAGGTGTGATAGTGTGATGGTGTGTGTGTGTGTGTTGGGGGGAGGGAGTGGGTGGTGCTGTGAGTGTGTGTGTGTGTGTGTGTGTGTGTAGGGGGGAGGGAGTGGGTGGTGCTGTGAGTGTGTGTGTGTGTGTGTGTGTGTGTTGGGGGGAGGGTGTGGGTGATGGCGTGGCACACTGACAGAGCTCCTCATGAGGGCCTCCTAGATGGGGCCGAGGCGGCGGGCGGGCGAGCGGGCGGGCGGGTGTGTCTCAGGAGAGGCTGTGCCTCCTCCGTCTCCTCCTCGTCCGCGGTGTTTATCTCCCGCGACACCCAAAGACCAGACGGCCTGAAGAGGCGCGAACGAGAGGAGGAGAAGGAGAAGTGGTGTCTTAACAGCCATCTCAGAATCAGAGACTGATTAATTGGAGCTGCGCAATCACACAGCACTGTGTTAGTCATAATAAGCAGCAACACAGTTTGACGCTGGAAGAGTATCTGTGAAAAACTGTCAGAAATTTTGAAAATGCCACACTGGTTAGCATATTGGGTTGCTGAAAATTCTGCGAGGCTGCTTTAATAGCATCCTACATTAAAGCCTTCCTTGTCTTTGCTGTTTGCTCCTTTGGGAAAATCAAACGAAATTGGCACTGACATTTTATCTGAGATCAACAGTGCAGCTGTTTATGCAGCTTACTTCCTCTTATCTAAATCACAGCATCTTGTTCTCTACTGCCAAAATACAGTACATGCTATCTATCAGAATGTTGGTGATCTCATCACATGCATCAAGGTGACATCAAATGATGTGAGTTTTTTTTATATTTACATTCATGTTTTTTAACATTTCGTTGTTGTCTTTTTCACTGTAGCATGTTGCTCTTTACAGAAAATTATACAGTCTAGTAATGAAAAACTGAGAGAAGCTGAAACTGGTTGTGTTGTAGTGTAGGCTATTAAAAACTAGCTCAGGTAGACAATACACAAAATGGTGTTTTCATCTCCTTATTTATGCACCATGTCCCTTATTTGAAGATCCTGAGAGGCTAACCAGTTAATGTGAAGTGCTGGTGTTGGTGTGGCACCTGTGACCTCTGACCTTTTTGCGCCTGTCCAGAGGTATAGACTTTTTTGGTCTGCTGTAAAATTGGACGCT